>HG995290.1:19407809-20007809 GCA_905332915.2 Hecatera dysodea
CGCCCCCAAGCGAAATACTAGTTATATTATATATAATTAAATAACCACTCACTCACTCACTGATTGACATAATTGTTCTCCCACTTGCCGTGCTAGGAGGGGAAAACTTTTTATGGGGTTGTATAGAAGGTGTCGGGGTGAGTATGGGAAAAATCTGAAACTACCCCTTTTCAACCCCCTTCTTTCAACCCCATTGCGTATCTCAGAAACCTGACGTCGAAGAGAAAAATGGTTTTCGGAGTTGTATAGAGGGTGTCTGGGTGAGTATATAACGAAAAAAAAAATTACCCCCTTTTCAACCCCCTTCTTTCAACCCCTTTGCGTATCTCTGAAATCTGACATTTTAGAGAAAAATGGTTTTCGGGGTTGTATAGAGGGTATTTGGGTGAGTATATGGCCAATAAAAAATTCAACCCTATTCAACCCTTTTCAACCCCCTTGTTTCAACCCCTTGGCATATCTCAGAAACCTGACATTGTAGAGAAAAATGGTTTTCGGGGTTGTAAAGAGGGTTTTTGGGTGAATATATGGCCAATAAAAAATTCAACCCTATTCAACCCTTTTCAACCCCCTACTTTCAACCCCTTTGCGTATCTCAGAAACTTGACATTGAAGAGGAAAATGGTTTTCGGGGTTATATAGAGGGTATCTGGATGAGTATATGGCCAATAAAAAATTCAACCCTATTCAACCCTTTTCAACCCCCTTGTTTCAACCCCTTGGCATATCTCAGAAACCTGACATTGTAGAGAAAAATGGTTTTCGGAGTTGTATAGAGGGTATCTGGGTGAGTATATGGCCAATAAAAAATCAACCCTTTTCAACCCCCTTCTTTCAACCCCTTTGCGTATCTCAGAAACCTGACACTAATTATTATTTTGACAGGGAAATAATAATTGTTAGTAAAAAAATACTATAAAGACACCGCGAGTTGCTCGCAACTCGCGCCCCCAAGCGGAATACTAGTTATTATATTATATACAATTAAAAAACCACTGACTGATTGATTGACTGACTGATTGACATAATTGTTCTCCCACTTGCCGTGCTAGGAGGGGAAAACTTTTTATGGGGTTGTATAGAAGGTGTCGGGGTGAGTATGGGAAAAATCTGAAACTACCCCTTTTCAACCCCCTTCTTTCAACCCCATTGCTTATCTCAGAAACCTGACGTCGAAGAGAAAAATGGTATTCGGGGTTGTATAGGGGGTGTTTGGATGAGTAGAAAACGAAAAAAAAAACTACCCCTTTTCAACCCCTTTTTTACAACCCCTTTGCGTATCTCAGAAATCTGACATTTTAGAGAAAAATGGTTTTCGGGGTTGTATAGAGGGTATTTGGGTGAGTATATGGCCAATAAAAAATTCAACCCTATTCAACCCTTTTCAACCCCCTACTTTCAACCCCTTTGCGTATCTCAGAAACTTGACATTGTAGAGAAAAATAGTCTTCGGGGTTGTATAGAGGGTGTCTGGATGAGTATATGGCCAATAAAAAATTCAACCCTATTCAACCCTTTTCAACCCCTACTTTCAACCCCTTTGTGTATCTCAGAAACCTAACATAGAAGGGAAAAATGGTCTTCTGGGTTGTATAGAGGGTGTCTGGATGAGTATATGGCCAATAAAAAAATCAACCCTATTCAACCCTTTTCAACCCCCTTGTTTCAACTCCTTGGCATATCTCAGAAACCTGACATTGTAGAGAAAAATGGTTTTCGGGGTTGTATAGAGGGTGTTTGGATGAGAAAAAATACTAAAAAGACACCGCGGGTTGCTTGCAACTCGCGCCCCCAAGCGAAATACTAGTTATATTATATATAATTAAATAACCACTCACTCACTCACTGACTGATTGACATAATTGTTCTCCCACTTGCCGTGCTAGGAGGGGAAAACTTTTTATGGGGTTGTATAGAAGGTTTCGGGGTGAGTATGGGAAAAATCTGAAACTACCCCTTTTCAACCCCCTTCTTTCAACCCCATTGCTTATCTCGGAAACCTGACGTCGAAGAGAAAAATGGTTTTCGGGGTTGTATAGAGGGTGTTTGGATGAGTATAAAACAAAAAAAAAATTACCCCTTTTCAACCCCTTTTTACAACCCCTTTGCGTATCTCAGAAATCTGACATTTTAGAGAAAAATGGTTTTCGGGGTTGTATAGAGGGTATCTGGGTGAGTATATGGCCAATAAAAAAATCAACCCTATTCAACCCTTTTCAACCCCCTTGTTTCAACCCCTTGGCATATCTCGGAAACCTGACATTGTAGAGAAAAATGGTTTACGGGGTTGTATAGAAGGTGTCTGGATGAGTATATGGCCACTAAAAAATTCAACCCTATTCAATCCTTTTCAACCCCCTACTTTCAACCCCTTGGCATATCTCAGAAACCTGACATTGTAGAGAAAAATGGTTTTCGGGGTTGTATAGAGGGTGTTTGGATGAGAAAAAATACTAAAAAGACACCGCGGGTTGCTTGCAACTCGCGCCCCCAAGCGAAATACTAGTTATATTATATATAATTAAAAAACCACTCACTGATTGATTGATTGACTGATTGACATAATTGTTCTCCCACTTGCCGTGCTAGGAGGGGAAAACTTTTTATGGGGTTGTATAGAAGGTGTCGGGGTGAGTATGGGAAAAATCTGAAACTACCCCTTTTCAACCCCCATCTTTCAACCCCATTGCTTATCTCAGAAACCTGACGTCGAAGAGAAAAATGGTTTTCGGGGTTGTATAGAGGGTGTTTGGATGAGTAGAAAACGAAAAAAAAACTACCCCTTTTCAACCCCCTTTTTACAACCCCTTTGCGTATCTCAGAAATCTGACATTTTAGAGAAAAATGGTTTTCGGGGTTGTATAGAGAGTATCTGGATGAGTATATGACGAATAAAAAATTCAACCCTTTTCAACCCCCTTGTTTCAACCCCTTGGCATATCTCAGAAACCTGACATTTTAGAGAAAAATGGTCTTCGGGGTTGTATAGAGAGTATCTGGATGAGTATACGGCCAATAAAAAATTCAACCCTATTCAACCCTTATCGACCCCCTTTTTTCAACCCCTTTGCGTATCTCAGAAACCTGACATTGTAGAGAAAAATGGTCTTCGGGGTTGTATAGAGGGTATCTGGGTGAGTAAAAATACTAAAAAGACAACGCGAGTTGCTCGCAACTCGCGCCCCCAAGCGAAATACTAGTTATTATATTATATATAATTAAAAAACCACTCACTGATTGACTGATTGACATAATTGTTCTCCCACTTGCCGTGCTAGGAGGGGAAAACTTTTTATGGGGTTATATAGAAAGTGTCGGGGTGAGTATGGGAAAAATCTGAAACTACCCCTTTTCAACCCCCTTCTTTCAACCCCATTGCTTATCTTGGAAACCTGACGTCGAAGAGAAAAATGGTTTTCGGGGTTGTATAGAGGGTGTTTGGATGAGTAGAAAACGAAAAAAAAACTACCCCTTTTCAACCCCCTTTTTACAACCCCTCTGCGTATCTCAGAAATCTGACATTTTAGAGAAAAATGGTTTTCGGGGTTGTATAGAGGGTGTTTGGATGAGTATATGGCCAATAAAAAAATCAACCCTTTTCAACCCTTTTCAACCCCCTACTTTCAACCCCTTTGCGTATCTCAGAAACTTGACATTGTAGAGAAAAATGGTCTTCGGGGTTGTATAGAGGGTGTCTGGATGAAAATATGGCCAAAAAAAATTCAACCCTTTTCAACCCCCTTGTTTCAACCCCTTGGCATATCTCAGAAACCTGACGTTGTAGAGAAAAATGGTTTTCGGGGTTGTAAGAGGGTGTCTGGGTGAGTATATGGCCAATAAAAAAATCAACCCTTTTCAACCCCCTTGTTTCAACCCCTTGGCAAATCTCAGAAACCTGACGTTGTAGAGAAAAATGGTTTTCGGGGTGTTATAGAGGGTATCTGGATGAGTATATGGCCAATAAAAAATTCAACCCTTTTCAACACCCTTCTTTCAACCCCTTTGTTGTTAGTCAAAAAATACTAAAAAGACACCGCGGGTTGCTTGCAACTCGCGCCCCCAAGCGAAATACTAGTTATATTATATATAATTAAATAACCACTCACTCACTCACTGATTGACATAATTGTTCTCCCACTTGCCGTGCTAGGAGGGAAAAACTTTTTATGGGGTTGTATAGAAGGTGTCGGGGTGAGTATGGGAAAAAGCTGAAACTACCCCTTTTCAACCCCCTTCTTTCAACCCCATTGCTTATCTCAGAAACCTGACGTCGAAGAGAAAAATGGCTTTCGGGGTTGTATAGAGGGTGTTTGGATGAGTAGAAAACGAAAAAAAAAACTACCCCTTTTCAACCCCCTACTTTCAACCCCTTTGCGTATCTCAGAAACTTGACATTGTAGAGAAAAATGGTCTTCGGGGTTGTATGGAGGGTGTCTGGATGAGTATATGGCCAATAAAAATTCAACCCTATTCAACCCTTTTCAACCCCTACTTTCAACCCCTTTGCGTATCTCAGAAACCTAACATAGAAGGAAAAAATGGTCTTCGGGGTTGTATAGAGGGTGTCTGGATGAGTATATGGCCAATAAAAAAATCAACCCTATTCAACCCTTTTCAACCCCCTTGTTTCAACCCCTTGGCATATCTCAGAAACCTGACATTGTAGAGAAAAATGGTTTTCGGGGTTGTATAGAGGGTGTTTGGATGAGAAAAAATACTAAAAAGACACCGCGGGTTGCTTGCAACTCGCGCCCCCAAGCGATATACTAGTTATATTATATATAATTAAAAAACCACTCACTCACTGACTGATTGACATAATTGTTCTCCCACTTGCCGTGCTAGGAGGGGAAAACTTTTTATGGGGTTGTATAGAAGGTGTCGGGGTGAGTATGGGAAAAATCTGAAACTACCCCTTTTCCACCCCCATCTTTCAACCCCATTGCTTATCTCAGAAACCTGACGTCGAAGAGAAAAATGGTTTTCGGGGTTGTATAGAGGGTGTCTGGATGAGTATAAAACGAAAAAAAAAATTACCCCTTTTCAACCCCCTTTTTACAACCCCTTTGCGTATCTCAGAAATCTGACATTTTAGAGCAAAATGGTTTTCGGGGTTGTATAGAGCGTATTTGCATGAGTATATGGCCACTAAAAAATTCAACCCTTTTCAACCCCCTACTTTCAACCCCTTTGCGTATCTCAGAAACCTGACATTGTAGAGAAAAATGGTTTTCGGGGTTATATAGAGGGTATCTGGATGAGTATAAAGCCAATAAAAAATTCAACCATATTCAACCCTTTTCAACCCCCTTGTTTCAACCCCTTGGCATATCTCGGAAACCTGACATTGTAGAGAAAAATGGTTTTCGGGGTTGTATAGAAGGTGTCTGGATGAGTATATGGCCACTAAAAAATTCAACCCTATTCAATCCTTTTCAACCCCCTACTTTCAACCCCTTGGCATATCTCAGAAACCTGACATTGTAGAGAAAAATGGTTTTCGGGGTTGTATAGGTAGGGTGTTTGGATGAGAAAAAATACTAAAAAGACACCGCGGGTTGCTTGCAACTCGCGCCCCCAAGCGAAATACTAGTTTTACTTATATAAGTTTCGAATATGGAACACTAGAAGGCAGTCAACGCTGCGGTTGTCCCTATTGTATTGCATGGTTGACAAGCTAAGTTTGCCGAAAAGGTTGCCTATATATTTGCTGGCCGGTATTCCCAAAAGCATTACAATGTATTACCTCCGCATTCTAATACAAAACGAAGGATCTTTTCAATGAAAAAATATAGAATAACAAAATTCTCATTTTTTTTTCGTTTTTGGAATTTTAGAACCTGGCTCCCAGTTTCTAAAATATTACGGACGGTGGGCGTAACGATTGACTGTGGCGCCGTATGTCGCGGTTTCGTTTCCCATACGAAATAAATATTTAATATTGCATTATCTACAAACAGTTGTTCCGGGTCTGGATGTTTGTGTATGTGAATTTGTATGATTGTAAATGCACCCACAATACAGGAGAAACTCATGGAGTGGGGCAACGTCTAAAAAAATGCCAGTCAATTACTATATATGCGGCGTATATAATCTAAAAATACTAGCCAAAAAAAGGTCACGCATCTTCCGGGGAATCCTCGAGAATTCCCCTAGCTACTGTCGGTGCCGTCTTTTATTTAATTTAAACGTTATACAATTGAGATAAAGTTCACCATGCTATGTATGAAATTGATTATGAATATTGTTTTACTTGCTTGCATAATCATATTATGACGAATACCTATATATTTCAATTTAATAGTATAATGTTTACGAATTACTGATTCTGATACAATTCCGTTAAAAAAAGTCGCTTCCATTCCATCCGCGGCGGTGTAAATTGAGCCTTAGGCTACTTGGGTTGAAGTTTTCGGCGACTTGGGGCTCGCTACATCTGGCAACACTATATTTGACGTTTGACGACTGTCGTGTCAAATTGTTTGTGCTACTGTCAATGTCTGTCAGTGTTCCGTTCCGTTGTTGTTGTTCTCACAAAAATTTCGACACAAATATACTTTAGAACAACATTATAAGATGGTTAAAATCGCTCTCCAGATCAAGGCAACTTTAGAATGCATCGAAAAGTTATACACAAACCATCCATACTACCAGTGGTTCTTAAAACTAAAATGTGGAAGTTGCGGCGAAGTAACCGAGAAGTTCCATGATCTCACTGAGGCTGAGAAAATACCGCAAAAGCACAATAGGTCGGAAACTAATTTGTTGATAAAATGCAAACTGTGCTCTAGAGAGAACAGCATGGATGTTATTGAAGGCAGCAATGGTAGGTTCAAGACAAGTAATACTAGTCTGTATAACCTTTCTTATGAAGAGCATAGCTAGTACCTAGTAGCCGAGAATGAGCTAGTTAAAACTTTCTTATTGTGCTACTATCTTTATTCACCTTCAGCTTTGCATACCACAATCACAACATTACTAATTAAATAGCATGATTGTTGGAAATTCTCTACGGGTAATTATCTATATCTATCCATGTTGGAAGTTACATCCAAATCTGCTCAGCTATTGAGAAATTATTCATTTTCAAGCCCTCTAACATGTAGACTATTACATTAAAATTATTAATAGGATAGAATAAGATCTGTCAAGGGTTTATGACAAATTTATCCTTAAAATAAATAGTAAGAAATATTAATTTCTTAATACCGTATGTTCCAGGTCAGCTTACTAGCAGCGATGAAGGCAAGTTCAAAACATTAGTGATATTTGACTGTCGGGGTGTGGAGCCTGTTGATTTTGAGCCCAAATCTGGATGGATAGCTGTGGCTGAAGATGATGGTAACCCATTGACTATCTTTATGATAACCTCATGAACCTAATTATTTTGATATAATAACCAGATGATTGTGTTAACCTCATATTCCCTGTTAATGTTCAAACATCTTTTTAAGTTTGTTTCGACAGTCAAACCTATCATATATAAAATTGCTTGCTGTAAGTTTTCACAAAGTATTAAAATAAAACTGCCATTTATGCTCAGTTTTATGAAGTTACTACATTGTAGTCCCCAAAAAACTTATGTACAACTCACAATTTTGTTAAATGGAAGTAGGCAAATACTACAAATATATTATCCTTTCTGTTTTTTTTTTCAATGATAAAAATCCTTTTTTTTTTTGTTTCAGGAAAAACTTTTGAAGATGTTGACTTAACAGAAAAAGAATGGGTGGATTACGATGACAAGAACAAAACCTCGGTTGGGGTGTATGAATTGGAATGGCAATTCGTGAAAGTTAAATAATTTTATGATATTTTCAGTAAACAGTAAGAAAAGATCGGATTGGCCCCTAAAACTCATCATGTCTCTACTAAATTGTAAAATGCATTTATTGAAGTCCTATCTTTAAGCTACAATGCAATATCTTTAATTCTTTACATAATAGGAATTATTTTATTTTACTGTTGTTTTTGAATAAAAAATGTTCATTATATTTAAGTTTTATTTCAGTGTACCTACATCTCACATAATGCCTGTAGCACTACACTAACTAATATTATAAAGCTTTTAGTTTGTTTATTTTGAACAAAATTCTTTTAGTGTTGAATAGCTTATTTATCGAGAAAAGCTATAAGCTATATAACTGCGACCAATAGGAAGGAGCAGCAATGAAAAATGTTGAAAATACGGGGTTTTCCTCTCTTGTGTGACGCAGGCGAAGTGCCGCGTGTGAGCTAGTACAGAATAATACCGGACGTCACAAATCCTACATAGCATTCTCCACACAATTTGAACATAATACGAAAATGAAAACATTAATCTAGTTTTTTTTTTTTTTTTTTTGAACATAATACAACAACATCAGGCAGTTGCCCACGAAACACAACACTCGTTTGGTGGAATTATTCCCAATAGATTCTATTTTGTGTCATGTCATCTGCGGCGCAAGGCACAAAATCAGTGAGCAAGACTTCACATAAGCATGCGTAATGCGTAATGTAACGTATGCATGGTAATTAATAATTTTTTTCTAGGGGAATCGTAGCAAATGTCGCCCCCCCCCCCCCCAGACAACTGAGAAACAGACTTCCCATTTGTCCCCTCTAGTTTTCAAAGGGAACAGTCGGCACAAATTATTGTCACCCCGATGACAACTGGGAAGACAATTCCCAGCTGTCACCCCGGGGGACAAAGCTAGAGGGGACTATTGGGAATAATTCGTCTGGTCGAATGATCCTCCCGTGTCAATGGAGGTTTGTGGAGCTTTAAGTAAGTCTATTGAAAGAAAGGAAGAAAACAAATTTATTTGGCACACTTGTTGTTTATTGAAGATTTTTCATTTATCGGGGTGACTGAGTAAATATTGGAGGAAGTTGTCTGTAAAAGTTTTCAGAACATATTCAGTGTAGAAAGACTCAACAAATAAATTGATTTCTATAGAATTCATAAAACAAAAAATAAAGAACACCTATAATTTTAAGTTGGCGTAATTAGACACATAGGTAATTAATTTAAATACGAATTACCCTTCATTTGTGGACAAAGATCTGTACCTAGGTACTGTAACTTAATGATGAATTAACATTCAATGTACCTACCAAAATGAATGAGTTCCAATTCTGATGGTGGAATATGATTTAGCTCTTTTTTTTCAATGTAGGTACAAATAACAGGTACCTAGGTATTCAATTTCACGCTTTAGAACTTCTAATCATTACGTCTAGGTACTAAGTGTGACCGTCGATACGGGCTCTGCCAAAATCAGTAGGTAGGTAAACTATGGATCTTCTAGCGTAGGCATTCACATCTGGAATGAGGCCAGCAAGAAATACGCGCTTATGGCGTCTTCCTCGACATCTCACTTTCAACACGATCTGACATGTGAACCTTATTGGTATTCTGCCTTCCTTCGATCTAGCCATTAGATTGTGTGATTGGATAAATGGCGAAGGAACTTTCTTCTCGCTCAGGAGCTTCTTGAGAGAACAGCCCCTCCGAGTGGTTGTCGATGGCTGCTCGTCATCCGGACATGAAGCGAAACGAAATACTAAATGCCTTTTTTATCCGGGACTCAGAACCAAAATCGAGGATGTCTTCCTGGGGCCTAAATGAGAGATAAATTATTAAAAATTGTGGTATCATTAAATTGTTTTAAGAGTCGTAGTGACATAGGCTATTTAAATTTTGAAAAGGAAACAAGCATGTAACCGCCGTTTGGTAAGTAGGTATTGTTTTCGTGACATGGGGGATATCAAAATAAGGTAGAAACAGAAAGCTAAAGGAAGAGACGGTTCCTAAAATGTCGGACGGCTAGACTATTACTGGTTAATATTTAATGTTACAGACAGTTTTTGTGAATTAAGTATCAGAACCGCCCGACCAGACAGAACTAGGGACCTATTAATAATAGATAGGATAGGTAACCTTTACAATTTACTTTGGCCAGTACTTAGGTTGTGAGAGTACAATGTGCACATCCCTTAAGACGTTTAGTTAGTTTATGGTTAAGTCTATAGTCTCTATTGTCTTTAGAGGATCTAGCCTACAAGATGGCGAATGTAGCGGTATTGAAGCAATAAAAGGCTTTTCATTAAATAAACACTTATCTTTCTGTGGTGTCCCCATATTACCCCAATAGGTTATGGACCCAGACAAGAAAAGTCGAGGTGATTAAAGAATAAAGTGGATTCGAGTAAGTCGCGGTGCAACAAAGGTTGGAGTCCTATGCGGCAACGTGGTTCGACGAAACTTAACGGCGAGGGTGGCGTTTACGTCTTGCGAGGTGTATCGATTAAGCAACGTGCAACATGTCGATTTCAGAGTATAATAAGACCACGATTCTTCTAAATGGTCGCAATTGGCAGGCGTGGCGTTTCCAGACGCAGATTGTTCTTCGTTCGAAGAAACTATTAGAGATTGTTTTGGGAAAAGACGAGAGGCCTAAAGAAGAGGGAAAAATACAAGAATTATGGGATGATAGAGAGATAAAAGCCCAGGAGGTGATTGTCACCAGGGTGGAGGAGTCAGTGATGAGGTACTTGATTTCTTGTACCAGTAGTGCAGACATGTGGAGGAAGCTGATGACCATATATGAACCATCCTCAAAGGTGGGTGTTCATCTACTTCAACAGAAATTCTTCAACTTAGTCTTCGAAGAACCAGTTGCTATATTCATGGCTAATGTAGAGGAGTGCATAACCAAGCTGCGAGCAGCAGGAGAGGAAGTGTCAGAGAAGATGGCCATAACAAAAATACTGATGTCCTTACCAGAAAAATATAAACATTTTATATCTGCATGGGAGAGCATGCCGGAGGAAAAGCAGAGCTTGCAGGAGCTGACTGGGCGGTTGTTGGTCGAGGAGGAGCGGAGTGGAAGTACAGTCGGCAGCAACACCAACACGGCACCTCAAAACTCAGCATTAGTGGTAGGTAGTACACAGCATCCTGTTAAATGTTTTGAGTGTGGTAAAGTAGGTCACAAGAAAAGTGAATGTAGGAATAGAAAGTGTTTCAATTGTCAGAAAAGAGGTCATTTAATTAAAGATTGTAGATTGCCAAAGAATAAATCAAATGAGAAAAATAAGTCTATTGAGAAAAATAATTCAAGTGAAAAGACTAAGTACAAAGAGAGAAGTAAGAGTTCAAAATCTGAATCTTTTCTATGCCATGCTACTAGGCAAGAGTGTAATAATTATTTTGATTCAAAATGTTTCTTTTTAGATTCAGGTGCTAGTGACCACATGTGTTTCATTAGAGAGTATTTTACAGAGCTTTGTGAATTAAATGCTAAGAGATTTGTTACAATAGGAGATGGTACTAAGCTAGAGGTTTTGGGAAAAGGAACGGTTATTGTGTTGGCCTTTGATGGTTCTAATTATGTTTCCCGTACATTGAATGATGTTTTGTATGTACCTAACCTTAAAGTAAACTTATTTTCTTTAGCATCAGCTGTTAATAAAGGTCACATAATGGTATCAGATTCTAATGGATGTAAGTTTTATAAAAATGATTCAATAACAGCAATAGCGGACAAGTTGGATAAAATGTTTATAATGAGGTTTAAATTAAGTGATGTTGCTTTGTTAACTTTAACTGATTGGCATATTAAGTTTGCACATCAAAATTATAAATATGTAAAAGAGTTTTTAGATTTAAAAGGCATTAAATATGAAGGGCAGATTGATGAGTGCTTACCATGTATCCAGGGAAAACAGCATAGGTTACCATTTAATCACAGTAGTAGTAGGTCAGTTAAACCAGGTGAACTTATACATATGGATTTGTGCGGACCGATGGAGGAAATATCTGTAGGTGGTTCTTCATATTTCCTTTTATTGAAAGATGATTATAGCAGTTTTAGATTTGTTTATTTTATAAAAAGTAAGAATGAAACTAAAGATAAAATTGAAGAATTTCTAGAGATGTTTGAAAATGAGTTTTCATGTAGAATAAAACAATTTCGTTCAGATAATGGAACTGAGTTTGTTAATAGAGTAGTTGAGAATTTATTTAAAAGGAAAGGCATAATACATGAGTTAACAGTACCTTACACACCTGAGCAAAATGGCAGAATAGAACGAGAAATGCGAACAATTGTAGAATCTGCAAGAACATTAATTATTCAGTCTGGTCTAGGTAAAGAACTTTGGGCTGAAGCTGTGTTTACCGCGGTATTTACAATAAATCGTACAGGTAAAAGTAAAGTTCAAGGCAAAACACCTTATGAGTTGTTGTATAACAAGAGTTTTGATGTTACACTGTTAAGAGATTTTGGTGCTACTGTATGTACACATGTACCAAAACAACATAGATTGAAGTGGGACCCAAAGGGAAAATTAGGAATTTTTGTGGGCTATGGTTTACATACCAAAGGGTACAGGGTATGGTATCCAGACACGCGAAGAGTAGAAACTCATAGGGATGTTGTATTTGTAAAGGAAGATATAGAAGTAAAGAAGAATAAATTAGGCAGTACCTTAGTAGAAAATGAAGATGAAACTGAGAATGAAGAGATGATAGAGAATGAAGAAACAACAGAGAAAAATAAAGAAAATCAAGAAGAGAATGAGAATCAAGAAGAAAATCACGAGATTGAGATAGAAGAACATAGAAATGTCCAGCAGCAAGAAGAACTAAGAAATATTGAGGAAGATGTAGCATCCAGTGAAGTAGACATGATGGAAGAGTACCTAGATGAAGAATTTTTAGATGCAGAAAACGATATTCCTAGAAATGAAGAAAAGAAGACTTCTAGAACCAAGAGACAAATAAAAAGGCCAGCATGGACTAAGGATTATGATTTAGCAATGATAGCACAAGAAGAAGAGCAATTGACTTATGAAGAGGCAATCAACGGAAAACATAGAGAAGAATGGCAAAAAGCAATACAAGCAGAGTTAGAAGCATTATGTAAAAATGAAACATGGAAAGAGGTTAGTTTACCAGTTGGACAGAAGTTAATAGACACCAAGTGGGTTTTCAGAATTAAGAAAGAAGGTAATAAAAATATTTATAAAGCAAGATTAGTTGCAAGAGGCTTTAAGCAAGAAGATAAATTTGAACACTCAGAGATTTATTCCCCAGTAGTGAAACTACCTACACTGCGTATATTATTAGCAATAGCTAGTAAATACAACTTGCATATTCAACAGATGGATGTCAAGAGTGCATTTTTATATGGGAACATACAGGAGGAGGTATTTATAGAAAAGCCAAAAGGAATGAAAGCAGATGGTAAAGTTTTAAAATTACAGCGTTCTTTATATGGTTTGAAGAAATCCCCACGATATTGGAATGAGAAGTTTAATCAATTTATGATTAAGGAAGGGTTTGAAAGAAATAAATGTGACTACTGTCTATATTATAAAAAGGATAAGAAGTTCTATGTTCTATTGTATGTTGATGATTTGATTTTAATTTGTGAAGACAAGCAAGAAATAAACAGATTGAAAGAAGCTTTGCAGAGAAAATTTGAAATGAAAGATTTAGGGGGTAATAATCTAAAATATTTGGGAATAAATATCACTAAGAAGAAAGATGTCATTGAATTAGACCAAGAGCAGTATTTAAAAGATTTATTAAAGAAATATAAGATGGAAGAATGCAAATCTGTGTCAACACCTATTGAACAAGGTTTAGTGTTACATAAAGAAGAATCTTCAGATAAAGAATTAATTAAAAGATGCAGACAGTTAATAGGAAGTCTCATGTATGCCATGTTAGGAACACGACCTGACTTATGTTATGCATTGAGCTACTTAAGTCGTTTTCAAAGTTGTGGTAATGAGAGTTTATGGAAAGCATTAAAGAAGGTTTTAAGGTATATTAAAGGAACATTAGGATTAAAATTAGTCTATAGAAATGGGGTAAATGTGCAGCTAGAAGGGTATACAGATGCTGATTGGGCAGGGGATCAAAGTGATAGGAAATCTACATCTGGGTATGTCATGAAAGTTTTTGGTAATATAGTGTCTTGGTCATCCAACAAACAACAGTGTATATCTTTATCAAGTACAGAGTCAGAGTATGTAGCATTAGCAAAGGGAATTGCAGAGGGTTGTTGGATAAGGAATTTATTAAAAGAAATAGGAGTTGATTGTAAAAGTTTTATTATTAACATTGATAATCAGTCTGCAATTCATGTTGCCAAGAACCCAGAGTATCATAAGCGTCTGAAACACATAGATATTAAGTATCATTTTGTAAGACAGCAGGTCGAAGATAAAATTGTTTGTTTAAAATATGTACCATCAAGAGATCAACTTGCTGATATTTGTACTAAAGGTTTAAGCAGAGCTGTATTTGTAAAGATAAGAGAAATGTTATTTTCTTAAATATTCTTTTGTACCTATTGTTTTTTTTTGAAAGTTTAAAAGAAGTAGGTTGTGTAATTGTGTATACATTTTTAGTGGAGTTGTTTGCTTTGTGTTATAATTAGTAGATAAAGTAGATGCAGTTTTGAGTAAGTGATGTACACATTGAGGAAGGGTGTGAGAGTACAATGTGCACATCCCTTAAGACGTTTAGTTAGTTTATGGTTAAGTCTATAGTCTCTATTGTCTTTAGAGGATCTAGCCTACAAGATGGCGAATGTAGCGGTATTGAAGCAATAAAAGGCTTTTCATTAAATAAACACTTATCTTTCTGTGGTGTCCCCATATTACCCCAATATAGGTATTCGTACCAAGTTAAAGAATATTGGACCCAGGCATACATAATTTCTAGGAGCCAAGCCTAAGAAATAAGATTTTTCATAGTATCGTTCATCCCCAATTTCACCCCCCTTAGGAGTTCAACTTTGGACACGCCACCATTGCGGCGATAAGTCCCCTCTTTGAGGAGTGGTTAGAGAGACGCCACGGCGTCTTCACCTTCCGCCTGATGCAGGTACTGCTCACCGGACACGGCTGTTTGTTTCGGGAGATGTACCTGTGTCGGATCCAGCGGGAGGACAAGTCCGGGTGTCAACACTGTGTGGATCGCCCGGAGGACACGGTGGAGCATACGGTAGAGGTCTGCCCTGCGCGGAGGGGCGGAGCACCGCCGTGTCCTCGTTGAGGCGATCGGCGGCGGCGACCTTTCGCGTCCGACCCTGGTTCAAGCCATGGTCCGGAGCGAGGAGGTATAGGAAGCGGTCGCCTCCTTCTGCGAAGCAGTAATGCTAGCATAGGAGGAGGCGGAACGCGTGCGAGAGAGGGAAACCTCACGCTCCAGCCGCCGCAACAGAAGAAGATGCCCCGGGCCTCGGGAAACGCAGGGAGATTCCCGGCCACCGTAGGCGTGGGCCTGCGGAAGGCGAGCTATGGGTGTCTCGCCGTCCGATAGCAACCAGGCCCGAGTCGAAAGCGCGTCGTGTGTTTAAAGCTAAGAGTTTCCCAATAAGCGATGCCGTCATATATCTGCCAACCGTGCTAGCGAAAGCTATAGCGGCCGTCAAATCAAAGCGTAGTTTGCTGCCGTTTTGTAACTGTAACAGAGTCATTTTGAATATTAGTTTTAATGAAAGCAAGAAAAATCTTTTTTACTGTATTATAATATATTCAATATAAAATACAACCAATTCGGAAGACGGTGCTAAAAAACGAAGAAAAAACAAAAAACCTCAACCCTCAACTATAAGCTGCACAGGCACACAAAATCCTTAACGGGAAATAGCGTAACCGCTCAATAGAGGAATTTAGCTGTCGGGTAACCACTAAAAACGGAAAAAAATATCATCCAATCCGTTGACAATTGGCGAAAATATCGCTGAACAAAACAATATGTAATTACAAAAAAAGAACATTGAATTGAGAACCTCCTATTTTTTTAAGTCTGTCAATTAAATAACAGCCAAAAATAAAAATACTCCAAAAAAGTAAAAAATAATGTGTTTTAATCCATTTAATTTAATATAGGTAGAGACCTACGAATATTTTGGCCCAAGCGTCGTCGCCCCGGGAGAGTTTTGGGGCAATCTTTTAAGAGTAGATATGTAGGTCTGTTGTTGGGGGTTATTATTATATTATAGCTAGCCACAAATGTCCCACTGCTGGGCAAAGGCCTCCCTCCACTCCTTCCATTATTCCCGATCCTGTGCCAAATCCTGCCAATTCCCAAGGAAGACATCCAAGTCGTCCCGCCATCTCCTTCGTGGTCTGCCGCGTCGCGTCGGGGTTTGTTTAACAGAAATGTATCGATGAGATCATATATTTAGGTAATCTAGACCCGCGAAAAACTATATTTACCTTTGCCACGCAAACATTGTTCCGCGCGGGATTCAGCTCCGCAATAAGATCATAGTAACTAATAGCTCATCCAAGCACGAACCTTATGTAAACACGCAATTTCATTTGCATGTTCCAACATAAAATGATTAATTTTGCGCAAATGTAATTGCTACTTCTGTTGTTCCATTTTACTTGGATGCTTCCGAAACGTTCGACTACACGCAATGTATGCCGTCCGTGGCATACATTAAAGATACAATAATGTATCAGGAAGCGACAAAGTCACGGCGTTTCCATTGAATTCACTTTTTAATTGGTGCACTGTTATTTACTTTGCACTTGGTACATGAAAATGGTTGGACTTAGATCCCGTCCGGTAGTGTATACTTACCTATTAAGTTGTGTAGTATGTTTATGTAGCAGTTTTTTTGCCGCCGTTCTTTTCTCTTAATTTCTTTTCAACTCTCCGGGAGTCTTCAATCATTGAATCGGCGCTTTTCTAGTGATGGCCACTAATCGAATCTAGCTTGCAAGGGTTGCAGTTGTTGTGACTTATGTGGAGGACAGAAAACATATGAGTGTGAATTTTAGGAGATTCTTGAGGAGCTTTTGTCATTTTTGATAACCCCCCAGCTAGATGGACCCCGACCTAAAGAGAGGGCCGGAGGCAGACTGCATTCGGAATGAAAAGCGTTAGTGCAGCAAGAGAGAAACAGTCCATTTGACTGCAATAGGAAAACAATACACATAGAAAAAGTTTATTCCGAAGTAAGGTCTTTTGAAATATCTTTAGCCACGAAATTTTTATTTCCACGAAATCGAACTGGGAATTGGCTCGCAACTGGACGAGTTGATGCGTCCGCATCAGTCCCGACTTTGCATGGGTGGACATTTATTTAGTACCTATGTAGACAGCATTCTAATGGCGAAAGAAATTTCGAAATTTGTCCAATAGTTTTCGAGTTAGTCGTTACAAACACAGAAATCTTTCCTCTTTATACTAGCAGCGCCCCGCGGTTTCACCCGCGTTGTTCCCGTTCCCGCGGGAATATGGGGATAAAATATAACCTATGTTACTCAGGGTGAATGTAGCTTTCTAGTGGTGAAAGAATTGTTGAAATCGGTAGAGTAGTTTTCGCGTGAAAACGTAACAAACAAACTTACATTCACAATTATATATATTAGTAGGGATAGTGCAGGTTGTCTCAGTTAGCTCGTGGCTGAAGAATAACAGCCACACGGGTTGATCTTCAAGGTTAAGCAACGCTTGTCAAGGTTGGTCTGTGGATGGGTGACCATCTTAACATACCAAGTTTCCTCCGTGCTTCGGAAAGCACGTTAAGCCGTTGATCCCGGCTGTAATTTGTAGATCTTTGGCAGTCGTTACGGATCGTCAGAAGCCAGTAAATCTGACTCCAGTCATGCCAAGATGTACCGTGTTACCCAGTTAATGGGCTGTGAAGGTCTGATGGGCAGCCGCTCCACGTTAAATACTGGTATTCAGCTGAATCCGGTATGACTGGAAGCCGACCCCAATATAGTTAGGAAAAGGCTAGGCAAATGAGTGCAGATTGTCTCAGATGAGATACAGGACCTTTCCGTATAGCCTCTTTTTAATGGATGGAAAATCATCAAATTACTTTTTCAGCTCTGGGCGCTATTCAAACTTTCTTCTGTTGCGGCGGCTGGGGTGTGAGGTTTGCCTTTCCCTTAAGCTCTCCGCCTCTTTCTTTGCTAGCATTACAGTTTCGTAGAAGGAGGTATCTGCTTCCTACGCCCCCTCGCCCCGACGAGAGCGCGGCGTTGCTTTGCCCAAGTAGTGCAAACCTCCACCGTATGCTCCTCCGGGCGATCCACTCAGTTCCCGTATAGCCCCTGCATGTCCTAAATCTATCTATGATAAGATGACGTATATAGTACCTATACGTCAACTTTTGCAAAATATATATGCAAAAGATTACGACGTATGCCTTGAATGGTAACGCAATCTCATAAAATCATAAGAAATTGGATAACACCTATTAGACAAGAGCCATTATCCAATAAAAGCAAGACTGCCTAGCGGATTACTCGTAAGCCGTTATTCGTAATATAACAATGATTGATGCTGTTTTTTGCTTCAACTGAACGTAATGCGTCGAATTGAATGAACCATGTGAGTGTGACGCCTATGTTTTCGCGCGCCAGCTCAACTGTGACTTCACTTTCGATCGACACTTCCTATTCCGCAGTTAATCTTCGTCCATTAACGCTGTTTAAATTGTTTGATTTGTATGGCTTTGCTGTTGAACTTGCCATTTTAGTTTGGGGTGGAAGCAACAATGATTCAGCCCAGTGAGATTTGACTTAAAATATTGATCGCGATCCTAAAATTCGTCACTATAACCTTTTAATTAGTCTTAAAGGAACCTCTACAGATGGGCACAAGTTAAAACGCTTCATCAACGTCATTTCAGTCGAATGACTGCACAAGTGCCATATTTATTGACGGGTCCTGGGCTTCTCGTATTCAGCGTTTCTCTTCCGAACCACATAAGAAATGAATTTTTTGCTTTGTTTACGTATCAAAAGCCGAAAAGTACTATCCATGCTAAGCCGTAAAGTTGATGATGACAGCTGATCGGCTTTTACGAAATACCCAAAAAAAAAGAGTAAATCTGACCATTTTCCACGAAATTCTTTAACATTTTTCATTCAATCTATCGTGACCATATTAACGTGCGTGTATTAAACGAAGTCATAAATGGTTCGTCGCGAAGGTGAGTGACATATAGCAGCATGTAATTTTGCGCTAGCTCCGCCCAGCGGGTTTACCATTGAACTTAGTAAACCGCTGGACGTTCTACTTGTGTTTCTATGGACACCTACCGAAACGATAGGCAAACAGAATTGCGTTTAAAAGGATCCACTTCAAAGAAAAAAGAAAGGATCTTTGTCATGCAGGGGATCAGTATAGACTACGAGTAAGTAGTTTGATTAGATTGATAGTGCTGCATGCCTAATGTAAAATAAACTGGAATTTTGAACCAGTTTTCGTTCCTGGCTTTGGAATTCCTCATCCAGTTGGTCAAAGATTAGCCTTAATAAACTACAGAGTTTACGTCCTCTCCTGTCTCTTTTGTCTGACACTCAAGGCAGTTTTATTGAGCATCAGGCATTTATCTAAAAGGAATTTCTCAGTAGCAGGTCGCGTGTCTGGATTTTAGCCCGTTTTATAGCAATATCCTATAACTGAAGAAATGTGGGTGTTTCTACTAGGTTCTTTTCTGCCTCCAGCTCTTCGGGGAAACAGTCGTTTTGTAATGATATGTTGTAGTCTATTTCGATTACGATCTGAGTAATACTTATTCCCAAAGCGAGGTTACTGTAGTCTCGATACTGTCAAGCAGGATAAAATATGAGTCCCACAAAATGACAACACGTTTTTATCACAGCACCATTCATTTACTCATATTCAACTTACATTATCATTCCGCACACTCCACAATAACTTATCAATAACAAGGTACCTACAGTATCCTAGTGGATCGGCTACTTTCCACTGTGCTTTAACGACTAACTTTGAATATTCTATAAAAGTTCGTTATCTAACTAGCAGCGGGTGTGGTCGATGTCGTTGTTTCCTCCTTGTCAGACCGAGACTGGAAACCGTTGAAGCCCGTGTTACCGTGCACTGTCACCGTATGTTGCTGTGTACTCGAAATTATAGGGTTCTCAGTCACAGATATTGTGTTTTCCCCGTATTGAGAGCTGTATTGTTCATCAGTGTACACCTGGAACGGGTGATGAAGGTACACCGGCACTTGTACAGGAACCTTTACCGGCACTTTAACGGGCACCTTCACTTTCACAGGATACGGAACTCTCACCGGGTACGGAACCTTTTTCTCAACCGGGTACGGCTTCGGCACGAAAACGGGCACTCGTTTCTCCACTTCTACTCTCTGCGGAACAAGCACTTCGACTGGCACCGGCACTTTTTTCTCCACTTCGACTGGATAAGGCACTCTTTTCTCGTAGGGTACAGGAACCGGATGCGGTACTTTAACGGCATACGGTTGGGGATACGGTACCCTTATCGGAACGTGTTTTATTACTTCGACTGGCTCTTTCACTTTCACTTGGACTGGATAAGGCACTTTCGTTTCGACCGGGTAGGGCTGTGGGACGAGAACTTTCACGGGAACTGGGTATGGTACCCTTTTCTCCACATGAACAGGCACTGGGACGGGCCTGTCCACTGGATACGGCACTTTCACTTCCACTGGGTACGGCACCTTCTTCTCCACTGGATACGGCACTTTTACTTGCACGTGTTTCACTACTGGCACTTGGTGAATTACTGGATACGGTTTTGATACGTACTCCTTTTCAACCACTTTCACAGGCACAGGGTGGGGTACTTTGATTCCTATTGGATAGGGAACCTTTTTCTCGACGGTCACCGGGTAGGGAACCGGCTTCTCTACCACTTTGATCTTCTCTACTGGAACTGGAACTTTCTTCTCCACTTGGACCGGGTATGGCTTAGGAACCTCGACTTTGTATGGTACCTTGACAGGTTTCTCAACAGTTTTAATGTATCTGTGATGGTGGTGATGATGGTGGTGTTTGATTTTGGTGACGACTCGTGGGTGTGTGTGGCTGCCATCGCTCTCTAAGTCCCCGTACATGAAGTGCACCGGCGAGCGTCCCCGCTTCCCACTGTAACCAGAATAATACGGGTTCAATTGACGTTTCCGTTTAAAGAAAACCATTTTTTTTCTTCCCATAATCTGTAATGGATTTTGAGAACTCGGCACTGGGACAAGCCCAAAAGATTGTAAGAACATCATTTGCTTACTTTGAGGCGCGGCGGGTTGGGCAGTGAGTAAGTCCGATCGTTTGGTGATTGGTGTCGGGGCGGACTTCTTGAATTTAGGGTAATGTGAGGGCAATATCGGCACCCACTCGTTAGGTTCGATTTGAGTGAAATTGATCGGTGGCAGATGCGTGGTGGTTTTGATTTTAAGCTTTCTGGTGACCGGGCGGTAGACGCGCGGCGTTGAAGGCGTGATCGGCGTAGAAGTCGTCACAGTTGTTGTGTTTCTGTACGTGTATCTAGTTCGGTGGGTGATGCTCTCTGAGGTGTCACGATCAGATTCGTCAGTGGTGTTAGTTTTTGTTAGAGTCGTGTTGTCTTTAGTCAATGTCGTGTTGCTTTTTGATAATGTCGTGTTGTGTATAAATAAAGTCGGGTTCACTTTGTCTAGTTCACGTTTGGGCCATATTCTTTTCGTCCGCAGAACTTTTTGGGTGGTCGTGGTGGTAGCTTCGGTGGTAGTACTGGAAGTCGTCGTCGTTGACGTTGTATTAATTTTCGGAGGCCTGACAAAATCGGATCGGATGCCATTGATCACTTGGACAGGCAAACTGAACTTAGGGCTCTTTGCAACTATAGGTCTGCCAGTTGACGCGGCATACACTAACGGTCGACTAGTCTTGAAGTAATATGTCCTATGGTGCGGTGGTAGCGGGATCACTCTAGGAAACTTGTAAATCGAGTTTGGTGAATGATGCAGCTTCACAGGTTGTTTAGGATAGAGGCGTGGCGGCGGTAATTTTTGTATCTGCCCGTGGTAAGGTCTAGGAGCATCGACTTGGTGGTTTTGTTTCACTAGTTTGTCAGGAATGTTGGGCGGTTTACTTGGCGGTCTTTGTTCAGGTTTGTGAGTAGGCAAGTCGGGTCTCGTCAGTGACTGGTTGTTAGGTTTTGGTTGCGCTACGTACTTTGGGTCATGTATTATAGTGACAGCTCTGTTCTTCGACTCTATAGCGAGTGGTTCGTCTACGTTGTCATCTTGTGCCGTCACGCCACATCCTTGATTGACGACGATCACTAACGAAATGATCAGGAATGCCGTCTGAAATGAAAATACTGAATATCAGTTAAAATGGCGGTAGCCCAGTAAACCTACTTAAAGGTCAGAGTTTTTCAGACTACAAGTTTTTAAGTTTTTATAGCGTAACCATTAATTGGTGACTAATGGTGACATGAAATTAAGTTTCCTAACACAAGTAAATAGGTACCTAGAAATTTACTTGCAGTAAAAGTTCGAGTGTTTTGGAATGCTAAAAGCTTGTTTGTTTACGTTAAGACTAAATCTGTCGCATTCTCAATACTTGCATGTTTATAGTTCAAGAGCTGAGGAGTCAAGCACACCTAATTCATCAACGTCGTTTGAATTCAGCTCATGTCAATGATAAGAAATAGATAGGTGTAAAAAGGCAATTAAATAAGGCGTGTTTGCTGCACATTTCTAGTTGAATTTTATATTTTTTAATTCGTTTTTACTATCGACGTCGCCGGTGCGTGCGTTAACTTTACACGCGATCTATCTTTCCGTATTCTTCAATTTTAGGTGAAGAACTGCGTTTGTAGTGCTATGATGAAAAGCTGGGAAATTCTAATAAGCACCGGAATAAGTGATTATATTTACAAACAATATGGGTTGTTTTCTTAATTGTTCTTTTGATCGCGACTGCAACTTATTAAGGGCATCTAGGCTTCCTGATGGGGAATGTAAGTTTTTGTTGGAAATTACTGGAATGTGTGTGCCATCTATGTACGTTCCAGTAATTTCCATCGAAAATAGACAAAGTTTTCATATAAGTAAAGTATTTTCAATAAAGCGATGCTAAACCTATTGTGATATAAATTAAGCGAATTCGGTTAGTAGAATGACATTTATTTAGCATACAAAATAAATAATATAAAATATAATAATCTTAATTATATATATCAATGTTTAAATTAGCCATATTATGATACCAAAAAACTCGAAAAAAATATTTAATTAGTGGCAAAATTGACGATTCTAATTATCATCATATAATAATAATCATCGATAATCGTCATCATTCCAAGAAATCTGACATAGGTGGACACTGGAGCAAAATATATGAGAGAGAGATTTTTCAAATAAGTAAGTAATAGCTTTTATCCATCATGCCAACTTATGTAGATATCAGGATTTTTTTACTATAAGTAAACTATTTACTACATGCAATTACTTTACCACACTCCAACAACTGGAAACACAATTAAGTACCTATTACAATTCACACTGAAAATCACACACAATAATTTCACTTGAACATTTTCACGAATTTTATCCGCACAAAACACAACACTGTTTTCTCGCCAAAATAAATCGCGCCATATTTAAAACGTTTTGTTACTGCACCAACAATTAAATCCCAGCGTTTAATTTATTTATTAAAGTTATTTTTGCCTTTCTCGAAATTACAAATATCTGTTAAATACATTTTTAATTGATTTACCTACCGATAAGTGTTGCATATTGCGGTGCCTGCGGCCGATGCAGACATGAACGTAATAATACGTCTGAGGAAGCGCCACACACTTATATAGCATTCGCGTAATGGGTGGCTGAGCTCCAGGACGAATACTTTCTCTGCCAATGCCAATATCATTGACGGCCCTTGGTAGGAGGAAATGTTCCAGAAAATAATAGGAAAAGTATACAATAAGCATGTAGACTGTGAGATGATGATGACTTTTATGTACCTATTATACAGTATGTTAACTAACAGAGGGCGTTTCCGTTAACCCGCAATAGTATAGCATCCATATATGATAAAAAAAATATTACCATTCGAAAACAAAATGTTTTTATTTTTTTTTTATATTCAAATATTCACTAAAAATGTTAAATTGATACGTTAGAAACACTGTACACACGTACTTGCCGGTTTGGGCATTGCTACTACGAGTAGGTACTATTTTTTTTTTGTAATTCGGATTATTTTATGCTTATCTTTCTATTCTGATATTTTTATTTGAATCTATTAATGATATAGGTTAACGAATTTAAGGGAACGCCCTCTGTTATTTTAACAAACTGTATATTAATATGTAGCATAACTAGTTATTCAAATTAGCACCAGAATGATTATTAATGAAAAAATTAATGGTCTCAGCAGACAATGGACCTTACATTTCTTGCGTTCCTTCCAAGACCCTTTTATTATGTGTGTAAGTGTAGTAAGTGCTCTTGTAAAAAAACACTAACACACATTTTAACTTTTTTTTTTGTGGGGATATTCTCATGGATACAGTCCAAATAGGAAAACCGGAGTATTATGACGGACCTATTGTTCACTATTTTACTTTAACTGAAGTATTTTTAAGTAACCATGGAATGGGTTGCAAGTTGAATGCCTGCAGCTGAAGACTAGGCGCATTCCTATATTTTTAATACACCAACTGAGTCAAATGAATCATGGATTAAAATATAAATATAGCTCTCTGTTGTCAATACGAAAATTACATTATCACGTAATACCTACTCCGATAAATCAAATCATACATGACCGAATTCTAAATAAACGGCTAAAAAATTTTCAGCAATTATTTAAATTACTGACATTTTTATGAATTGCATAATTATGCATCTGAGTTCCTATACAAATAACTGTGGATTTAAGTAACTACATGGTAGCGTGTGTAAGATTTACAATTACGATGTTTTCCCGCCGAATCTGTTATCCAACAGTGAATATTTGCTCGCTGAAATATCAGTTATATGTGTTTTCCTGCTTCCGATTTCCTCACGCACCAAAAGTAAAATAGTGCTGAGACTTTATGCAACCATGTAAATAAAACACGCAATTATTGGTTCAAGTGGTGTTTCCACTGTTTCTCGTATTTTCTACATACGATACTAATTTATCTCTGGCACGCATTTCGTACTTACCTTTGTTAGAAAGGCTACTTCATCCCTTACGTTCTGCGACATCGTTTTTCAACAGTAGTAGGTAGGTATTTAGTCGTCAAAGATTTTTTTCAAAATACTTGGCCACACTAGGATTTTTTCCTGTGTCGTGGGTACGTTTACAAACATACAGGAACAGCCAGACTCGGAACAACTATCTGTAGGCCATGCAAATATTTGTTCCGTGCGGGAATCGAACCCACGACACGTAGCGCTGCAGCCAATAGCTCAAACACTGCGCCAACCGTGTCGTCAGTAATTTCTAACAGAAAAACCGTAAACACTACCCAACCTAGGGAATGCCTCGCTGTTTTAGCAGTCGCAAGCGCTACTGGTGAGCATGTATACAGGATGGTCCTGGGTAGGTACGAATTTTATCGTAACAAGGTAGAGTGTACGATGTTCGCTAGATATTATAACATTTTATTATCTAGCGAAATGTTGCTGTATGTACCTCTGCCTTGTTTCGGGAAGTTCCTGCATCACATAAGCATGGGGATACCCGCTGTGCCCTCGTTTCAGAAGTGAAAAACGATCTGTCGCTACCGGCAGTGATTCTATCCAAGGTCGGCAGTGCAGCGGCGTGGGAAGCGGTGATCTCCTTCTGTGAAAACGTAATGTCGCAGAAGGCAGTGAAAAGGGAGAGGAAGGTTTCCAGTGCTCTCGGATCGCAGCAGGCGCACTGGCCGTCGTCGTAGCGCAGATAATACCTTCTTCCGGCCTCCCTAAATGGGTCCAGTTTCTGGGGACTTGGTGACATCTGCCCATCATATAGGACACGAAGTGGTGGCGCGTATTATTCCACGAACGCTCCTCTTAGACGTCACAGGTGGAGTTAAACTCGTCACTTCCCCGGCTTAACAAGACTGACCCCACAAAGGGCCCCTTCTTGTTAAGCACCAGTCGGGGGCTGCCTTGAAGATTGTCTAGTGGTCCCGTAGCTCCCGATGCATCCAATCGCACACTTGCGAGGTGGTTTTAGTCAGTAAGATTCTGACAGACCCCTCCGTCCGTCCTGGGGCGAAAGGCATTGATGACTTTTAGAAGGATTCTACTCCATTACATAAAAAAGTACACCTCTGAAAAACCATTTGTGGAATACAGTCGTGAGGAACAATAGGGATAGCTCCATTCTTCGTGTTCATAAAACCAGCGATCACCAATCCGTCTGTCAAGAGTGGCAATTAATGGTTATTTAGCCACCGCTACCGGCCATAAGCTTCAATAGTACGTAGCATTACGAGCACCATTAATGACGCATTTCGTATACAAAGAGCAGTTAATCGGCAGAACATAAGCGGTGTTAAATCACGCTGTATGATCTACGTTCACACGTCGTTTAATAAATACTAGTTTGTATGTAATACAGTGTTAACACAATTCCTGCTTTTGTAACATTATTAATGTTAATTATGTAATTGGTAAATTGTTTGAATTAAATTTCATTAAAATAAATATTTAGTCGTTTTGGCTCGAATAAGCGCGTTGTTGCCTGCTAGGGTTGCCGAATTTGTTCGAAAGAGTCACCGCGGCCCTGAAACGCCCAGACCCAGTGTAGAAGTCATTTGATGACTTCCCAGAAAAAAAAGGAGGACGTGGACATACATAAGTTCAACTAAGTAGGTATGCGGCAAGTAAAGGAAAAGGAATAGGAAGGAAAAATACAAAAAATGTATACGATTTTTTTAAAATTAATGCTAAACATTTATCATGATCGTCGACACGTTGGCAATCTTAAACGAAACAACTAGTGTAATTTATAATACTATAATAACTTACATAGGCAGCCTCGGTTTATGTACGACACAATGTATGAGAAGGAACAAACATTTTGTAATTTTTTTTTCATTCTATTCTCTAATCATTGGGGGGAGATGGGAGATCTAATCATTTCCCAGCAGATGTTGGAGCCGGCTTCCAGTCTTTAGACTATACGAAGTTTACGTCTGCAGCTGAATACATTTATTTTATATGCAGTTACGTGCTATCTGACTTCCACAACCCAGTTACTGGGTAACACAATACCCCTTGGCAAGACTGGTATCATATTTTCTAAATTGATACGAAATAAAATACTGTGATTATAAACTTAATATGTATTTTACTGTATTTCCTTCAATATCTTAAGTCTATATTTATCATCAGGGAACCTCATCTTCACAATCTGCCGGACCTCCTCGCAGGTGTAACTCTTGAACTGATCTCTGTCCTTATTCCATAGGTCAGATATCTCCAGCAGTTGGGCCTTTAGCAACTGTGGCAGTTTTGTGAACTTGCACCATATGTTGATCTTAGTTTCAAAGTGGACGGGCTCCTGAAATATACGATTTCTTTTAAAAATTATTGATTTAAGATTAGGTTAAATCATCAGGCTTTTCAGCCCAATATAACCCAAGATACTTGGGTGACAAACTGACAATGGACTAATATGGTACTATACTATAATAGACCAGTCCCAGCTGGTCTGATGATGCAGGCGGAAGCCATAGAAACTGCTAAACCAAACAAGTTAGCACCATCGTGTTTGGATACATTGGATATGCAGTGAAATTACTTTTACATACAGTTTAGATAATTAAAATCTTGTTTTGAAAATATTTTTACTTATTCAATGCGCAGTGAGTAATATTGTTTCGTTATCTTATAAAGTATCCTAACGCAATACTATTATAGAACTTAAAGGAAATAAATAAATAATTATAATTCCGTTACGCTTCCGCGTTACGCCACACTCCCGTTTGCGTTTTGCTGTTTCACTAATATTATTGTATAAACATAATAAACACGTAATAGCAATAATTATATATGTATTTTTTTCAGTTCAAGTGTATACGTTTTAATAAATAAAATTCTTTATTGGTAACATAATCAGTTCATTACTCCGACTGCCGATTAACCAATGAAATGCATTATATTTTGTAAATTCTAGTTCTTCTAACTTAATAATCCTTGGTTGATAGATCTCCATCGATGTTGACCAGTTGACATTCATCAATCCAAAAATTCAAATCATATCCTTATATGGAATTAATGACGGGCCTGTTGGTCTAGTGGTTAGGGGCCCTGACAGCTAAGCCGGAGGTCGTGGGTTCGATTCCCACCCAGGACAAACTTTGTGTGATGAACATGATTGTTTGTTCTGTGTCTGGGTGTGATTTATCTATATTCTATAATATGTATGTATTTATAAATTATATAAGTATGTATATCAGTTGTCTGGTTACCATAACACAAGCTCTGCTTAACTTGGGATCAGATATGAAAACGTGTGTGAGTTGTACAAAAAAAAAAAGTATCACACTAATGAGTCTCTTCTAAATATATATAACTCAAAAGTGACTGACTGACATAGTGATCTATCAACGCACAGCCCAAACCACTGAACAGATCGGGCTGAAATTTGGCATGCAGGTAGATGTTATGACGTAGGTATCCTCTAAGAAAGGATTTTGATTAATTCTATCCCCAAGGGGATAAAATAAGGGATGAAAGTTTGTATGAAACTTTGTCAATTTTAAACCGTTCGGGCTGAGAGTTTCAAAATCGGGGGTAAAGTAACATTTTTTTTCCACGCGGACGAAGTTGCGGGCAGAAGTTAGTTTGTTAATAAAGCTCTGGTCTTATTGAGTCGAATTCCACCCGGAACGCAACTAAGCGCATCGATTGTTTCAATTACTGTAATGTCACAAGATAAACTGCGATCACTGACATCTCTATTCAAGTAAGTTGACCAAATCACCACGAGCGAATTTTGACCCTCATCACACGCGGGACTCGCTTGGGTCACCAGGGCTTAAGAGCGTGTACGCCGTATGGCATTTCATACAAATTTTCAAGTCACTATTTTGCGAAATGACTCAACCGATTTTAATAAACTTACATACATATAAGCAGGATACATAGGTCTAAAAAGTTAGTTGGAAAGATTTTCGAAATGTCTTAGTTAAAAAAAATATAACTGGAAAATAATTTTTGTATGGAAAATTTAAAACGAGTCTAATTCAACTGTAACACTATTAGCTAAAATGTTCTCAACTAGCTTTTTAGACCTATGTATCCTGCTTATGTGAAAAAGTTTAATTAAAATCGGTTTAGTCATTTCGGAAAATAAGGACTTGAAAATTTGTATGATGTGTCGTTCGTTCGTACGTATACGCACTTAACACGTTAAAAGTCCAGGATGCCTTACGTGGAACACGCGGTACGGTCCTGCCAAGTCCGCGTACACTATGCTGCACACAAACTCAGTATAATTCTATGGGCTTTGGTGCTATAGTGAAATTAGTAAGTTATTGCTGTGCAGTAGTTATCTTGCAACTTTAAAAAACTCACCTCAAAAAGCGTAAATACATCAGCAACAGTACTCTCAACCCTCATTGCCAGCATATACACTAGTTCTTCACTGACCGGCTTATTGTCATCCAATACTCGCTCTAGTACCGACTGGCACAGAGTCTGTACTAGCGTGCACACGGACATCTCATACATTCGCGCGGGCAGTACATTGAGCCAGCAGGCTTTTAGGTCTTTCATCAGGGCTATAGCGCTGTTGATCGCGCAGTCGAATTGTTCGTAGGAGTCGTGGGTCCATGGAGTTCCTGTAATTCGAAATGGGTTTTGTTAAATGTAAGCCTTAACTTAACCAAGCTCCTGGAGAAACTTATCTCCAGCAATGTCTAGTGGACAGCGGACTGCTTAGATGATGATGATTGCATATCTAAGAAACTGCTTAAATGACGATGATTGCTGTCTTTGTCACCATTCTATATCGTCTTTTCTCGGATACACAGAACTTTTCTCCAACTATGAAAAATATAAACATCATTCATATTTGTATCATGTTTGAATCTCTTCCCAGTTAAGGAGATTCAAACATGATTGTAAAAAGTAGCCACTTATGCTATTTTGGAATATAGACAACTAAGAAATGCGATGAGCTGTCAACATATATAGACGACACGGTTGGCGCAGTGGTTGAGCGATTGGCTGCTGCGCTACGTGTCGTGGGTTCGCTTCCCACACGGAACAAATATTTGTATGGCCTACAGATAGTTGTTACGGGTCTGGCTGTTTGTGCACCCACGACACAGGAAAAATTCCGAGTGCGTGGCAACATTAAAAAAAAAAACAGCGTAATACTGAAAATTACTGGTCCCTAAAAATCACATTTTAATTACTATAGGCTTCCATGAAAATAATATAGGACTATATTTACCATTAGCCTCAATACTCTGCATGATGCTACTCTTCTGGTTCTGTAGATACAGGGACATCTTCTCCAGCCCCAAGACCCTAAGGTCCTGTATGCACTCCAGCAACACTATGTTGAGCTGGTCAGCCAGGCTCCTGGGAAGGCTGTTGCACCATGGAGGTCCGAGGAGACCATGGGCTAGGTAGAAGCAGTTGTTGAAGAATAGAGCTGGAAAATATAATTGGATTAACTGGTTATTTTTAATATATATGCCTTAATTTGTGAGTTATTTAATGAGTTTGAGTTGGCCTTTGCAACTTGCAGGGCATGTCATAAATGTGACAAACATTATTATAAAATAGTTATTTTTATTTGTTTTTTTAGCAGTTAGGATACTTTTTGGAAACTTTTGAGTTGTCATTGCCAACCATATATTCTGAATAATATTAACATAATATCAATCAGAAGGAAGACATGTTTTCACCTCAGACAATTCTGTATGCTAGTTTTGTTCCAACTTAACAGATGCAAAATTATTTCTATGGTGGCATGCGAAAAGCCCTTCTAATAAATTACAGTAAATGATAAAAGTATGTAATCTTACCGATTTCAGCAGGACAGCACTCCAAATTAACTTTAAACTGCTTTGGTACCAAACTCTGATACATAACAGCTATGTCCTTAATGTAACCAACCAGCTGTCTACTGTATTTCTCTGGTAACTTCGCACTCTCCTCCAAATGTTCCACAATTAAAGACATGATAGCTTTCACGTTCTGTGAAATCACACATTTTGGAAGGAACAGAGGCTTTGTTAGGTCCCATACAGCATTATTATCCGTTACATCAAATATGGAATCATTTACGTTATTCAGTTCCGAGCCAACCATGATAATACCACGTGATAGACTTTCTTTGAGCAGAATTCGGACATCAGAAAGTAATTTATCACATTTCTTGTTATACAAGACACATTCTGTATCATCTATGTATTTGTTCAACGGTGACTCATCAGCTTTTACGAATTTTAAATCAATAAGGAACTTGTTGAATGAATCTAATTCAATTACAATGTTTTTATAATTCTGGTAGCTGCTGTCACAAGATGGTAAGTTCATCCTAATGCAGTCTTCAATAATTTTGTTAAAGAATTTCTGACGGATTGTTACTGCAAAGATTTCTATAAATGTGTTTTCACTTTCGAATTGTGAGCCCAATGTTGAGTGGAGAAATTCAAAGATAGCTGTCAAATTATTGAAAATGGTTTGGTAATTTGGTTTGTTAGGATCGTTAAGTTTAATTTTGATATTAAAAACAATAGCTCCAGTGTGATCTTCTGTAAATATGTCACAGTTGTGTCGGATAACATTATGTAAGAGGTTGTTTATGAAGAAATGTGAGAACAGACCAAGTTCTGCATACATCCTCTCTGTTGCATACAAAGTTTTCAATATTTTCTGGAGTAGGAAAGGGTCACTTTGTTGAACAGACAATGAGTATGTTAAGAATTTAAGTCCTTTCTTCTCTGACCATGTGAAGATATCCTCCCATTCCACACTCAACTGAGCAGTGTACAAAGCTAGTTGATTCTCAGCCTGTGCATTGATAGTTGTTAAAGCTTTCGCCATATTACCTTCGAAGTTCAAACTCTTTAGATCCTTTTTCAATTTTTTTACAGCTAACATAGCATCACTATAGTTATATCGACCAAATTCGTGATTTGCCTTCTCCAAAATACGTTTTCCATCAACAACGACGCATAAATCTTTCAGAATATTAATCGATTTGTTTAATTTTACACAATGATTTTTAAACTCTTCATCATTCAATTCGAATCTTTCTTGTAAAGATTGGATATCTTCAATGCACTTTGAGTGATCAGACAGTATATTAACCTTTCGATTGTTATAATTAAGTTGTTCTAAGCTTTTCGTTATAGTAAAATTAACATAAGTATCGATAATATTTTGTTGCAATGCCCAAGACAATAGTTGCACCCGCTCAGTTAAGTCTTTGATAATGGGCAATACTTCATCACGACTTTTTTTCAAGTCTTGGGTACTCACTTTGTCAGCCTCTTGCAGAACAGCACTTAGTAAACTCATTTTAACTAATTAGTTATGTACAACTATAATACAAAAATACTTTTACTTCGGTTAACTTCGCACGATTCAAATTCAAAAAATTGACTTGTTTTGACGTAAACCGTAAACGTCAGATAATCACATTATTGACATTAGAACTAAAACGTTTTGATTGCGTTTTATGACAACCTTGCCTTGCGTTTTGTTATAACTTTAAAGTTATATTAAAAATAATGATGTTATTCTGATTTCAACAAATTGTGATCATGATCATGCATTATTTACAAAATAATGCATGATCTTTCAAACTTATGAGTCAATTATTTCAGAGTATTTTCTCACAAAATTATAAACGATACTTTGTGATTCATTGAAATAGCATTTAGCGAAATTGGCATTAATTTGGCTAATATTTTTTGTTATACTTTTACAGTTATGATACGATTATGGAAATGCGATGTAAATAAACTCATCTATGTAGAATACATAGAGTCCTTTAAAATGTTAATTGTTAACTGGTTGTCATAGCTTGTTAAATCAATGGAAGCATCAAGGGCATCTCTGTATTCAATATAGCGCAGCAGTCGACCACAACTGATCCCGAAAATAACCAAAATAAATTTCCACAATGAACGAATGTGAAGTTGAATGTTTGAAAAATGAACTGGAACACGAGAAAACTTGTAGGTGAGTATATTGTAGACTCGTAGTAGTAGCACAGCTAAAACTGCAAATAATGGTAATGCAGAAAATTATTAAAAGAAAAAAAAAAATTAGTAAAATGTTTATTAGATTTTATGTAATTTTATAAAATTTAGTGTGACGTTCACCTCAATGCCTAAAGACCTGCTTGATTATGCGACCCATACCAATACCAACCTACTTAATTTTGGCCTAATTCTAATGGGTCAAGGCTAAGAACATCCAGTTCACCTACTTAGGTACTTGCTGCATGTGATCCAAAAATGAGTACCTAACTACTAGCAGGGAGCCATGAGACAGGGATTTAAAAAAATAATTTATTTAGTTTCTCGACTTTGTTAAGTATTTCTGTCAAAGCAAGCTTTAAAACTTTGCCGCCCTTCATTTACTGCAATCTCGACATTACTGTCGTCGACAGTCTGAGGTAGGCGGGTAGAAAATGCCAACGGCATGTCCGCCTTTGTTCAGTAATTTTTACTTATTCAGGTTTTAATAGGTGTAATATAACATCCTATTAACTATGTCGCGAGTGGGCAGAATATTTCCAAGCAGCATATATTAGTAAAGTCAAAGATGGCCGCACTCTGTCCGTAGTCTACATAAACGTAGGTAGGTGTTACAGATAATTTATGGTAAAGGTAGGCCTTGACTTGTGAACTCTTGTTCACTTGTGGGGTAGTGATATGCCGATTTTCTCGTAACCACTGTCTATAGGTACCTACGCCTCAAAGCCAAGACGTCCCAGTGCCTGCTAGGGTTGCGGAATTTGTGCGAAACATTCCCCGCGGTCCTGGAACGCAAAGGGCATTAGGAGGAACGCGGTGCGTCAGGGTGCGTTTTAGTCAGTAAAAGTCTTGACACTCCCTTCCACTCCGCCCAGAACGGAAGAAGTCATTTGATGATTTCCCATCCATAATAAAGGTATACTTAATCCCATTAGCAGTAGGTACATTGTATTTAACTTGTGGTTAATCCTAATTAAGAATTAATAATTATTTTTAGGGTTTCGTACTCAACAATGAACCCAGGTTTCGCCATGTCTGTCTGGCAAAAGTGCTGATTATGTTTTTTTTTTTTATCGTCTACCCCACGGTTTGGGGTGTCGATGGATAGTTCTTTTAACAATACTTATTGAGGGCATTGAGGGTGTGCGAAAACCATTTTTCCACACAAGGATCTGTTTGCGTTGAGCACGCCGCCATTGCGGCGGTAAGTCCCCTCTTTGAGGAGTGGCTAGAGAGACGCCACGGCGTCCTCACCTTCCGCCTGACGCAGGTGCTCACCGGACACGGCTGTTTCGGGAGGTACCTGTGTCGGATCCAGCGGGAGGACACGCCCGGGTGTCATCACTGTGTGGATCGCCCGGAGGACACGGTGGAGCATACGGTGGAGGTCTGCCCTGCTTGGGCGGAGCAACGCCGTGTCCTCGTGGAGGCGATCGGCGGCGGCGACCTCTCGCGGCCGGCCCTGGTTCAAACCATGGTCCGGAGCGAGGAGGCATGGGAAGCGGTCGCCTCCTTCTGCGAAGCAGTAATGCTAGCGAAGGAGGAGGCGGAGCGCGTGCGAGAGAGGGAAGCCCCTCGCTCCAGCCGCCGCAACAGGAGAAGACGCCCCGGGCGTCGGGAAACGCAGGGCGATTTCCGGCCACCGTAGGCGCGGGCCTGCGGATGGCGAGCTATGGGTGGCTTGCCGTCCGATAGCAACCAGGCCCGAGTCGACGGCGCGTCGTGTTCCACGCGCGCCTCAAAGAGCCGTCAGCAAAGAAGACGGGGCCCCATAGGGTCAGTGCCTGCTAGGGTTGCGGAATTTGTTCGAAAGAGTCACCGCGGCCCTGGAACGCAAAGGGCACAAGCAGGAACCCGGGTGGGTTTTAGTCAGTAAGAGTCTGACACTCCCTTCCGCTCCGCCCAGAGCGGGAGAAGTCATTTGATGATTTCCCATCCAAAAAAAAAAAAAAAAAAGGATCTGTTTGCGTAATAATAAGATTTATAGTGCTTATTTTAGTTACAGTCAAGTGCCCTCTCTGCCAGATAAACGATCGTTTTTGGAGACGTAAAAAAAACTCGTGAAACTAGTAGCATATATAGAATTTAAAAAGAAAACTATCACAGCTAAGTAGGTTTGGCCGGTGTCGTCAAGTATACTACAGAACCTTACAATGCGCGTGGCCCGACACGCACTTGGCCGCTTGTTTCTTACTCCTCCGTTGCTATTTACTGATTAATTTCATTGCGGAATAGGGTAGTTGACTAAAAAAATCTAATTAGTCCGTCAGATGGATTTCCAAAAAATATTGGACATGTATTTTTTCTTTTTTCACGTAAACAAAAAATGAAGCCGATACAGAGCGTTGAAAACTCGTGTGACGTCACTACTCGCTACAATTTTTACCGAGCCGTAACGTCATAAGCCCCCACTCCTGATCTTTGATGCTTTGTATCTTCGTCAGTTTTTATAGATTTGATAAAGGAAAAAATACGTGTCCAATATTTTTCTATAATCTAACTGACGGACTAAACAATCATATATTTTTTACTCAGGAAACATCCCTATTCAAGACAGTTGAATTGTTTTTCAGGGGCTTGAAGAGTTTCATTCTGGAGGTCGCTACTGTCGATTCTGGTTCTTGGGCGTGGCAGTGGTTGGGATTCGTGGATTACGGCCCATTCCCTCTCCTAGAGGAGGCCTGTGTCCCAGCAGTGGGAACATTAAGTCTGATTATGCAGTAGTTGGGAATAATATTGCGAGCTTGTCCCAGAGATTAGACTCTAATTTCTGCGACATGCTCGCAACAGTGTTCCTAGGTCTAATCATAAGACCTAAATTAAAAAAAAATAAACCTTCATTCAAACAGAGAAACAGCGGCCTGGCAGAACGGGGAACTGGAGAAACAAATAGTACTGGTCCAAGACGAACTTCGCAAAACCGACTACACCTGGGAACATGATGACGACCTGATGAAGGAGAGCGCTAGGCACAAGGTGTACCAGGACACCATAGAAACGTTGAGGGAACAACTGCCAGCCTTGAAAGAGAAGATTAAAAACGCTAAGATTTGTGGACTGGGTAAGTAAGGTACCTTTCAAATATTCTCGAAGTTGAAAAAAAAAAAACGGAAGGCAGAACGGAGCGGGCACGTCTTCAAATAATATTCTAGTAAAATTTTTATCATGAACACTTACGAAAGTATTATTTTCCATATTACAGATTGTAAACTAAAACACGATGACCTCAACATAAATCTGGATATTCTTACACCAGTAAGTTGACGCCTAAGTCCTTATTACTTCGATACTTTCGAACGTTGATGTATTGCGGTGGTTCCAAGTAGGAAATGTTTTTTACTTTATCCATTTACAGGCAGAACTGTTACGGACGGTAAAAAGATTTGAGCGTCTTAAAACCGACTTGATAAGCACCCTGCGAAGCAAGGAGTGGCGGTTGGACTCTGAATCCAAGGTAAGACCTACCCGTTTGATGTTCTTTTGTATGCATCTTTCTACGGGTCAGGTGTCTATTTTCACTAAGACTTGGTAATATTGACGCCCGAATAAAAGAGCGTTGTGTAGTAAATATATAGTAATCTGTGGCGTTGTTCGATTGTCAATCCACAGCATAGCGGCGAAAGGTGAAAACCCAACAGTGCATTAATATTTAATCATTGAATTAGATGTCATTCTATGCGAGTGAAAACGAGTATGATTGAAATTAAGCGTCTATGGTATATAGATTCTTCTATGTTATCGGAGTGGAAGGTCCTACTAGGTACGCTTCGCGATGACTCTTTGGAACAAATTCCACAACCCTGGTATTATTGGTACCTATTCTAGTCACCGCCGACCGACGTGCCGCCGACGATGCAATTACGTAACATAATTCTAGTTATTTTTGACATTTCCCTTCCCCCTCATCGGCGATAGTAAGCAAAGTTCTTACCGTTCTCCTATAGTTTTGGGTGCCTCCCCCACTTATTTTTACTTGACCATAAAAAATATTCGCTGAAGAGATTGCCATTATTATTATGTCTACCTAAAGAAAATCTGACTGTCATAAAAAAAAGTCGATAGATCAAAAACCTCTTAGTACTAACCTACATTACACCTGCACGGCCGATTAATTTCTGACGAATACTTTAAAAAACAACAGCTTATTAATCCTTATTACAGTTGTTCGTGAGAGTGAACGACCAAAGAACCTACTTACAAAACGAGCTGATGATATGCCAGAACAATATCATGAGACTACAGAAGAATAGCAGCTACTGGCAGTAAGTATTTAGGCAGATTATAATAAAAAAATCGCTTAAGGGTTTTTTGAAAGAGGTCGTCACCTATAGTATCTAACTATGTATATCGTGTCACAAAAGTGCATGGTCATTACATAAGAGTGATGTGGGGTGGCTGATATACACTAAGAAAACAATAGGACCACCAAATAAAAACTTTCCAACAAATTACTTTTCAATAATGCTGATGCAGTTGGTGAACTACAACGAATCTGTCATTAGCCATCTCCAGGCTTCACCACGCAATTCTGTACTTGACAATCATTTATCTATTAACTATGAAAATATGCTGCCACATTTAAAAAATGTCTCCTCCAATAATACATTATTGGTATAAATCGACACCATAGATGATGATGATGATATATATCTTATTAATATTATAAACGCGAAAGTTTGTAAGTATGGATGGATGTTTGTTACTTTTTCACGCAAAAACAACTGAATGGATATTGATGAAATTTGGCACAGATATAGATAATAGTCTGGATATAGATATAGATGATGGTCTGGAATAACGCATAGGATACTTTTTATCCCGGGACTATGTTCCCTTGGGGTAATTTCCGACATTCCTACTCCTAGTGGAGTAATAATTCAGCCACTTGCTAAAAAAAAAAAACTTCTATGCGCCTCATGAAATATTCATACGATTTTTTATAAATAAGACTACGGAACACCTCTCTGTATTAACAGTTCACACCTTGATAACTTTTATTTTAGGTACTTATCTGTATACCCCATTGCTGGTCAAAGTTCTCCCTTCCCGTGTCTTCTTGCACTTCTCTAGGACTCTATGCACTCCCTATTTCTTCTAGTTACTTTTTCTTTGATAAAACGAGGCTACAGTTCAGGTTTGATTCGTTCTTATTCCTACTGGTATTACGTTCCAGGAATGTTGCCAGAAAGCAGGACGAGCGAGTGCTGGACGCAAAGCGAGGACATATAAAGAAGATTGTTGGCAACGAGCGGCTCGCACCTATTGCAACCTAAATCAGACATTATTCATACACACCTAGAATTTATTTTCTTACACAGGAGGAAATAGAATAAAATAAAATTGTAGAGAATTATTAGTAGAATTAGAGTAGTAGCCAAAATGTATGAATTTATTTTGTCTGTATCGACAGAAACCAACGAATCCTTGCAAACATAAAAAATAGTACCATTTAGGTGTCAATTACGTCATTTATTTTCTAGATTTTTACTAATCTAAGTAGCAATATAGGTCGCAAGCTATTGCCAGCTCTAAAAACGTTACGTCCAAATTTATAGTCCTGCTGATCGAAGATCTTTGGCGGCTTATTGCAGCGGACACATCCACGCGGGAGATATAATAAGCGCACAAGTGTGTGTGCAAATACAGGTGTTTTCTCTCCCTCTCTCTATTATGAAAATAATACAAGTACAAGGTACATATAAGACATAGGCATGGATTACAAAGAGGACGCTACAAATCTGACCTCTTCTCCTCTTGATTTTCTCTATTTGCTCTTGATTAATTTAATGAACACTCCATTTGCACACTACTCAGTGGCTTTGTATGCATGAAAATGAATTATGTAGATACTTTATTTTATTAGACATAGGGATTTCAAAAATGTACGATTTACACCGACGACCAGGGCGCGCCGGAGCGCATTTTGCTATGTCAAAGGATATTGAAGCTAGCCTTGAAGCATTTAAATATCATATTTGCATGACTCGACCGGGTTCATTTGTTATTTAAAATTCATGCAAATATGACATCTAACCACTTCACAATCGGTTCAGCAGTACGATTCAGTAAACATATCACAATGTAAGCTTAGGCGAAGTGATCATGAAGTAAGCTGTCATCCATACCATCAAGATGGAATGACAGTTCACTTCATCCTCACTCATCATGAAGTAAGCTGTCATCCATACCATCAAGATGGAATGACAGTTCACTTCATGCTCACTCCACCCAAGTTTACCCGATGTTGACAGAAGAGGATAGTTGACAAAAAAAAAAGTAATCGGTCCGACAGATAGATTTCCAAAAAATATAGGACACGTATTTTTTATTTTTTCATATAAACAGAAAACGACAGTACAGTGCGTTGAAAACGCATGTAACGTCACTACGTGCTACAATTTTTACCACGGTGTGACGTCACAAGCCCCCACTCATGATCTTTGAAGCTTTTTATCTTCGTCATATTTTATAGATTTGATAAAGCAAAAAATACGTGTTCAATATGTTTCGATAATCTAACCGAGGGAAAATAGAATAAAATAAAATCATAAATAGAATCATATTTTTTTTTACTCAGGAAACATCCCTATTGACCGAATGACCGGCTACTTCATGGCGCGGTCGGTGGAAATAATACATTTAAAAGGATATGACTTAGACTTATGTAGGTTCGTAGTAGAATGTATAGTATTAATGACTGCAAGTAATGAATAAAATTATATTCCTATTTTACAAATGAATATTAAAATTACAAAGAGACAAATAAAAATATTCACATAGTATACCTAATGTATTTACCACGTAGAATAAAAAATAAATATTACAATATTATGTCATAGTGTTTTTATTACTATTCCAAGATTTTTACAAAATAATTTAATATATTATAACTATAATTATGGTAACTAGTTGGTAGGTTGCTGCACATCTGTGGAACCACTTTGATCTTGAGTTGACCTATCATAGTACGGAGTTACAATACAATGCGATGCTAGTTTATATTGCCTGCCGATTATTCTATCAAGACCTCACCGTGAAAATGTAGGTGAAGTAAATATGTTGTGAGCTCTCAATCCGTCCAATCTATACTAATATTTTAAAGTTGAAGATTTTGTTTGCTTGAACGCGCTATTCTCAGGAACTACTAGTCCGATTTGAAAAAATCTTTCAGTGTTAGGTCAGGAAGGCTATATATCACGCTAAGACCAATAGAAGCGGAGCAGTCATGAAAAATGTGACACAAACGAAGTTGAGTGTGTTACTAGTCAATAATATAATGACATTTCAGTACATTTATATTCATATAACTCATGAAAATGAAGGAATAGCTGATTTTTTTTTCGCGATTTCGGGTTTAGTCCCATAGTAAAAGTTTTTTCATAATGATGAGTACAGTGGCCTCTTAAGAGGTTGTTGTTGTTTTACAAATAACCCTGTAGATGCGAAACTCTGATCTTCTCCAGGTATGCGAGTAGCAGTGATAGCATAACATAGTAGTGTTCCACTTATACATGTTATTCCCAATTGAGCAAATATCAATTCTAAACCTGTTCGAATTAAGTTCATTTCAGGCTGTGCGTGAAGTTGTTATGGTAGGCGCCAGATAAATATGCATACAGTACTTGACCTTTGATATCTATTCTATTCGTTGGTGCCTGGAAAGCAAAATATTCGTTATTCTTTGTTAGAAACCGTAAAGGATCACGATAGATGTCGTTTCAAGACAGTTTTATGCCATTCTTTCCGTGTTAGGAATTAGGAATCTCAATAAATGTAGGTGGGGCAATGACCTGTAATGCAAACTTCTTAGGCGCCTACCATAGTGCAATCTGAACTGAATGTGTGAGTATTAAAATTATTTCAACAAGAGAGCCTGCGGCGCTTCGATACAATGTTTAGTTGAGTTTCGCTTCTATACATTATTATTCTGTGGCAAGGACTAAGCACGAATTAATTTTATGTACAAGGATAGTTGTTCGAAGTGATAGTGAAAGAACTGCTAAGTATTTCTATTGGGTTTCTTGTACCTTGTCGGGAAGTCTATTGTGGTACTCAAGTACTCATTCTCCAACTCCTCGAGCGGTCTTCGGTATAACGCAGCTGAAAAGAAAAACAACAAAAAATATTAGCCTGGCCTTTACTAAACTATGTTCAGTCTAACCGGATGCTCTGAACTAGTAGTTTACGTGGAGCGACTATAAGCAGAAGGAAAAAGAAAAATAGGTACAAAGGTGATGCTTATTTCTATAGAAATCTCTTCCAGCATATCTGCGAAAGGAGAGTCAAGTAAAAAGAGATGTAGACATATAATAAAAGCTACGAAATTTTCAATTAAAAAAAATCCAAACTGGAAACGGATGTTGTACTTTTACTATGATATAACTCCAACACTGTAATGTACTTTTACTATGATATAATTCCAACACTGTAATGTACTTTTACTATGATATATATCCAATACTGTAATGTACTTTTACTATGATATAACTCCAATACTGTAATGTACTTTTACTATGTTATAACTCCAATACTGTAATGTAGTTTTACTATGATGGAACTCGGGTTACGCCCTGCCTCTGCAAAAGCGAGGCCGGGGCTGTTGCACTGCTCGGTATCAGCTAAGGGCACCACAGCCTATTGGTATTGTTGTCAGACTGATATCAGTTTTTGTGGTGCGCCGAGCTAAGGTTTATTAATTCATGTAGTGTTGCTTGAAAATCAAAATCTCCTCCTCTCCTTTTATTCACACAAGAGTGAGAACAGCTCTCCGTCTGCAACTCGCACTCGTGTATATCTGTGGTTATATAACTAGCTGTTCCCGCGACTTCGTTCGCGTGGATTTCGGAAAAAATATGTCACATCGATAACATGTACGTACTGTCAATATCCTGGGTTCCCTATCCATTAGCATAAAATTTTAAGACCTAATATAACTTAGCATAATGTTGTTTGGCATAATTATTTTTTCGCATAATATAATTACGCATAACAGCTCATGCATAATTTTTTTAAGCATTATGTCTGTAACCATAATAATGATTAGGCATAATATTTTAAAGCATAACCTTATTAAGCATAAAGTTCTAAAGCATAACTTTTTTAAGCATAAAGTTCTAAAGCATAACTTTTTTAAGCATAATATCTATACTTATAATAAATCTGTAGAGAGGTAAATTCTGTACAAGGAATATATTTTCAAAATAACTATCAGGGGGTGATTAGTGATCGATACTGGTGCCAAAAACGCAATCAGTAAAATTTTTGTCTGTCTGTCTGTCTGTCTGTCTGTCTGTCTGTATGTTCTTTATAGAAACAAAAACTACTCGACCGATTTTAACGAAACTTGATGCAATTATTCTTGATACTCCTGGGCAGGTTATAGTATACTTTTCATCACGCTACAATCAATAGGAGCAGAGCAGTGAAGGAAAATGTTGGGAAAACGGGAGAAGTTGCTCCATTTTTTAAGCTTCCATCGCGTGTGTAGCCTTATTGGTTAAAGTTACATAGAAATCATGTATTACGGAAATGTTTTACATAAAATTATGTAAAAAATGTCCCAAACAGCATATGTCTATATTTTATGGTGGACTCACAATAACACGTGTAACTCCCGATAGCTTAGCAGTTCGGCGCTTTCTGATTATTTGTATGAAACTTTGTCAATTTTAAACCGATCGGGCTGAGAGTTTCAAAATCGGGGGTAAAGTAACTATTCCATGCGGACGAAGTCGCTGGCAGAAGCTAGTCCTAAATAAAATATTAAGGCGCTGACAAGAGCCAAATAGGCTTGTTTCAAACAATTTTTTAGCCAAATCTATTCAGTTTATGACGGTGGAAAAAATATATGTTAAGCTTGAATATATTTCTGAGAACCCTGTTGTATTCAAAACACGATATTGAAAACTTTTCTCGATACAAAAAAATGCTAAACTAACCTCTTAAAATGATCTTCAAACAAAAATATCTGCATTACTTATCAACGTACTTTGGTAAAATTTATACCAATTACGTATCATATTTAAATACAGAACTTGGTTGTTTTATTTTTTTTGACTACTCAACTTATCTTTTTAAATTAATTATTTTATGGTTTGTAATAAGTTACGAACGTCGCGTCGTCGCGCTTCTCTTTCATACGTATGGCAGCGGACAGTGATCGCATAGGCGCGCTGCTAGACGGACGTATGTCGCTTTGCACCGCTAACCGTTCATTTCATATTTTGTTGTTTGACAACTTCAAATATAATATTACAATGTTCATATTTTATTTTGTTCCTTAAACTACATTAAGTTGTAAAAATTTTGGGACGTAAAGATATTGGTAGGTAGTTATAGAATATAAGATAATTTTTACAACTTAGTAATGTATTGTGTACACACAATATATTACTAAGTCGTAAAAATATTTGCTAACAAAAATGCCGGAGGCCAGCAAAAAAGCGCTTCTATAGTAACAAACAAAAACATCTCATGGAAATAGTAAAGTAAGTACATTTTTATGTTTTATAAATATCAAAAATTATAACCAAATAGGTACTAGGCTATTTTGTATTATTGAAAGCGTAAATTCATTAGAAATTTCATCGTTCGTTTGGCTTAGTGGTATTTGCATGGATTCGGGTAAGCGAGTGATGAGATCGAAACGTGAAGGATTTTACTTTTAATTTTAGGATACATATTTTCATTGTTTTTTTTATTTTATTTTTTTATATTTTTAGAATAATTATTATTTTTCTTTTCAGTAAAAAGAGACGTTTCGCGAACAGTTCAGAAATAGGTAAAACTTCGGAAATTGTTTTCCACCAGTAAGTTTTGTAAGTACCTACATACTTATGATTTTACACACACAAACACACACACATATATATATAATTATATAACAATTTCATTACAAAGATCATAGAAATAAATTCACAAAAATTCCAGCGATCAACTATCGAATTTCCATAGACCTATAACTATCTTAGAACTGGACATAAAGGATAATACTCGTAGCTTTGTCCATTGTTTCTTGTCCACACTTTATAAATCACTGTGTGAGCTTTGGTGTTTTTTATAAGACAAAATAGGTTAGGCTTAAGTTTTAATGTGTTATTTTTTTTTTTGCAGATTAGAAAATTGAGTCATACTTTTTTTCATCGAAGGTTTGAAGAATCAGCAAAGGAATCAAAATCATGCGAGGTTTTAAGAATAGGGATGTTTCCTGAGTAAAAAATATATGATTATGTTTAGTCCGTCAGTTAGATTATAGAAAAATATTGGACTGGTATTTTTTCCTTTATCAAATCTATAAAAACTGACGAAGATACAAAGCATCAAAGATCAGGAGTGGGGGCTTGTGACGTTACGGCTCGGTAAAAATTGTAGCGAGTAGTGACGTCACACGAGTTTTCAACGCTCTGTATCGGCTTCATTTTTTGTTTACGTGAAAAAAGAAAAAATACGTGTCCAATATTTTTTGGAAATCTATCTGACGGACTAATTAGATTTTTTTAGTCAACTACCCTGAGACAGTCCAATCCACGGATGACCTTCCTGAACTTGAGTTAAATATTAAATAATCATGTACTTGGCCAGGTATTGGTTGTCGAAGATAAAATCCAGCAGTTTTTATTAAGTTACTTAAGCATAGATTAACTGATAAGTATATGATTTTTTTTTATTTTTTGATTACTGCGAGTCGCCCTCCAGAACAAGATATCCACATCGGACGATGAATAGGCTAGTTGCCTAAAGGAGACAGAAACGATTTCATACAATCTTGGGCCCAAATGTAAAGAGATGAAAATGGTGTGAATTAATAGATTTAGACCTGTCAGTCCCTCTCTGAAAATTCTGTAAGTTTTGACAATCTGAGAGCCGAGATAATAGATGTTTAGTAAAAGTAAGGTTACCTTTATCTAACACATGATTGAAAATTGTTTCATCATTTAGGGGTCGTCGGCCTAGTGCATTGCAGCGGGTAGTTGCTATCCCACAATTCACACAGCGATCCATATTTTCAACAATATCCAATCCAAAATAACAATTCCATGTCAAACGGGTGAGCGATCTTCGGTGTCCAGAGTGAAAGTAAAGGTCGTACAATGTAGGCAGGCTCAGAACATAAAAAACTAAGCAGTGGTCGCTGAAAATGAATAATAATCGAGAAAACACTCAAAACATATAGGAAAACACGAGTGAGCAGCCGGCAATTATTGTCTAGTGTCAATGTCAGTCAGCTGTCATGCCAGTGACATAGACTAAAAATGTAAGATTAATTGTAATCGATATAAAATCAATAGTCATTTTATCGGTTTATAAGTCATTAATTGATATTTCATTGTTTAATATGACTGTAATAAAATGTACTGTATTGCATGTAGTGCATTTAATTGTTATGAGATTTTTTTTGCAATCGTGTAATCGATTTGTCAAACCGCTCCCAGATTCAGAATTGAGCTGATTTTTCACATAGTAATAAAAAAATATGACAAATTTTTTAGATCATATCTCAACTCATTACATTTGGGCCCACCATTTTCCATCTCCTTTGATTGATTACTAATTAATATACCTTAGTATCCATTATACGTGAAAAAAATGTTTTTTTTTTGAAAATACATCGATTTTCAATTTATATTTTGCATTTAAAGAAATTACATTTAATTTCCCCGGAAAATGCTCAAAACTATCATGGCGTCGTGTGTGACGTTAACCTGTGCGAAACACAGCTGTTCGTGTATAACGATTGTTGATATTTCGTGATAAAAAATGAATCCGTCGTATTATAAGTACTGTATGGTGCCCCAGTGTAAAAGCACAAGCATTAAAACGCCAAAAAAATTATTTGTATTTGTCCCAAGCAAAGTAGTAGTACGGAAAAAGTGGCTAACACTTGCAAGGCGAAATGATGCAAACTGTGTATCATCAATTTCAAGAATATATTTTTGTGAAGACCATTTCGATGTAAGTATTAAATAAAATGCAATTTAGCGAATACATAATTATAGACAAACATGAATTTTGCTTGATTTTTTGTAAATATTGTTTGAGGTGTTTGAGGTTAGATCTTTGTAAAGTTTCGTCATGGAGTCCTGTGATTCCACTTCATTTTTTGTACACAATAAGCACCTTTTCTTGTTATTTTTAGTTACCAAATGATAATTATGCTCAATTATACTGAGTATCATATCATGGGAAAAGTATCAAAAGTCGCTGTTTGATGCGAAAAACTTGCCAATCATAACAACGTCATTTCTGGGCAAGTTATCTATATTCTAAAATTCAGATTCCATGATGTTCTCTTTCTATATAATGCTTTGAATCTATACTAATAATATTATTATAAAGCGGAAGAGTTTGTTTGTTTGTTTGAACGCGCTAATCTCAGAAACTACTAGTTCGAATTGAAAAATTCTTTTTGGGTTGAATATACCATTTATCGAGGAAGGCTTCAGGCTATATATCATCACGCTTAAGCCAATAGGAGCGGAGCAGCGATAAAGAATGTTTTAAAATCGGAGATTCCACGGGGACGCAGTCGCGGGCAGCAGCTAGTAAAAGATAAAACCGTGAATCTACGAAAATTTCAACAACAACAATGGTGTTTTACACAGGATGACGTAATGCGTCCTGGGCCTCGAGTCTGCTATTACAATAGCGTCAAAATGGCCTATCATTGATCTCATAATGGTCGATTTTGACAAGTTTGGTAATCTACTAACATATGTAATTGCGTCATTATAACTTTCCAATGGTCAACCACTGACACTCCATTGATAGAAATGGCATAGAATGGTAATCTCGTAAGTATATGTACTTACAAGATTACCATTCTATGCCATTGATGACAAATGAATAACAGGCGTATGCAGTAATCTGCTAAAATTTTGACAGTTCCTTTGATCAGTGACCTACCATTATAACCTCACTGTATAGTCATTCTTTTTAATAGCTTGGTTATCAAAAAGTATTACGAGACCACTGACAGACCAATGATCGACTATTATGAATTTAGCAGATTACAAACTTTTAGCAAAATGACAATGGGAGCTTGTTGGAATGAAAAAATTATAAAAATAGCAGATTTGGAGCCCCGGTTGGTGTTCAATGTCACGTGACTTAATGCTTAAATTTCCATAACTTGTTTCGTGAAAATATCAACAATCTTTCAATATTTCATTGAATTTATTTATTTTTCTTTATCTTAATACAGAAATAAAATTTTAGAACATTTAATCCATTCTATTTGTTATCAGTGGATACATGCCTATTATAAGCCTAACACATTTTTTTTTAATCTTCAAAAAAAATCTGAGCTAGGACCTTTGGGTTGTAATTTGAGTCATATTGATTTGGAGGGAGAACACATCAATGGATTGTCGTCGAAGTTCACTGTTTTGTGTAGGATGTGCATTTTAATTGTTTTTTTATCATTTATGTTTATTATTATTAGTTTGTTGTCATTTATATTGTTTTTAAATAAGTGTAAATAAAGTGTCTTAAAATAATTAAAAACAAAAATATTATAATACACATTTTTTTATTGCCTTGTCTAATTTGTTTCTAGCTCTTCATACAGAACAATTTATAAATATACAAGAGCGCCATCTATTGGTTCATTGTTATTTATTATTTACCGCGTCACTTTGCTTCTTCCTTGGTAGTTTGCTGTAATACCGCTCTTTAAGAATGGCGCTAGTATATCGGAGAAATAGTGGGCGTGGCTAAAAATACCGAAACATCAGAGCTCAATAGCGGTTGTCAGCGTCTTAATATATTATTACGTATTGAACAATTTTGTGAGTATTTTTTCGCTGTAGGAAGCAAGCATTGCAAGCATACAGCATGCAAGCAAGCATGCAGCATGCAAGCAAGCATGCAAGCAAGCAGCATGCAGCATGCAGCAGGCAGGGTTTCTGTGACGGCTCCGGCGCTGCGGCCCTCCGGCGGCCCCACGCGCCTACGCGATTTTAAATCACACTCTAGGGGTAGAACAAACAAGACTACGTGAAGTCGGTTTTGCAGCAATTCGGTTCTGTGACTAACTTTTGTTGCACAGCATATTAATTTTTTAACCAACAATATTATTTGATTGTTACAGGTACTATAGCTAATTGGTTTGCTCAGAATATTATGCTAATAGCCATTAGGCCTACTAACGTTATGCTAAAAGTCTTTAGGCCTACTAACGTTATGCGAATCAAATTTATGCCAAAACAAATTAGTCTTTAACATGATTATGCCAACATAAAATGTATGCCTAAAAAAATTATGCCAAAGTATTATTATGCCAAAACAAATTGTGCCAAAATCGTTATGCCGAAGTATATTAGGACAAAAAACATTATGCGAAAAGAAGGGATCCCCAATATCCTGCATTATCTGATTCCTCTTAGAAATAAGAAAATAAAAAGGTTACACAGGGCACCGCTTCCGTTTCAAATACCAGCCCTGATAGATCTCCAGTTGATTCTTGATTTCGAAAACTCCCTGGCTATTTCTTTTGGAAATTTTTGTAATGTACAAAAACGAGTCTTCTACAGATTTATTATTAACTCACGTGTAACACAGTGGTGCTTGTCGACGTGCAGTCGCAGATGTCGCGGACACGCGCACACGTAGCCGCCCGCCGTGTTCACGCACGAGTGGGAGCAGCCGTCCGTCTGCAACGCGCACTCGTTTATGTCTGCCAACAAATATTTATATCATGTTAGAGAAATTGGTGAGGTGGATCAAAAGGCTGCCGAACTCACACAGGACTTGGCAAGACATGTCTCGTGTCTGCATAACGAGGACCCGTAAAACACAAGATTAGTGCCCTGATATACTTAGATCGGGCCGCGGCAAACACGAAAGAGATGGTGTGACGACCAGGGCCCCTAGTCTGCTATTTTTATAAATTTGTCATTTCGATACGATTACATTATCATTTTGGTAAAAGTTCGTAATCTGCAAAATTCATAATGGTCGATCATTGGTCGGTCAATGGTCTCGTAATACTTATTGATAACCGAGCTATTAAAAGAAATGACTGCACAATGACTTTCTAATGGTAGGTTACTGATCAAAGGAACTGTCAACATTTTAGCAGATTACCGCATACATCTGTCATTCATTTTTGATTATGTACGAGATTATCATTCTATGCCATTTATTCCAATGGAGTTTCAGTGGTTGACCATTGGAAAGTCATAATGACGCGTTTACATTAGTAGATTACCAAACATGGCAAAATTCGACCATTATGAAATAGACCATTCTGACACTATTGTAATAGCAGACTTGGGCCCTGGATGACTTCCTTAAAAATAGTGTAGTTATCTAAAAAAATCTGATTAGTCCGTCCGATAGATTTCCAAAAAATATTGAATCGAGAAATATATTTCTTTTTTCACATAAACAAAAAATGAAGGCGATACAGTGCGTTGAAAACTCGTGTGACGTCACTAGTCGCTACAATTTTTACCGGGCCGTGACGACACACGCTCCCACTCTGATCTTTGATGCTTTTTATCTTCGTCAGTTTTTATAGATTTGATAAAGGAAAAAAATACGTGTCAAATATTTTTCTATAATCTAATTGACAGACTAAACATAATCATATATTTTTTACTCAGGCAACATCCCTATTGGAAAGAAGTATTGCAGAATCGTGTCCGAAGAAAGGGATGGAGGGAGGTAATTGAGCCAGCAGTGTAGTCCCCGGGTCAGTACTCACCTAGGCACCGCTGGCCGGCCGCTAGCGACAGGTAGCCGGCGGAACACTGACAGCGGTACGCGCCCTGCGTGTTCACGCACAGCTGCGTCGAATGACACTGATTTGTGTCCACTAAACACTCGTCCACGTCTGAAACAAAAGAAAAAAAAAACTTAGTGAGTTTCGGTAAAGAGTTGATGGACTAGAGGAAAGGGTTCAGGAACGGCTACTGATTTAAATTAAGGAAATATTGTGTTCCTACTACAAATCTACAAATGTATATAAAAGCGAAATATTACTCACTGATTAATCACGAAATATCTGAAACTATGTATACTTATATATTGTGTGTGTTTTATAAAGCTACTAGCTTTGCCCGCGACTTGGTACGCGCAAATCTCGTTTTTACTCGTTCTCATCAGAACTTCGAGAAATCCTCTCTCTTAGTGCTAGTGCTTAGTGTAGAAAGCTGAAACTTGGCATGTGGGGGGGCCACATGCCCAAGTTTCAGCTTTCTACGACCAGTAGTTTCGGCTGTGCGTGGTCTGTCCGTCACTCATTTGTAATTATATTTTCATATCATATGTACATTGATGACTAGCAAAGCCCCGCGTTCACCCGCGTTGTTCTCGTTCCCGTGGGAATAAGGGTATAAAATATAACTTATGACACTCACAAATAATGAGGCTTTCTATCGTTAAAAGAATTGGCAAAATCGGTTAAATAGATCATATATTACCCCTTACAACCTCACAAACTTTACCTCTATATATAATATTAGTATAGATAATGTACCATCGCAAGTTTTAGCTGTCCTGTTGTATCTATAGCCGGGGTCGCACGGCCCTCTGTCGCTGTGATCGAGATTTTCCGTCACACTCACGTCGAAAAACACCGTTGGAGACTGTGAACCTGAAAATAGTATAAGTAAACTAGCTTTCGCCCGCGATTTCGTACGCGCATATTGGAATATATGTTCCCCTACACTCCCAAGGAAGCTATAACCCGTTTTCTAAAAGAATGGACCTGACGTCGATGACGTCTCTTCGACGCATGACGATTGAAGTCACTTCAAACAAATGTTTGTGCAAACTTTTATTTTTTGGCCTGCTCTCTTATTTAATAGACCTGACGTCATCTACTTCAGGTCCATTCTTTTAGTAAATCATGTATATTGTATAGTAGGTTATACAATATACATGCAAAGTTTCAGCTTATTACGACCAGTAGTTTCGGTTGTGCGTTGTCTGTAAGTCACACAGTCAGTCACTTACTCATCAGTAACGGAAGTTTTTTAATATTATACTAGCACCGCCCCGCGGTTTCACCCCCGCTTTTACCGTTCCCGTGGGAATATTGGGATAAAATATATGTTACTCAGGGTGAATGTAGCTTAGTCTGACACTCCCTACCGCTCCACCCAGGGCGGGAGGAGTCATTTGATGATTTCCCATCCAAAAAAAAAAGGGTGAATGTAGCTTTCTAATGGTGAAAGAATTTTTGAAATCGGTCCATTAGTTTTTGAGATTATTCGTTACTAGCAGCGCCCCGCGATTTTACCCGCGTAGTTCCCGTTCCTGTGGGAATATGGGGATAAAATATAGCCTATGTTACTCGTGGATAATATAGCTTTCGAATGGTGAAAGAATTTTTAAAATCGGTCCAGTAGTTTTTGAGCCTATTCATTACAACCAAACAAACAAAGTGTTCCTCTTTATAATATTAGTATAGACATACAAAAATACAAATCTTTCCTCTTTATAATATAAGTATAGATATTTATGGTTTTCCGAGTTTATCTAATACTGAAACTTCATTCGTTCAATCATAAATATTGTCAATGAATTAAAAGGTGTTTTAAGCTTTAATAACCCACAAAGGATTCATTATTTTGTCTTTTTGTGCTACGCGCGTAGGCGCGTAGCACAAAAAGACGAATGAATCCTTTTGACCGCGTAGCACGTAGTCAGCTAAGCCGTAGGTAGCTACGGCGTAGCAGACTACGTGCTACGCGGTCGCGCAGTCTACGAGTTCTACGACTCTCTACTACGGTAATTTTGGGGAGCTCTCAAATAATAAAAAGAACAAGCCCGATTTTTGTTTCCGAAGTAAAACGGAATGTACTTAGAAGTAACGGAAGAATATAAAGTAAGACCACCATCAGAGGACTAATTCTGCAATTATTTATTAAAAGAAATGAGTGGTGTTTTGGACTGATTGCGATTCGAATACCAACATTCCTTAAAATATGGGAATTGCCCACTGGGCCTTATTTAATACAATAACTGACAATACGACGTAATTGTTAAAAAATTACATAAATATCAATATTTCAGACAGTGCTGTAGAAAAATGACATTTATGTATACTAGGTCGGTTAAATACTAACTGGCCCTTAGTTTTTGAAATAATTTAAAGTTGAGAACTCGTAAAACCTTAAATAAATGCTAAAGTGGAACAAGTTATCAATTTGAAATAGTCAATCTAGAAAATTGGTGATAGGTAACCTGATGTATCGTAAAATTCTTCAACATCCGGAGAGTAATGCGAGTTGATGATCTCTGGCTGCATCTCAAATATTGCGTCTGGTAAGTAAGTGTCCTGCAACAATGTATTATATAAAAAATAGGAAAGGTTTCCTCAGGAATAAAAATATGATTCTATTAGTCTGTCAGTTAGATATCGAAAAAAATATTGGACACGTATTTTTTGCTTTATCAAATCTATAAAAATTGTCGAAGATAAAAAGCTTCAAAGACCATGAGCGGGGGCTTGTGACGTCACGGCGTGGTAAAAATCGTAGCACGAAGTGACGTCACACGAGTTTTCAACGCACTGTATCGTCTTCGTTTTTTGTTTACGTAAAAAAAAAATCGTGTCCAATATTTTCTGGAAATCTATCTGACGGACTAATTAGATTTTTTTAGTCAACTACCCACTTTTACACTAAATCAAATTGAATGTATTCAGTAATCAATATTAAAAAAATAAAGAACATATTAGAAGGAGGGTAAAACCAAAGAAATGATATCTGCACTGTGAAATATAACTGAAAAAAAAAATGGATGAAGAAGATATGTTTCGATGAGCATCCTCGGATAAAAATAATTCCCAAGCGGGAGCGATGGGGACTTGATATATTATTTTGTAATAACCAATGATCGGAGTACTGGAGTAGGCAGTTATTTTTGCTATTGCGACATTTTTTCATAGCATGGACATGCCTGAGATCCTGGGATTCTTTGAGCTTTAAAATATTAATTAGTAATTTAATATACTTGTTAAGGTCGGTGATGATTTTTGGAGGTACTTGTGTAAATGTATGCATTACGTCACGGATAATATCTGTACTTAGACAAAACTAGATTTGACCGCATGAAAATAATTATTTTATTATAATTCCTAAGCATATGTGAGACCGGTTGCGGTGGTACGTAAGTAAGGTCGATTTTTCACTTAGATAAGTTTAGGTAAAGTAAAATTAAAATAAATTAGAATTGGTTTTCTTTAAGTATGTACATACTTTTGCAATTTAGAAACTTTTGAAATTCAAATACTTAGTTAACTATATTAATTCAGAATAAACTTTTCTTTGAATATGTAAAAACTTTTAGCACCTAATCCTTTTTGATTTACCTGCATTATGCATTCAAGAAATATACAATAATCCAGCTTGTTGGGAATACATGCAAACTCAGTACTTCATTTCGTCTACTTTGCCTTACTGTCGTTATGTTGATTTTAGTTTATAATTCATAGTTAAACCAGAGTCCTCATTAATGAGGGGTATAAAAGCAAAAATACACAAAAACAATATTTATCCAAAATTAAGAAAAATGTCTGGCCTTATGGGTATAGAGTAAACTAAATTAAAATATTACTTAATAATTCTAAATTGTAAATAACCAAATAATAATAAGGAAACTATATTGATATACGACAAGAATTAGCTAATAACTAAAAATTTCGACTGGACAGTGTCAATTTTGCACCTTAATGATGGACAGTAGCAGAGTTGCACTAAAGTTCCGATTTGATAGGTAAAAACCCAATAACACAGAGTATGCCGGAGAAAATGATGATTTAAAATACAAATTTTCGTAAGACTTACATCATCGCCATTTTCTTCATTGCTGTCAAAAATATCGTTGTCAGCTGGACTCGACGCAGAATTGCATAGCGGAAGATCAGCACATTTCTTTATCTGAAACAAATGCAAATCCCACGTTATTAGTGTTTAGTATCTAATTTGTTAAAATTCAGCGCTTTCCTTTTGTTGGCCATGTCTTACTATTACATTCTAGAATAGGGTAGTTAACTAAAAAAACTGATTAGTCCGTCAGATAGATTTCCAAAAAATATTGGAGACGTATTTTTTCTTTTTTCACATAAACAAAAAATGAAGACGATACAGTGCGTTGAAAACTCGTGTGACGTCACTACTCGCTACTATTTTTACCGGGCAGTGACGTCACACACTCCCACTCCTGATCTTTGATGCTTTTTATCTTCGTCAGTTTTTTTAGATTTGATAAAGGAAAAAATACGTGTCAAATATTTTTCTATAATCTAACTGACGGACTAAACATAATCATATATTTTTTATTCAGGCAACATCCCTATTTGATCCTTATAAACAACACTTTCGTAGTAAATGAAGGTTTTTTTTCTATCAAAATTGTTTCGGTTTGATTACTGTTTCGGAACACCGATTTTTCAAAATCTAACGAAGCAGTTTTAGTTTTCACCAAAATCAGGTCCCAGACTCCTTTCGAGTGTTTTTCGTTATTCTTCATAATTCCGCATTTGGCCTTACACGCCCGCTTGAAAAAACACACTGTATAAGGCCTTATGTTTGCCACATGGTCTCGTCTAAAGAACACGTCTACCTCGACAGTCAGCAGTTCTACGTCAAATATGGCTGGTCCATTACAACGCCTGATTGCTTATTCTGCGAGATACATTTTGTTCTCTGTCATGTTGTTTTTGGTCACCAATTTTGATGTGTTCATAGGTAGTGCGTACGGAGAGAAATGATAAACGGTAAATTCTGGATAAGTCTTTATTGTACATTGACTATTACAAAGTTGGGTTGCGAGCGCGTGTATAGCGGAACGCGATTTCGGGCGAACTAGGCATGGGCAAAAAATATCGATATATCAAAATATCGATATATTTCCATACAATTATCGATATTTATATCGTCGATATTTTTAATCACGATATATCGATATTCGATTTTTATTTTAGAGTATCGAATTCATATCAATTTCGATTTTTTTTACGCAGTTTTGGTTTCGTGTTTTTAATGTTATTAGATACTCCTTGCATGCTCCTCGCGTATCGTTAACTTTAAAAAATGCCGCCGCTATCTTTATGAAACGCAATATAGCAGTAAGACTATTGGTAGCGTGCACGCAAAATAATAATACTATTGAACCATCAGTGTGAGACAAATATGACCCTGAAGTTAACAGACAATTAACAATTTTCTTTTTTTTCCAATATATTTAATCATTTACGATGTTTGAATACTTTGGGAATATGTATGAATAATCATGCGAAACCTGGCGATATATCGATATTTTTCACTCTATAATTAGCGATACTATTTTAAAATATCGATATATTTTTTCACTTGCCCATCCCTAGGGCGAAATGAACTCGGTCGGCGAGCACTGCGCTTGCGAGGAATACAAAACGAATGCGTCAGCGCCCCTACATTGTCATGTCTTACCTGCACATTGTCTCCGTCGCACTTGGCCTTGGTCTTGCAGCGCCGTGTCCGCGCCTGCGTGCCGACACCGCACGTGGCCGAGCACTCCGACCATTGCGACCACTGCGACCAACGGGGCTTCGACTGGTCCACCTATATATAACGTTTAGGTTATAAACGTTATATATTAACGTGATAAGAATAGTTGGTCGCTGTGTTGAACGCAAGACAATATCCTATTTAATTTTATCATGTTCTTTCTCTATAAGTTCGCTTATGACGGGTTATATGAGTTCATATAATATTGTTTTTTATTTTTGATGACTATGTAGGTCAATCTGTTTTTACTTTATTGACTCAATCTACTCTTTATAATGTTTCATAGTGAATTGATTTATGATTTCCATGTTGGATACTTATATTTCTTTTTCTACCTTTGTCATGTATTTCTTAAAACGCAATAGACAGATGTGTAGCTGGGGAGTTTGTTGCGCCACTTCTTGTTTTAGCGCCCAGCTAAAACACTAGGAAGTGGTGACGGGTAGGCGTTTTGGGGGACTGTCTTTATGTAAAATTTGACGTTCAAAAAGTACTGTCTATCAGCCTAGTTTGAATAAATGACTTTTGAATTTTAAATGACTTTTGAATTTTTGTTTCGTAATAGATAAAGACGTCTCCATGAAAATGGAACAACACGGGTCAGTAGCGATAGTATCCTGAACACAGTGGTTGAGAGTCTTAACTCTCCTATTCTATAACAGAAGTTGAACAATTTTAGGTTGAAAATTGTAAGTGTTGGCATGGGTATTATTGACATGATTATAATTGACATTATTCTTTTTCTAAGATTTTATTATTATATTGACATTTTTAAATTCAACAATACAATTTTATTTTAAAGGAATGGAAATCTATATAATGAGTACATAATTTAAATCAACCTATTTTTTTTTAAACGTTTCCCCACTCTAGAAATTTCTCCTGTATCGTTTTTTGTTGTCGTTTGTTCGTTGTATGTTTGTAAACACAACCGTGTTTACAATATACAATCTCACATACACAAACAGCCAGATCCGGAATAACTAAGAGTTACCTAACAATTTCAAGTCTCTTATAGTATTAATTAATTGATAAGTTGGATTAAATGTAATTGTTATATAGTGTTAATAGATAGCTGATGAGTCCCAATACTATACTTTATTTAATATTTAATTTAATGCATTTTTCGCTGTTTTGATAATGTTACTGAAGTTCTTTTTATTTTTTTAACAAACGTAATAATTATGCTTTTTGATATGTATTTGCTCATCCAGCGGCATTTATTGCCGATGTTATGTGGATAATGCAGTTGGCTGCAATATATTGAAAAAATATTTATTCCAAGCTACCCCTAAAATAACATTCAAATATTGTTCGGTTAATATGTCATCCACCTTAGTGCGTTGAAAGGCGAGTGGTCACGTCCAAAAAAATATATTTATTTATTTATTGATTTATGTACATGGAAGACTTACAGCTAACAAAAACAGACAAAAATGGAAACATAGTCATCAAAAAGCCAATTACAAGTCCTCACGTGTAGACACACAATAATTATGTGTAGTGTGAGCACAAAAACAACAACCAATAAGGTAGTAAATAACCAGTTTACTACGGTTACACGACGACGACGAGAAATAAAAGTGAGACAAGAGTATAAGTAAGTACTTACATCACAGGGAGGCATGTGACATTTCCTTTTATCAACTGCGGGGCCTTTACACGCAGACTCGTCTAATATTATCTTCTCTGACTTTGAAGAACTGTCTGTAATAAGGTCAAAGTATTTAAAAAAGCATAAATGTTTATATCTATCTAATAAATATAGGACCCAGTATTTAGAAACGCTTGTATCTACCCCAGAAAATGAGATGGTTAAAAGGAAATTGCGTAAATAAAGCCAAACATGTTGTACCGTGTTTATAAAAGTTTTACAAAAAAAAAACAACCGACTTCTAAAGAAAAAAAACAAAAAGTATAAAATAACTTCTAAGTCGGTGTTCAAAAAACGAAGATGAAACACAAAAAAATCCAGTCGACTTGAGAACCACCTCCTTTTTTGTAAGTCCGTTAAAAATAAAATAGGACCTACAATTGACCCTTGTGGTACTCTTCTGGAAAATGGTTAATAGGCAGAATGTTATCTTTAAGACTTCTGTAGTCGTTGAACTATTTACACCTTATTTATTAGTACTAGTACTTCATGGTTGTGAAACAGAAAATGTTTCTTTGTCTATATTTAAAGTTCTTCTTTAGGCATTTTAGATGACTGCCTGTATCGAAAGCTTTTCAAAGTTAAATTAACAGGGCTGCTGTTTTTGAAATTACTGCGACCAAATAAGCATAAGGATTATAAGAACTTAACATGATTAGTACATGAGTTTTGTAATCTTTGAGGGATATAATATTATAAACAAAACGTACAGAAAATATTTATTACGGATTAGCTTACCTATAGTATTGTTTTTATCGTCAATAAAATGACAGGACCTGGATCGCTGCTGGTACCCCAACCCACAGGTGACGTTACATAACGACCATTGTGTAAACGGACTCCATTTCGCTGGCACTAAAACAATAATTTAAAAACCTCTACAATCTGTTATTTTAAGCACAAAATATCACAAAAATCTACAATTATCGTTCAATTTCGTTTAACCGTGATACGTAGACTTCGACAGTCTGATTTTCAATAGGTGTTGTTACTAAGAAGAGCTCGGAGCGAAGTAACAGCCACACAGGTCAATCTTAAAGGTCAAGCAACCCTTGCCAAGTTCGTTCCTTTGATGTTTGCCAGCCGGGACAGCCATGCAATCAAAGGATGGTTTGCATGGTGGCCATTGATTGCATGGTGATCCCTGCTGATATTTGTAGATATTTGACAGTAGCTACAGGTTGAAATAAGCCTGAAAATCTGATATGAGTCTTGCCAAGTAGTATCTGTTCATCCAGTTGTGGGTTGTGGAAGACAGATAGGCTATCGCTACATGTAAAATACCGTTATTCAGTACACAATTACGCTAGAAACCAAAATACTCGCAGTTGAGAAAAGGCTAGGCAGATGATGATTATTTAACAATATGGGATCCAAGTTTAGCAGGGCAAGCCATGTCTAATTTATCAATCTAATATTGTCATTGTCAATGAATTTTTTGGCAGTTTTATAAAAGGAACCTTTCATCTAGTGATAAAACAAAACTACCCGGCAAGTATGCTTTGCTGTTTACTGTAAGTGCCTGTTACAGTTGTAACAGGCACTTACAGCAAACAGCAAAGCTCCTGCTCCTTGCTCCTGTTTGAAGTATTGTTGCTGTTGTTCTAACATACAATTTTGTCATCTTCAAATAATAGATGCGGGAATATATTTTTTAAGCCGTATTTCAGACTGTGTCTATCTAGATGTCTCACCTTGTATGGCGATGTTGTACCGTCGATGCGCAGTGCCCGCTTCGTTCTCCACGACACAGATGTACTGCCCCGCGTCCTTGACGTCGGCGCTCCATATTGCTAGTAAGCTGTTGCCAAGCACTCTTTGTATGTTGGATAAACTCTCACTCAGGGCTTGTGTATCCTAAAAGAAAAGATTACGTTAACAAAAACGAAAAAAAACACGCCTGTATTCCCCTGAAAGCTTGGAAAGAGATCATGTCCGGGGCGAGCATATTATAATCATAATAATAATTTGTTCATTTCAGGCATTAGCACCCATAAAATTGAGATTTAAACTTATACTAAAACAAGACTTAAACTACACAAACAAACATAGAACATAAATTTGAAACAATTATACAATGTGTATCAGAAACTACGCAAAACCTGAAAAGGAATCATTGTAATCATCATTGTATATCTTTATAAAACGTTTGCTATAGCGTGCCCTGCAATGGAAAAAGATCGGCTAAGTTCGAGTCAGACTAGCGCACGAAAGGTTTCGTACCATTATCTATAGAAACGGAAAAAAAAACACGATTGTTGTATGGGAGCCTCCCTTATATATTTGTTTTTTTTTTCAGTGGATGTATAACTAAATATTCTATGAATATTTCAAGCGTCTACCAGTTTCCGTTTTCAATATTGAGCAAGAACGAGCAAATAACAACGTTTATTGTATGGGAGTCCCCTTCAATATTTATTCTGTTATTATAGCAGCAGCAGAAATACATCATCGTTGAAAATTTCAACTTTTTAACTATCATGAGATACAGCCTGGTGACAGACGGACAGATAGACGGACCGACAGCGGAGTCTTAGTAAAAGGTACCCGTTTTACCTTTTGGGTTCGGAACCCTGCAAACAACTGCCGCATACATTATATGTTTGCATAACTCGACGTTGTGGGTTATTCAGTGTTGTAGACAGCAACTCTGCACAATACGGTCTCAGGGCTGCTACTGAGAAATTGGAAAACGTAAAAATACTTTGCTTGACTTGAACATAAAACCGTATGAGCTGGAGCCTACGTACAGCTGTCTAGCAACTAACTACCTTACCAATAAGGTAATAAAAATGTCTGTTAATGAATTTTGCGATACAAGTTAAAAATTACCTTCAACCACGAAATCTTAGGCATCGGATGTCCATCAGCCTCACATTTCAATACAATGCTCCGTTTGAGCGCAACCACGTGTCCTTCCACCAAGTTATTGCCAACATTAGCCGCAATGAACGGCGGCTTTTGTACGTTGACGTCGAATATCACCTCTGTCGTGCCAACTTTGTTCGTTATGATGCACGAGTATTTGCCACCGTCTGTTACTTCTGTTTTGTTTATAATCTGCAAGAAAAGTTTTTAAAACAGTCTGTGTTTCTTGTTACCTAAGGTTCATTTTTTACAGTAAATCAAACATACGCTCGAACCGAAGGCGTGACCGCTATAGAGAAGACTGCAATGATAAATTAAAACCCATTCGTATTCCTTAAATTGCCCTTTCCGTTCCATGGCCGCCGTAACTCCATTGAATAATGTCGCAACCTTGGGAGGTGTCTTGACTTCTCATATTAGTACCAACTGTACTATGAAAATATTAGTAATCAAAGAAGAACTGATACCTCTATATACAACACGTTTAACAAATGACGCTTTGTAACATAGGCACTCATATTTCGTCCCACTGAAGGGCAAAAGGCTCCTTTGCTTCCATCTACTCGTCCTGGCTGTTTTCAAATGAAAACATTATTTGTTTTTCTAGAGCCGATCTCAACTTTCGTAGGGGCTATATCATCATCATCAACAGCCTGTTGCAGTCCACTGCTGGATATAGGCCTCTCCAATTGCACGCCACTTAGATCTATTTTCGGCTTCTCGTATCCAGTTTCTGCCAGCCGTCCTGCGTAAATTGTCACTCCACCGTACCTGAGGACATCCTACGCTACGTTTGCCGACGGGGACTATATACCACCAGCCTTATATAATAAAAAGTGGTACAGGCTAGCCGCAACAATTTTCCGCAAGAGTGCGAATTGCGGTGGGGGTAGGAGCCAGTTTTCGAGTAGTATGCTGAGCCAAAAATTAAAAATGTTGTCTCACCAAGCTAAAGTTATCGTCAGACAACAGCACCCTCCCATCCCCACTTATTTCAGTATAGGGATGTTTGATCCACATGACGCTGGGCAACGGAGTGCCCACAGCTGGACAAGACAATATTAGTGGCTTGCCGAACACTGCCGTCACCTTTTTGGAAGATTCTTTGGGCGTTGGTGGAGGGACTGAGAAACAAAATGTTTATGAATTATTGAAATATGTACTAAAAGAAAAAATCTAGTCTTAATAAAACAGAATAATGCTTATAGGTTTTACAAACACCGATTAATCTGTTTTATGTCAAACCTGATTAAGGCGTAACAGCTTTAATCAGTTTTAACTTCAACCGCCTTCCAAAAAGCAGGTTCTGTTCTTATTCTGCTGAAGTAAGTATCAGAAATTGCCAAGAAGTCGGTCAGGCAAATAGTACCTTGAACATATCACCATGTTTCGTCACGTAGGTCTTTATGGACAAGAACGTACATGAAACTCTAAGGACATTATTTTTTCTTGTCGATAGTGGATAATGGAGCTATTTGGACATAGTAAGTGGCAGAGGCATTTTTCAAATAACCGTCAAAAAACATATTGAATGAAAAAATTAAACAATAGTCAACAAGAACTCACCCAGAACATCAACAAAATAAACAATACTAGTATTGCCAACTTTATTTCTGGCCACACAAGTATAGTTGCCGGTCTGTTCCTCCACCGCATTCTTCACAACGATGACCTCGCCAAAGTTTGTAGACACCATAGACTCGTCGAAGAGTTTCAAGGGCACGTCGTCTTTAAACCAGTAGACGGAAGGCAGTGGGTTGCCGTACGGATGGCAGTGGAGGTAGAACGCCTGTCCTGACACCACTTCTATGTGCACTTCCTTTGTACTTGTGTTCGCGTTTTGGAATAGAGTTTGGAATATTTTAGGCCGTTCTGTAAGGAACAACATTGTTATTTTGTCAGTGTTAGTTAAGGAGTGAACCTGTTACGATTTTAGAGCTATTCTCGATCGCATTAGCGGTTACTAACAGGAATCTCAGAAGCAACTGAGAATTTCTTAAAAGTAAAATCCAATAACACTGTCTCCCTGTCTGGTCGTCAAGATTTCCAAGTCTCAGTTCGTTCCGACGAATTGAGACTTGGAAATCTAGACGACCTTACAACCTACTAAAATGGCGTTTGAAGTAGGTATTCCTGAAAACAAACTATATGGTCCATGTTTTTTTTTTGCAAGCTTAATTTGTGTGCAAAAGTTTTGTTATCTAAAGTTTAAGAAGATTAAGAACGCCTGCCCTGACAGCAGTTCTATGTGCACTTCCTTCGTACTTGTGTTCGCTTTCGAATAGGGTTTGGACGATTTTTGGCGGTTCTGTTAGGATCAAAATGATATAGGTATTAAGAAGTCTCTGCTACCGGTTGTCGGGTAGTTAAGGCCGTGGCAGTAGCATAAAAACGCCACCTGCTAATATCGCCGATTCACTATTGCTGGTTTTTGGCCATATGTTTTGTGCAAACTAAAAATTGTTAAGAATAGGGAATCTAGATTCAGAAACTTCTCAGTCTGCAGTATTGTTGAAAAATGCGTTTTTGCATGCACTGAAAAAATCACCTGTCTTAACGTCTCTATCCAGTGTGAAATCTGGCTTTATGCATACAAGAACACCCCATCTAGACCTCCTATTCTCTATACTGTTTTTCCATTCCTTAAAACTTCAGGTACAAATTGACAAGCCTGATGGAATGACAGTTCACTTCGCGGTCACTACACCTATTTTCACGGTGACATTTTTACAGAATAGCACTATTGTATAATTTCGGGCTTTCGGGATGCTATAGCTAAGCAAAAAGTTCCATGAAAATCTCACCAAGAACATCAATCTTCACATTCCTCTCATTCGCCCCCCCTTCATTGGCCGCCACACAAGTATACATGCCTCCTTGTCCCACCTGAACATTGTTCAACACCAGGTCTGCGTAGTCTATATCGTAAGAGTTCTCACTGATCACTCGGCCTTGTTTTATCCACTGTATGTCTGGGATGGGGTTCCCTGTTGCTTTGCAAGCGATACGAGTGCGGGATCCTTGCTAGGAGTGGGGAACATATTGTCAGTTAAAATCATATTATGACTATATTTTCCATAAGCTTGAAGTGCTGATCATGGACAATTAATTAAATTACAACAGAATAGATCTTAAATAAATCCAAAACAAAACCAAGTGCGACCAACTGTCGTTCAAAAATACTCATACTTCGTAAACTTTTGATGTCCTTACGAGTTGTTAAAAATCCATTAGTTTGCCTACCAGTCCTAACAAAGGCATACACCCATGTTACCCAGTAACTGTGTTATGAGCTTCAAATGGGCTGTGTAGCTGTTAGACTGGAAGCCGAACCCAACAAAGGTAAAAGCAGATGATGAACTAACCTCATATTAAGTGTCACTTAGCAGTATTGACCCTAATTTTCACGTTCTCAGCCACAATAACCCCCTCCCATTTCTAAACGCCACAATGCCCTTGACCTGGGCACCTGCGACCATGTTCACTCGATAAACTATAGGTACCATACTTAAGACACTACACATAAAGTACTACTCACCACAATTTCCACGTTCCCATCGACAGTGATTCCCTCTCCATTGCTGAACGCCACAATGTCCTTGACCTTCGCACCTGCGACTATGTTCACTCGATACACAATATGCGTCGCCCCTGCTTTGTTTGCGGCGTCACACCGGTACAAGCCTTCTGATTGGCTCGTTATGTTGGCACTGATTAAACTGGAGTTATGTTGGTGCCAGTTTGTGTTACTGAAAAAGGAAAAGCTTTGAAAAATATATTTCTGACTGCTGTTTCCTTTTCATGGCCTGTCACAGGAACCGTGTAGTTTTCTAGGATAAAAGACTACGACACTCAGCGATAGAGAAGCTTTCAATTATCTTAAGTACTATACTTTGCAATCGGTTCAGTGCTTCATCCAGGTTGATCGGTGGTTAAGTGCGTTCTTTCAAACGGGATGTTTTAGAACATGCAACGATTTTGACTTTAACTGCGGGAAGTTCATTTGTTTTCGAGGTATCGAACTCTTGTTTTAAAAAAAACTAATATGCTAGCTTAGATATCACTGGGCCTTGAGTTCAAAAGGAGCAAAAGCTCAGTAGACGTACTCTCCCTACTATTAGACCCACAAAGGTTGCCCATAGATCCTTTTAAAGGCTTACAACAAAATAGTTTTGTAAAGTGTACTAACTTATAAGTCCATGTTAGGTTCGGCGAGGGAGTGCCTTTAGCGTTACATTCTAATGTCGCGTTCACACCTTCCTTGAGTTGAACGTCTAGCATATCGAAATCGGAAATGAATGGCGGTTCTGAAACATTATTACAAATATGTATATTGTATCTGCCATCGTAATTTCCGGCGCTAAGCCCATCGTCAACAATTCCTGGACTGTCCAGGTATTCGATGACATCTGCCTCTTTTGCCTTCCTTAAGGACCAAGACCTGTTTAACCATATGGTTTTCACTTCGGCGCATTACGTGACCCAAATACGTAGGCGGTTTGCTCGCCAAGAGAAAACCACCTACGCTATTTGAGTCACGTAATGCGGCTATCTGGAGGGCTAACCCCAAACAAGGAAGAAGCCAGAGGATTGATTGGTCATATCTTTCATCGTCAGGATGGATGAACTGGATGTTTTCAGAAGAGACATTTACTCAAAGGAGTTTCTCAGAACATGTAAACTGAAACTGACAAAAATCTTTCATAAAAAAAGCGACTTTCATTGGATTTTTCGCTGCGTTTCAGGACAACAGGACCCTGGTTTTTTATTTAGGTAGGTACTAAAATAGAACAAAAAATGCAAGGCACGGTCTTTATTTTTTTAGCAAGGAGCTCCTCTTTTGCGCGAATGCTCTATACCATGTTACTTACCTAAGACATTCAAAGTGAACTGCTTGACGACCGTCCCGTGGATGTTACTGACGATACACTTGTACGAGCCCGCGTTGTGTGGCTGAATGTTGATGAGCTTCAAACGGTCCGAGTCTTCAAATACTAACGCATTGGAGTTGAACACCCATTTTGTCTAAAAAGGTATATTTTGATTGCAGGTGTGTAACTATACAATGAACAGGGTGTTTGAGCGCTGTCAATTGTCATATTTAAGGGTAATGTTCTATATCAAATATAATATGTGTTAGAAACAATAGTAAATGTAAAAAAAATACATCCAAAAGACAGACTGTCGAAATTAACATTTTTCAAGCAGTTGATGTAGATACTATACTGCATGCTGTCATGGTCACCCATTCACAGACCGACCTCGACACGTGTTGCTTAACCTAAAAAATACTATCAGTAAATTCTCTTTTCGTGAGAATCTGTGTACTAACCTTGCCTTTAGGTCCCAAACCAATCGTGTCCTTTCACGACCTTCACCTCTGTGGACTCAATCGCTACAAAAGCTGGTGACCATTCGACTAACACGTGTAATTCAGAGTATACTAACACTGCCTCAGACTGTTTTTCATGACATCCTCCAAGTTAATATAGGATTTCTCGAAGATTAAATGTCTTTGTATCCTCGAAATTCCACGTACGAGAGCGAAGCCGCGGGAAAAAGGTACTATAATTTGAATTTTAGCTTTAGAGTATACTAAACTTGCTCAGCCGTGTTTTTTTGCTCATAGATACATTAGGAGAAAAGAATACTGTTGGTCAATTTTTTTTATGAAATGTATCTGTCTACATACTGACATTTGTTTCTTTTTTCTGGATGGGAAATCAACAAATGACTTCTCCCGTTCTGAGCGGAGCATAAGGGCGTCAGACTCTTACCGACTAAAACCCGTGCCCTCAGCGTTCCAGGGCCACGGTGACTCTTTCGAACAAATTCCTGCACCCTAGTAGGCACTGACCCTATGGGGTCCCGCAGTCCTGGATTTATAAATAGGCCGTATAGGCCGCGGCCTAGGGGCGGCAGCGTCCTAGGGGCGGCAGATTTCAGAGGACGGTCACTCGAATTCAGACGATAAAAGTCAAACACGTTCACTGGTTTTATCATTTTTTTTATACTGTAAATAAATACCTATAGAAGAAACTCATTCTTATCGAAACTCATTCCTAGTGAGTGATAGATGAGAGCAGTGCGGCGGGCGGGCGGCGAGCGGACAGCAGTGGCTCAACGCGAACGTAACAAACCCCGCTTCCCGCCCGCACTCCGAACCGTCAACCGATGCCCGCGCCCGCACCAGTGTTTTGATGCAAGCACCGATCGCATACGCACTCTACACTCTCGTCGTATTGTCTTTAAAAACCTACTTTACTTACCAAAACAAAATACGTAACGACTAGGTACTGAATAAAAAATCACAGTGATATCTACTCAATATTCTTTGTTGTTAAGCTCCAGTTTTTATTGACATAGGTAAGTGGTAGGTACACAATAGTGTGCAATACTCTAATATACCTATTTAATCATTAACACTCATTATATGAAAATGAAAATTGTCCTTCTTTAACACGATACTTTTACATTGGTGATTTATTGATGTGTTTCTACATTTTAATATTATTTTGAGTCCGAGCGACGTTTCGGTTGCCTTTCAACCGACTTTCAAAAAAAGAGGAGATTCTCAATTCGACTATATATTTTTTTGTGTGTTACATCTTTGTACCGGGTGTAGGTACCGATTTTGATGATTCTTTTTATATTCAAACGCTGATGCTTGTTGTGTGGACCCATTTAAATTTGATTGAGATCTGACGACTAGTATTTGAGTTATCCCTAATAATGCGTGGCTTAGTTTACATTGACGACGTTCTCATTCCCTCTTGTCGATGTAAAATGAAAAAATAAAATTGTGTACGATGGTTTGGAAGAGCATCTTAGTATTTCAGCGTGGTAGGTACCTTTCTAGTTTGGTGAAGATCTGATGAAGAACAGAGATGACAGGAAACGGAACTTTTCAATAAATGATAGCAAATCTTTCGGGATTGCTGAAATCGCATGTTTGTTTACATCAATGTTATTGGTACGTTTAGGTGTGTTACCACTAAAAAGTGAAAAATAAAAAACTTTTTACAAAAGATGCGGAAGTCGGTGTTCAAAAACGAAAAAGCAACCAAAAACACCGACTTCCGAAATTAAAGTTATTTAGTAGGTACTTTTTGGATTTTTTTTTGCGTAGAAGTCGGTTAAATTTTTTTATAAAAGTTTTTTTTTTATGATTTACAATTTCCGTTGTCGCGGTTGACTTTGCGAAAAAATATAATAAAAAAATGTAGAAATACTTATTATTTACCGTTTACACTTTATGTAAACCGCAATGTTTGGCCAGCCAAGCTAAAGAAATATACAACGTGTAACAAACGTAAGACCTGAAACTAGTTTACTCGGAATCGTTTACTAAATCCATTTCCGTTTTTATAGGTGTATATTAACACCGGAAAAACCATCTAGCTCTTCTCTACATAGAAGCAGAGATAATGAATACCATAAACTATGATGATATTATAGTAGATGATTTTGCTATTAAAAAGTCCCGTAAAAAATTGTATTCTTGTTTCTTTTTGACACTCTTTCTTAATGACTAATTCATTCATTTATTTAACTTTAAGTATCTATGAGGCATTCTAAATGTAGTAAACTACAAATGGAAAAATATTATTTTAGAAAGGTGAACATGGGGCGGCGGGAAAAAGTGGCCTACACTCATAAAAAATATAAATCCGGCACTGGGGTCCCGTCTTCGTTGCTGACAGCTCTTTGAGGCGCGCGTGGAACACTACGCGTCGTCGACCCGGGCGTGGTTGCTATCGGATGTAGGCCCGCGCCTACGGTGGCCGGGAATCGCCCTGCGACTCCCGACGCCCGGGGCGTCTTCTTCTGTTGCGACAGCTGAGGCGTGATATTTCTGTCTATCTACATACTGACCTTGCTTCTGGGTTTAGCGTCCACAGCACAGTCGAAGTACCAATCGTCTCCTTTTACGACCTCCACTTCTGTGGGCTTATTCGCTACAAAAGACGGCGGCCATTCGACTAAAACTTGTACTTTAGAGTACGCCGAGCCAACAACGTTAGTCACTACGCAAGAGTATGTAGATGCGTCCGTTCGAGACACGTTTGATAAGTGAAGTGGACCGGTTGATATTAGTTTGGCGTTCTGTGAAAAGGAAATAAGGTATTTATGATAAGGATAGTAAGAAGTATTTTGGTTGGCAGGTTAAATGTTTTATCATCTGTTGTAATTTAATGCGAATAATTAAATAATTCGGGGATCCAACCCGGTAGATATCTCATTTTGGCAGCCATATCCAGTGAGATACATACATATATGAGATTAGAGGTTTGTGATATTTTATTTTAAAAGAGATAGGGCCTATTACGGCCTTATCTATTAAGAAAAAATCTTACTAAATTATAAGATTCGACATTTTCTATAGTTCAATTAATTTAAGAATCGGCTAATGGATTTTAAACTAATCATTTCGTTCCTTTTTCTTATAAATAAGGCTTGAACATTTTCACAAAATATAACATAATAAGCATAAAAAATAATACAGATTGTTTTTTTCTAATAAATAATATTATAGATATTTTTGACAGCATCCGCATATCTTTACAATGGATACATTTAAGGGTTAATAAATAGTTTGGTACATGTTTGCAAATGATGATTATCGATGATGATGATACTATACCGAACGCCAGATAAATGTGCAATAAAGGTCACTGCCCTTTCTTTAACATCTCTTCGTAAGTACATGGACAAAAAAAAATGAATCGTTTTCCTTTACTAGTAAATATAAAGGATCACGATGGATGTCAATTCAATATAGCATTAATTCATTATTTCTGTTTTAAGAATGAAGGTTTTCAATAAATGTAGGTGGGTCAATGACCGTTATTGTACATTTATCTGGCGTACGGTATACTACTTATTGACTTTGAGTTAACCTAGAAATATTAAATAGAAATGCGTTTGTAATTTCATAGTGTAACATCGAACCTTATACCATTTGAGTGAGTGTGCACCGCGAACGGGGCACTCCACAGTCGTATCTGATCCTTCCAGTAGGGTCACTGTGCTCAGGCTCTCTTCCGCCTGACTGTGCGTTGGGATGGCTGAGAAACAAAATTAAAATAAAATAGCAATACTAAACTCTTTATTTTATACCCTGTTTTTTGGATGGTAAATCATCAAATGAGTCGTATAGAATCAAAAACAGCAATCTGATAATTTTAGTTGTTCACTATTTATTTAATTCAAATTTAAATCTTAAAATAATGAATTCAAAATTCTAAAACATACGTAATTATAAATACACATAAAAACAAATACTGTTTGTAATAATGAAACTACTTTTCCTAATTACCGTTAATAAGTCAAAAGTCAGATTGCTGTTTTTGATTCTATACGACTCAAATGACTTTTTCCGCTCTGGGCGAAGCTGCAGGGAGTGTCAGACTCTAACGTGTTCCTCCTAATGCCCCTCGCGTTCCAGCCCGCGGTGACTCTTTCGAACAAATTTCGCAACCCTAGCAGGCACTGACCCTATGGGCCGCGTTTTCTATGCTGACCCTTCTTGGTGGTGCGCGTGGAATACAACGCGCCGTCGACGCGGTTTATTTTACACCCTAACAAACAATATTGTTAAAAAAAACTTTTTACAAAAAATAAAACCGACTTCTAAACAAAAAACCAAAAAGTATAAAATAACTTTAATTTCGGAACTCGGTGTTTTTGGTTGCTTTTTTGTTGTTGAACACACCGACTTCCGAAATTAAAGTTATTTTATACTTTTTGGTTTTTTGTTTAGAAGTCGGTTTTATTTTTTGTAAAAAGTTTTTTTTTATTTTTCACATTTTATTGGTACCTACACCCCCTCCCCTACACCCCCTCCCCCACCCAAACGAACCAATCACATTGGTGTAAAAAAAACGTACTGCTCCTTTGCAGAGTAAACTAAGAGGTCGTCAATGTAGACAATGTAGATATTTTTTTTAGATTTTGGTTGATTTTTCGAAAACCGCTTGGTTGATTTCGATAAAATTTTCATGGGACCATTTGGGAAGTATACCCTTTCCAACAAAAAAAGATTTTTTCAAATCGGTTGACAAGCGACGGAGTTATGCGCGAACAAACAATAAAAAAAAAAAAAAAAAAAACATACAAACATCCGAATTGAGAACCTCCTCCTTTTTTAGAAGTCGGTTAAAAATAAAATAAAACGACTGTTTACTTTTGACTAGCATCGCCCCGCGGTTTCTCCCGCGTAGTTTCCGTACCCGTGGAAATATGGGGAGATAATGTAGTCTATGTTCACCGGAGATAGTGTAACTTCTCAACAGCGAAATAATTTTTCAAATCGGTCAAGTAATTTCGGAGCCTATTCAATGCAAACAAACAAACAAAAAAACAATCAAATCTTTCCTGTTTATAATATTAGTGCAGATAAAGAGGAAATATATTTTTGTTTGTACCGAATACGCTCCGAAACTTCAGGACCATTCTGTCACCAATGGAAAGCTACATTATCAGGGAGTAGCATAGGCTATATTTTGTCCCCGAAATACATTTTTTTTAGTCCCCACTCTAGAACTTTGATGCTCTATAATTTAATAACTTTTTAACGATTTGAAATGACAAAAACACGTGACTAATATTTTTTTTTTACATCAAACGGACGGACAAAATAGAATAATGATTTTTATAACTAGTAAAATACCCAATTACTACTCAAACCAGTTAATACTCACAATATATTTCAACAGGCACCGTCTTATTGACCGTCCCCACCGAGTTGTTTACGGTACAAGTATAGTTGCCGCTCATGTCCTCAGAAGGAGATTTTATACTCAGTGTTCCATCGACGTCAATGGCGTAGCGAGGATCTGAAATGTTATATGAAGCATAATGAGCTTTTTGAATGTTCCCACTGCTGGCACTCAGGCCTCCTCTCTCTAGGAGAAGGAATGGGCCGTAATCCACCACGTGTGCCCAGTGTGGGTTGGTGAATGTCACAAGTCTTCGAATTTTTGGTTCTAGGACATGCCGGTTTCCTCATGATGTTTTCCTTCACCGTTTTGAGAGCAGTGGTGATGAAATTAATTATACAAAAGTAATGTGCCTGGCTGGGTTTGAATCCGCAACCTACAATTCGAAGGACGGGGCCGTTACCACTTGGCCACTACTGCTAAATGTTATATTAATTTAGCAGTGGTGGCCAAGTGGTAGCCTAACTAACGTTTTGTTATTACATTATGCGTAGGTAAGTGAAAAGATGGACACAATCAGTCAGGGCCCCAAGTCTGCTATTACAATAGTATCAGAATGGTCTATCACTGATTTCATAATGGTTGATTTTTACAAGTTTGGTAATCTACTAAGCGTCATTATGACTTTTCAATGGTCAACCACTGACACTCCATTGAAAGTAATTGCATAGAATGGTAATCTCGTACATAATGAATTACAGACGTATGCAGTAATCTGCTAAAATTTTGACAGTTCCTTTGATCAGTCACCTACCATTAGAATGTCATTGTGCAGTCATTGTTTTTAATAGCTCGGTTATCAAAAAGTATTACGAGACCATTGACCTACCAATGATCGACCATTATGAATTTAGCAGGGCCCTGAGTCTGTTATTACAATAGTGTCAGAATGGTCTATTATTGATCTCATAATGGTTGCTTTTGACAAGTTTGGTAATCTACTAATAAAAAAGCGTCACTATGAGTTTCCAGTGGTCAACCACTGACACTCCATTGAAAGAAATGGCATAGAATGGTAATCTCGTACATAATGACAAATGAATGACAGACGTATACGGTAGTCTGCTAAAATTTTGACAATTCCTTTAATCAGTGACCTACCATTACAACGTCAATGTGCAGTCATTGCTTTTAATAGCTCGGTTATCAAAAAGTATTACGAGACCACTGACCGACCAATGATCGACCATTATGAACTTAGCAGATTACGAACTTTTAGCAAAATGACAATGGGATCGTGTTAGAATGAAGAAGTTATAAAAATAGCAGACTTGGGGCCCTGATACGAACTTTTAGCAAAATGACAATGGGATCGTGTTGGAATGACAAATTTTTAAAAATAGCAGACTTGGGGCCCAGGTCGGACATTATACAACGTGTAACAGAATAAACGCAATACGTCTTGAAGGGTCAGTGTACTCATCATTTGGAAGAACTTTCGCTATTGGACCGACACTGAAATTGCGAAAAAAAGACTATATTATATAGGCATAAATAACTCGACAAAATGAACTGAACAGGGCTTCTTTTTTGTTCCATAGGAACCAGTAATCGCGAAAAAAAAAACTGTTTTTCAGTTCATTTTGTCAAATTTTTGAAGAAAAAGTTTGTCATTCATGTTTTCAAGAAAAATGATAAGTATGTATAGGTACTACCCCTTAAGAGGTATTGCGCTTTTTTCTGTTACATGACGTTGTTTAATATTCGACCTGCCTGTCTGTATCCATCTTTCATAACTCTCAGCCAAATTAATTATCTTTATGTCCTTCTCTAAGGTGACAAAATTAATTTTGCTACTCCTCCTGGTTGATTTCGGAGAATATCAACGAAGAATTGTCATCCGCCTGTATACGTATTTTAGCTGATATAATAGGGATGTTTCCTGAGTAAAAAATATATGATTATGTTTAGTCCGTCAGTTAGATTATAGAAAAATATTGGACACGTATCTTTTCCTTTATCAAATCTATAAAAACTGACGAAGATACAAAGCATCAAAGATCAGGAGTGGGGGCTTGTGACGTTACGGCTCGCTAAAAATTGTAGCGAGTAGTGACGTCACACGAGTTTTCAACGCTCTGTATCGGCTTCATTTTTTGTTTACGTGAAAAAAGAAAAAATACGTGTCCAATATTTTTTGGAAATCTATCTGACGGACTAATTAGATTTTTTTAGTCAACTACCCTATTCAACAAAGGAAACTTAAGGAAATAAACATAGAAATGCATTCTATAGTCTTGTAACAAAAAAAAAAAAGAAAAATGTTCATACCGTTATTTAAATAAAACTCGTCCTTAGACCAAACAACATAAGGTTTAGGTCTGCCTGTAGCCCGGCAGGGGATTACGAGCTCTGTATCCATATTAGTGGCCAAGTATGGTCCAGTGTAGTTATCTTCTAGTATCTTTGGAGGCTCTGAAAAAAAATTGCGTTAGAAGATGAAAAAATACTGGTAAGGACCTATCTCGTTTATAGGTATTAAAAACAAGTAGCACGTAAAAAGAACCGGTCAAGTGCGAGGCGAAATCGCATAAGAAGGGTTCCGTACTTATTAGGATACTTTGCTTCTCCGCCAGAATTCCGCCATGATTGTAGGACAACGGTAAGTGGCCTATACGGTATAGGTACATATGTATCGAAAAATGCGGCATTGCTAACCTATAGTGCACAAGTCGCACTTGACCTGTTTTTTATATAATATCTTGTTATACTTGAGTATAACCACTGTATGCGTACTAATTTTCATATTATGTATTAATTTTTTTACGATAGAGCGAAAATACAAAACAAAAGTAACGTGCGTCTCTTGAGTGGCCTGTTGATTATTTTTGTTATAGCGGTAATAGATATTACACATTCTGTAACATTTTTCGCCATTATAATTCATGAGATATAGCTCGCTGACAGAGGCACCAACCACCAACGAATTTTAGATGCATTAGAAGTTGGAGTTTAATTTTAAAAAACGATGCAAATTTCTAAAAGACTAGCAGCGCCCCGCGGTTTCACCCCGATGTTCCCGTTCCCGTTCGAATACGGGGACAAAATATATAAATATCTAGCCCATAACACACTTTTTATTGGTATAACACTGACTTTCTATTGGTAAAATAATTATCAAAATCAGTTCAGTAGATCCACAGATTACCCCTTTTATGGATGGGAAATCATCAAATGACTTTTCCTGCTCTGGGCGGAGCGGAAGGGAGTGTCAGACTCTTACTGAGTAAAACCCACCCGTACTCCTCCTGCGTTAATGCCCTTTGCGTTCCAGGGCCGCGGTGACTCTTTCTAACAAATTCCGCAACCCTGAGGTATTAGCCCTACAACCTCACAAACTTTACCTCTCTAAAATATTTGTATAGAAGTATAGATAAAGTTACCTAAAACTTTGACGTAGGTAGTTTGTTCGGCGACTCCTCCATTGTTCTCGGCGATACAGACGTACAGTCCTTCGTGTTTCGAACTCACTTTCGTTATGTTGATATTGCCGACTTCGTTGAAGCTAGATCAATAGAACATAATTTCTTTTTAATCGAGTTTCTATGACTCAAAGACTGTTAGTAAAACTTACAACTATGTTAGTAAGCAGTTAAGCACTGACACTAAACAAAATAATAATTAACAACACAAACAAATAACCGTGGGTCACCACTGCGAGATCCCATGAGTAGGTAATTGCACATCAGCCAGGCGCGTGCAGTGGTTCGAGTTAGGGGAGGCCAGAGAAAATATCCAAATAATTTTTAAAAAATAACCACACTATTCAGGGTTGATTATTAATGAAACGAGTTTTTTTTTAAATAGCCTATTAATAAAAAACACCTCGTTTCAACCCTTAATAATGTGGTGTATTTTTTTTTGGACATTATTTTCTGGCCTACTCAACTCGAACCACTGCACGCCACTGACATCAGCGACCCACATAAACACAGTTCAGGGCCCCAAGTCTGCTATTCTATAAATTTTTCATTCCAACACGATCCTTCCACAAACTCAAAGATTGCCATTGAATGAAAACCACCTCATTTGTCGTAAATCTTTTAAAACAAAAGTTGGACTTTACAAAGAGCTAGGAACAAACTGTCAGGCGACTTTATAAAGAGCTAGAAACTATCTGTCAGACACTCATACTCGTATGAAATACACATGTCCGTGATTCTGTCAATATAAACGTATCACTACATAGTATAAAACAAAGTCGCTTTCTCTGTCCCTATATCCCTATGTATGCTTAAATCTTTAAAACTACGCAACAGACTTAGATGCGGTTTTTTCAAAATGGATAGAGTGATTGAAGAGGAAGGTTTATAATTATGTAGGTATAATATACGCATATTATAATAGAGGAAACATTAGTATCTACATTGCACCCGTGCGAAGCCGGGGCGGGTCACTAGTAAATAATAATACCTACTTACCTCATCGCTTGGACCTTGCTCCCGTTACCGTCTATCGATGACGTGGTCTATCATTTTTTATACTTTTTTTAATATTTAAAAATATAATTAATACGTACTTAAGACTAAATAAACGAAATACTTACCTCACATCCGTAGTATTTTTCGTCAGTACTTCGTCTTGGAACTGCCACTGTATGATCGGTATCGGGAACCCGACGACGTCACATTGTAATGACAGATTAGAACCTAGGACAACCTCCTTGACGTTTTGTAGAGGAGGAGCAATGTATGGTGGTACTGAAAATAATGCAATGCAATTGCGTTAAACACAACGAAACACCTAAATTCTGCAAAGCAATTTTGCTAAAATGATAGCAAAATATTAGGAATTCATTGAATTATCAAGAGCGTATAAACAGCTTTGATTGGTTGAAAAGCATCGCCACTTCGTCCGGTCTTGTGCTTCTTAGGCACCATCATCGTCTGCCTAGCATTTTCCTCAACTATGTAGGGCTCGGTCTCGTCGGTCAGACTGGATTCAGCCAATTATGAGTATTTTACGAGGAGTGACGCCTACACAACCCTGTATCGTAACACGATACTTCATTAATTGGAGATACAGATTTCCGGGCTTCTAACAATCCGTAACGACTGCCAAAGATCTGCAAATGACAGCCGGGACCAATAGCGGCACATTCTTTCCGAGGCACGGAGCAGTCCCGATATGTTAAGATGGTTATCCATCCAAAGACCGACCTCGGAAAGCTGAACGTGGAAATTAGATCAGTACGGCCGTTATTATTAAGTCATGAGCTCCATTAAACTTTAAGAGTATTTTTAGCTGATATTTAGATACTGTTTGCCGTAAACAGTATCTACGTGTGCGTTTCTTACTATGTATTGTGTTAATTGATAAATAAAACAATATTTACCCCAAACATGTAGCATGTGGGTGACCGATGTGTTCCCGTAGATATTCTTAGCGGTGCATACGTATTCTCCAAAATCAGTCAAGTTCGCAACAAATCTGAAAACACAATAGCCTCGTTGGTCCAGACAGTGAAAAAATCTTTTTATTTGTTTTGGTGGAAAATGTTTAAATGTTAATAAAAAAAATGCGTGTTCGTGTGTGTTTGTTATGTTAATAATATTTTACTATGGTTGTAAGCAGTTTTTCGGTGTCGTCATGAATGATCCTACTAATATTCAAAACGCGAAAGTTTTTAAGTATGGATGGATGGATGGATGTTTGTTACTCTTTCACGCAAAAACTACTGAACGGATTTGGATGGAATTTGGCACAATGATGGTTTATAACCAGGATTAACATTTAGGATAATTTTTACCCCGATATTCCTACGGGATCGAAACTTATGCGGGTGAAACCGCGGGGCGCTGCTAGTATGTAATGGATAGTTATACCTCAATCCATCCTCATCAACATATTTCCTGTCATCAGCAATAGGTTCTCCATTCAGCGTCCACTCCACTATAGGGGCAGGTACCCCTCGGGCTGAACAAGGAAGTTCCACTCGCTGTCCTTCTAACACTTCTAAAGTCTCAGAGGTTACTGGTGACACTGTGGGCGGATCTGAAAGTACAGAAAAAGTAACTAAGTATTTTATTTCACACTAGCTGTGCCCGCGACGTCGTCCACGTGAGCTTAGATCTATCCCATCTTATTATCCCACTTCTTACTACTGTTATAAATTCGAAAGTTTGGATAGATGGATGTTTGTTGATCTGAATGAAATTTCGCTCAGAGATAGATTATATAGTCTGTAATACCACATAAGCATTTTTAGAGATATAGTCTGTAATACAACATAAGCATTTTATGTGGTATTACAGACTATATAATCTATCTCTGAGCGAAATTTCATTCAGATCAACAAATATTCATCCATCCATATCGTCAAATATATACATATGTGCAGTGCAAGGGAGCAGTGGTGGCCGAGTGGTAACGGTCCCGACTTACGAATTGTAGGTTGCTGGTTCAAACCCAGCCAGGAGCATAACTTTGTACAATTACTACTATTCATTAAATTCATCACCACTGTTCTCAAAAAGGTGAAGGGCAACATATCGTGAGGAAACCGGCATGTCCTAGAACCAAAAATTCAAAGATATGTGACATTCACCAACTCGTACTGGGCCCGCGTGGTGGATTATGACCCATTCCCTCTCCTAGAGAGGAGGCCTGTGTCGCAGCAGTGGGAACATTAAAAAGGCTGATTATGCTTATATATGTACGTATAATATGTTGTGAGGATAAGCAGACCAGTCAGCATTGTACCAAGTACTATGCGCGAATGTCTGTCTGCCTGCAGGCAGGTATGAAGCTAGCCTTTATAAATATCAGTCCATATGTTGATGTATGTATAAGCTATATATCTTTTAAGTTTCATCGAATTCAGTTCAGTAGCTTTTGCGTAAAAGAGCAACAAACATCTATCAATCCTCTTAAACTTTCACGTTCATAATAGCAATAGGATAACATGTGGGATTAAAGCAGCTTTTGCTATTTTGTAGGAAACGTTTTCTAGATAGATTAATAAAAAATAAATACCAAATTCGTTCTCAAGGTGAGAACCAATAGGGTAGTTGACTAAAAAAATCTGATTAGTCCGTCTGATAGATTTCCAAAAAATATTGGACACGTATTTTTTCTTTTGATTACATAAACAAAAAATGAAGACAATAAAAAACTCGTGTGACGTCACTAATCGCTACAATTTTTACCGGGCCGTGACGTCACACGCTCCCACTCCTGATCTTTGATGCTTTTTATTTTCGTCAGTTTTTATAGATTTGATGAAGAAAAAAATGCGTATCCAATATTTTTCTATAATGTAACTGACGGACTAAACATAATCATATATTTTTTACGCAGGCAACATCCCTATTGAAGACTTCAAAGATTCAAAGCATTTATTTCAATTAAACCCTTTACAGGCACTTTTGAATTGTCAAGTCGAAAGAGGTGAAGCTATCTGCACGTTCCAAAGCGTAACTTTATTTCAAAAACCACCTTTGTCAAAAATTTCATGATATGAATTACTTAGTTACACCATCTTGTAGAGGAATTCGTAAGCTGTCTGATTATATTTTATATTTCTTCAAGTTTAGTCATAAGATATTTGCTTTTATTCGTGCCTGTGCGCATGCCTGTTACGTCGCATAACAGCCATGCGTGCTATTAAAAAATATTTACCATATACGATCACTGTAAAGTTTTTGTGAGTGGAGCCCACGGCGCTAGTCGCGTTGCAAGTGTAGGTACCGGAGTCGTATGCCGTCGCCTTCTTTATTGTTAACTCGTTGTTGTTAGCTAGAAATCTGTATAAAACGGATAAGTACCTATTATACATAGGAATTTATATATATCGCACTCTCTGAATAAAAGTGGCTTAACTCAAAATTCCTGTTACATATAATGTAGCTATAAACTGAACGTAAAAACTACTCTTAAACCCAGTGATAAATAAAAGATTCTGAAATATGATTGGGAAGGGGACAGCTTCTAAATAGGTCTTGAGAGATATTTGTTTTTTATTACCCAACACTTTTTAAAGATTTTAATTCTTGCTGATATGGCAAATTTTTATTTTTAAATAATAGCCCTTTCATTCTAAGGACATATTAAAGCGAAATACCATTCACTGATTAATCACGACATTTCAGAAACGAAACACCTACAAACTTGAAATTTGGCAGGTAGGTTCCTTATAGGCTGTAGACATCCGCTAAGAACGATTTTACGAAACTCCATCCCCAACGGGATAAAACGGGGGTGGAAATTGTTTGTATATTGAGTGATATTTAAAGAAAAAGGAGTGAGTGATTCATAGCGTTACGGTTGAAAGAGGAAATGAAGCTTGTCAAAACAAAGGAGCAGTAACATGATGACGATAAATTAACTTACAAGTTGTCAGTAAACACGAGTGGACGCATATCCTTAGTCCACACAGTAATGGGCGGCGGCAAGCCGACAGCGTCACACGAGAACGTCACTGGCTCGCCTAGTTTTATCAGTCGAGGCTTCTGATCTCCTTCTGCAGATTTGTCGAAGCGTGGTGGATCTGAAAATGGGATAAAAAGATAAATTGGGATTGAAAGTGCCACTTGCTGAATACAGATGTCGCTACTAACATTGGTCCTAGAATTTGACAGCAACCTTCACTATACCTACATAATATGTGAATTATTTTTTAAACAATCCACTTCATTTACGAGTAATTAATTACCCTCGCCCTTTATACAACTGCTCATTGCATACAAGGAAACTTTTTTTCCATAAATATGAATAAAGAAATCAACAATGGAAAAGGGGTTTTCAAATTGAAAAGTCAAAAGTTGTTAGAATTAATTTTGTACCAGCGAATTGTATTAGCAAAAATATAAATGTTTCCTCAAGGTCCCTGAGCTCAGATAATTTGACCAACCCTCATCCGTAATTTCTTACGTAGTACGGTCTAATTTCGTCGGCCGCCGCCGGTACCCCGTCCCTCGAGAGTGTTAGGAGAGGACAGGGGTGCGTAGCAGCACGGTTCGGGGAGATTGTAGTGGTGGGAGTCTAATTCTCCCCGAATCGAACTCTCGCCGAGTTCCACAACTCCCTTGGAGAGTTGCGTAACGTCGTCGTCGGGTACCGTCCCCTCCCCGTGTTTGTTCTCGGGGACTTCAATGCCAAGAATTTGGCTTGGGGTTCCCGTTACACGAACGTACGGGGTAGGATGGTGGAGGACTGGGCCCTGGAGACAGGCCTGGTCGTCCTTAATCGGGGTTCTGTCCCCACGTGTGTGCGGATGCGGGGTGACTCCGTGGTGGACATCTCGTTCGCCAGCCCCGCTCTGTCGCCGCGTGTCGTCGACTGGCGCGTTGTGGAGGAGGTGGAGACCTATTCCGACCACCGGTATATCCGGTTCGACGTCTCCGCCCAGACCTCAAGCGCGCCAGTCCGACAGACCCCGAGTGGTCCGCGGTGGGCGCTGAAGCAGCTGGACCGGGAGCTTCTCCTGGAAGCCTCGATCGTGCAGGCCTGGGTGTCACCACCGGACAGGCCTGCTGACATCAACGATGAGGCGGAGTGGTTCCGGGAGACCATGTCGGATATATGCGACGTGGCAATGCCCCGGGTCCGGCCAGGACGCGGCCGCCGTCAGGTGTACTGGTGGTCGCGCGAGCTGACGACGCTGAGAGAAGCGTGCGTTGCTGCGCGTCGCCCGTACACCAGGCATCGCCGGCTCCGCATTCGCCCTCCGAATGCGCAGGCCAGGGAGGCGGAGCTGTACGAGGAGTACAGAGCGGCGAAGACCGCCCTCCAAGCGGGGATCTTGCGGGCCAGGGATCTGGCTCGCAGAGATTTGCTGGAGTCTCTGGACGGGGACCCGTGGGGAAGGCCCTACAAAATGGTGCGGAACAAACTCCGCACCTGGGCCCCCCCGTTGACGCAGAGTCTCCGGCCCCAGCTAGTGGAGGACGTGGTGAGCGCTCTGTTCCCGTTGCGAGGGGACCATGCTCCCCCGCCCATGGCTCCGCCACCCGCGGTAGCCGATTCGGACCACACCGACGACGACGATACTCCGGAGGTGACCGAGGTAGACCTGAGAGCGGCGGTTAATAGGCTCAAGGCCAGAAACACCGCCCCGGGACCCGCGCGATGGCTTACCTGGGAAAGCATGGGTCCTGGCCTCGGAGGCTCTCGGGCCTCGACTACGTGGGCTCCTAAGCGCGTGCATGGAGAGGGGCCAGTTCCCACGTCGCTGGAAGACGGGGAAACTGGTCCTCATTGGGAAGCCAGGGCGCCCTGCGGACTCTCCGTCCGCATACCGGCCCATCGTGCTGCTTGACGAGGTGGGCAAGCTCTTTGAAAGAGTAATTGCAAACCGCCTCGTCAAGCACTTGGTGAGAGTTGGGCCGGACCTGGCGGAGAACCAGTTTGGTTTCCGCACAGGGCGCTCGACGGTGGACGCCATCATGCGCGTAAGAGCCCTCACGACGGGGGAGGCGATTTCCCGGGGTGGGGTGGTCGTGGCGGTGTCCCTTGACATCGCCAACGCCTTTAATTCCCTGCCCTGGAGTTGCATCAGGGAGGCACTCCGGTATCACCGGGTGCCAACCTACCTCCGTCGCGTGGTTGAGGACTACCTGACGGACAGAGCCGTCATCTACCCCGGTCACCGGGGAGAGTGGAACCGGCGAGAGATGTCGTGCGGTGTTCCTCAGGGTTCGGTTCTGGGGCCGCCCCTATGGAACATCGGCTACGACTGGGTGCTGCGCGCCGACCTCCCTCGCGGCGTCAGCGTAGTCTGCTATGCTGACGACACGCTGGTTCTGGCGCAAGGGGGGTCGCACCAGGCGGCGGCTGAGTTGATGACACGCGGGGTTGCGGTAGTCGTTGACAGAATCCGGCAACTGGGTCTCGAGGTGGCCCTGCACAAGTCCGAGGCCATGTGCTTTCATGGCTCTCGGAACCGGCCACCACCGGGACCCCAGGTAACGGTAGGAGGGGTTCACATCGGCGTCGGGTCAACGATGAGGTACCTGGGCCTCGTCCTCGATAGCCGGTGGAACTTCGCGGAGCATTTCCGACGTTTGGCCCCCAAACTGGGGCGGGCCGGGGCTGCCTTCAAGCGGCTCTTGCCCAATCTAGGGGGTCCAAACGCCTCCTGCCGGAGGCTGTACGCGGGGATCGTGCGGTCCATGGCCCTTTACGGGGCCCCAGTGTGGGCGCTGACGCTAAGGCGACTGCCAGCGCGCCACCTGGTCTCGGCCCAGAGGGTCATGGCCATTCGGCTAGTCCGTGGATACCGCACGGTCTCTGGCGAGGCGGCGAATCTCCTTGCCGGATTGCTGCCGTGGGATCTGGAGGCGAGAGCCCTCGCGCACGTCTACGCGTTGCGCGTGGAGGCGCTAAGCCGGGGTGAAACGCTGCTGCCGCGGCAAATTGCTGCGCAGCGGACGGAGCTCCGGCGGGATCTCACGGAGGTTTGGAGACAGCGACTATCGCAACCCAGTGCTGGGCACGCCACTATTGCGGCGATAAGTCCCCTCTTTGAGGCGTGGCTGGAGAGACGTCACGGCGTCCTCACCTTCCGCCTGACGCAGGTGCTTACCGGACACGGCTGTTTCGGGAGGTACCTGTTTCGGATCCAGCGGGAGGACGCGTCCGGGTGTCATCACTGTGTGGATCGCCCGGAGGACACGGTGGAGCATACGGTGGAGGTCTGCCCTGCTTGGGCGGAGCACCGTCGTGTCCTCGTCGAGGCGATCGGCGGCGGCAACCTCTCGCGTCCGGCCCTGGTTCAAGCCATGGTCCGGAGCGAGGAGGCATGGGAAGCGGTCGCCTCCTTCTGCGAAGCAGTAATGCTAGCAAAGGAGGAGGCGGAACGCGTGCGTGAGAGGGAAACCTCACGCCCCAGCCGCCGCAACAGAAGAAGACGCCCCGGGCGTCGGGAAACGCAGGGCGATTCCCGGCCACCGTAGGCGCGGGCCTGCGGATGGCGAGCTATGGGTGGCTCGCCGTCCGATAGTAACCAGGCCCGAGTCGACGGCGCGTCGTGTTCCACGCGCGCCTCAAAGAGCCGTCAGCAACGTAGACGGGGCCGCATAGGGTCAGTGCCTGCTAGGGTTGCGGATTTTGTTCGAAAGAGTCACCGCAGCCCTGGAACGCAAAGGGCACAAGAAGGATCACGGGTGGGTTTTAGTCAGTAAGAGTCTGACACTCCCTTCCGCTCCGCCCAGAGCGGGAGAAGTCATTTGATGATTTCCCATCCAGAAAAAAAAAAAAAAAAAGGTACATTGAACCACCATACTGATCTTGCCCGATCACATTCAAAGCCACACAGGGGTAGATACCGACTTGGTCTTCGGTTATAATGGGTACTGCCAACTAGCTCCTTATAACTCGCAATAGACAACTATCATGCTTAAGTTCTTCCGAATAAAGCTTTCAATTGGTCGGCGGGAAAGTTTTAACTACTTACATTGAACTACCAAACTGACGTCATACTGGTCTTGCCCGATCATATTCAGTGCTACACAGCGGTAGACAACGACGTGGTCTTCGGTCCTAATGGGTACAGACAACTAGCTCCTTATCATTCGCAATAGACCACTATCATTCTTAAGTTCTTTCGAATAAGGCTTTAAATTGGTTGAAAGGAAAGTTTAACAACTTAGGTACATTGAACCACCAAACTGATATCATACTGATCTTGCCTGATCACATTCAAAGCCACACAGCGGTAGACACCGACTTGGTCTTCGGTCATAATGGGTACTGCCAACTAGCTCCTTATAACTCGCAATAGACAACTATCATGCTTAAGTTCTTCCGAATAAAGCTTTCAATTGGTCGACAGGATAATTTTAACTACTTACATTGAACCACCAAACTGATATCATACTGGTCTTGCCCGATCACATTCAAGGCCACACAGCGGTAGACACCGACGTGGTCTTCGGTCGTCCTGGCTATAGTTAACTCCTTATCATTTGTTATCACGTCTTTAGGGAGGGAAGTGAAGTTCGTAGCAGAGTCGCGTCTGTACTGCCACGATATTGTTGGCTCCGGGTTTCCTTGGTCAACACTGGAATAAATATTATTATTATAAATTGTGTATTAAAAATACAAAAAACTAAGCGTCTATATATTATACTAGCAGCACCCCAAGGTTTCACCCACATAGTTCCCGTTCCCGTGGGAATATTGGGATAAAATATAGCCTATGTCACCCGCTGATAGTGTAGCTTCCCAACAATGAAACAATTTTTCAAATCGGTTCAGTAGTTTCGGAGCCTATCCAATACAAACAAACAATCAAATCGAAAAGATTTGTTAAATTGATACGTTAAAGAAACACTCTGTACACGCGTACTTGCCGGTTTGGGTAGTGCTACTACGAGTACTATTCCGCGCTACTATTTTGATTTTAAACAGGATGTTTCGAATTTATTGTCAATTAATTATTTTTTTTTAATTCGGATTATTTTATGCCTATTTTTCTATGCTGATATTTTTATTTTAATCTATTAATGATATAGATTAACGAGTTTACGGGAATTCCCTCTGTTATTTAACATACTGTATTAGCCTTGAACTAATTAGGACCAAATGATAATTAAAAATAAATAATATTTCCAATTTTCCATATGTGTCATATTTTGAAGTATGATAAAAACTTAAATTACGATTAAATTTATTATCAATTCATAAAAAGAACAACGTTTACAATTGTCTACTCTGAAACGACAAGACTCATTTAAAAATATATAGAAAAAGGATTTTGAAAATCAAATCTTATTATGTTTTTGGACGTGTTTTAAATTTCATAGGGTTCATTTTTGCATGTATAGTATGCTTCTGTCACCGTGATCATAAATTTTATTTGACATGCCCCAATATTTGGCTTCGACGTACCCTACCTTCTTCTAAAATACCCATACATCATCATCATCTGCCTGCCTTTTCCCAACTATATTGGGGCTGGCTCCCAGTCAAGCCGAATTCAGCTGAATACCAGTATTTTACATACGTGAAGCGGCTGCCTACCAGACCTCCACAACCCATTAACTGGGGAACACGGTACTTCTTGGCAAGACTGGTGTCAGATTTTCTGGCTTCTGATAATCCGTAACGACTACCAAAGATCTCCAAATGACAGCCGGGACCAACGGCTTAACGTGCTTTCCGAGGCACGGAGAAGTCTCGTTCTGTTAAGATGTTCACCCATCCAGAGACCAACCTCGCCAAGCGATGCTTAACCTCGAAGATCGACCCGTGCAGCATCGAAAGAAATAATTATGTTAAACGATACATAGTCTCACCTACATGTGATTTTAGTGGGGCTTCCTTCGCGCGCAGTTAATGTTGTAGGTCTCTTTGATAACACTGGGGATGCTGCAACAAATGTTACGTTTATTAGAAAGCAAAACAACTTTGAAAAGATGTTACTCATCAAAAATAATATCTTACCCAATCCAGTAACACTAATGCTCCCTTTCACACTCAATTTCTCGTAGCCATTGTCAGCTTCACACTCATAAGGTCCTAAGTCACTGAAGTCGATCCTCTTCAAGTACACCGTCGAGTGGTCTTCAGATATGTCCACATTGGTACCACTGACCAGTTGGGTACCGTTGTGGTACCAAGTAGTGCGGGGCGGGGGGTGTGAGTCGAAGACACAGTGAAGTTCCACTTGGTAGTACAGTTGGACAGATTGGTCTGGAAAGTTAAGTAAAAAGTAAAAGGTAAGTTTGTTTATTTGTTGTACAACTAAGTTACGGCACTTTTAAAAACATAATCTTAATATTTACAAAATACAACTAACGAAGATATAATATACAAAATATATATATGTACAAGCGGAGTAAAAAGGAGAAAAGACTCATATGGCATCGAAAAATTCGTCCAAATCGCTGTCAACGGGAAAAGTGCCCAGCTGATTCGTTGAGCGAAGAAAAGGTAAGTATGTAACGTTGTTGTCCTTCTACAAAGTGTAACGAAATACATGAAAAGAGGTCTTTGTACTCATCGTGATGAGCAAGTTTTAGTACTAAATTATTTGACTATATGTACTGAATATGCTGGTTTTCTTTTCGGGTCTCGTCCCATAGTAAAAGTTGTTCATAATGATGAGTACAATGACCCCTTCTACCACACTATCTTTTCTCGAGTCGAGTCTGAGTCAGTTCTCTGTTGTACTGCCCACCATTTCATGGTCGTTAGTACATACATATTAAAACTTCTTTCTTCATAATGGTACCTAAAAATTCATATTTATTACCTGTAAACCCTTGAACCAGCGTCATTTTCCTTCTAACGTTCACGACGAGACTGTCCTGATGTATGCCTTCAGAGTTCTCTCCAAAACAGAAGTACGTAGCATTGACGGCCTCCGCGGTCGAGTTCAGTCTTAAAATACTTCGGTACACGTTTGGTTTGAATTGCGTTATCTGTAAATGGAAAATATCATTTAGTTATTTAGTAACGTACCAGTCAAAAATTGTGTAATGGTCAAATTCACTTTGTCTGCAAAAATTGGTCAAACCTATTTTTTACCTGTTCAAATTATTCACATGAAAAATTACGTGATTACCTGCCGTACTAATGATACTCACAAATTCACACTCGTTGTTGTTCAAGTTGATTACAGCGTCCTCTACAATGCTGATGTTCTTATAGCTATCACACTTGTGTGCTGGTTTATGTATACTCACAGTGTTGTTCAAGCTGATCACAGCGCCCTCTACAATGCTGATGTCCTTATCTTATAGCTAACATACTTGTGTGCTGGTTCATGTATACTCACAGTGTTGTTCAAGCTGATCATAGCGCCCTCTACAATGCTGATGTCCTTATCTTATAGCTAGCATACTTGTGTGCTGCTTCATGTATACTCACAGTGTTGTTCAAGCTGATCACAGCGCCCTCTGCAATGCTGATGTCCTTATCTTATAGCTAGCATACTTGTGTGCTGGTTCATGTATACTCACAGTGTTGTTCAAGCTGATCACAGCGCCCTCTACAATGCTGATGTCCTTATCTTATAGCTAGCATACTTGTGTGCTGGTTCATGTATACTCACAGTGTTGTTCAAGCTGATCACAGCGCCCTCTACAATGCTGATGTCCTTGTCTTATAGCTAGCATACTTGTGTGCTGGTTCATGTATACTCACAGTGTTGTTCAAGCTGATCACAGCGCCCTCTACAATGCTGATGTCCTTATCTTATAGCTAGCATACTTGTGTGCTGGTTCATGTATACTCACAGTGTTGTTCAAGCTGATCACAGCGCCCTCTACAATGCTGATGTCCTTATCTTATAGCTAGCATACTTGTGTGCTGCTTCATGTATACTCACAGTGTTGTTCAAGCTGATCACAGCGCTCTCTACAATGCTGATGTCCTTATCTTATAGCTAGCATACTTGTGTGCTGGTTCATGTATACTCACAGTGTTGTTCAAGCTGATCACAGCGCCCTCTACAATGCTGATGTCCTTATCTTATAGCTAGCATACTTGTGTGCTGGTTCATGTATACTCACAGTGTTGTTCACGCTGATCACAGCGTCCTCTGTAATGCTGATGTTCTTATAGCTATCACACTTGTGTGCTGGTTCATGTATACTCACTGTGTTGTTCAAGCTGATCACAGAGCCCTCTACAATGCTGATGCCCTTATCATATAGCTAGCACACTTGTGTGCTGGTTCATGTATACTCACAGAGTTGTTCAAGCCGATCGTAGCGCCCTCTACAATGCTGATATTCTTATATTATAGCTATCACACTTGTGTGCTGGTTCATGTAAACTCAGTGTGTTATTCAAGAAGACATGATTCTCCCGGTGCCAAAATATCCTCGGCAGCGACTTGACGCGCACCTCAAACGTCATCTCGATCACTGAGCCCTCTACAATGCTGATGCCCTTATCATACAGCTAGCACACTCGTGTGCTAGTTCATGTATACTCACAGAGTTGTTCAAGCCGATCGTAGCGCCCTCCACAATGCTGATATTCTTATATTATAGCTATCACACTTGTGTGCTGGTTCATGTAAACTCACAGTGTTGTTCAAGAAGGCGTCAGTCTCCCGGTGCCACAGTATCCTCGGCGGCGGCTTGGCGCGCACTTCACACGTCACCTCGATCACAGAGCCCTCTACAATGCTGATATTCTTAGAACCAATTATGGTTACTACCGGCTTTATTAGTACGTTTAAGTTTACTGTGTCTGACCCTAAAAAATATAGTTTTTCTTGTAAGTAAGCAGATCAATTGTTAACTAAGGCGCAGCAAATACCTATTCCATTGAACGCAGAAAACTACGTCAACTCTATCCGTGTAGCTGTTTTTTTTTGTTTCTGGCCGTTGATATGACACAAGTATCTTTGGAAGTGCAATGACTGTTCATAGTCGACACTCGGCAGCCACACTATTTGTAAAGATGACACTGCACCTGGATGCAGCGCGACACCACGGGGTATACTTATTCGAATTCTACTACTAAAATGTGAACCTTATTGTGTAGTAAATAAAATTCGATATTGAGACGTTATCTTAGAAAGTGGGAGCAAAGTCTTTCGCCTCTTGGTTTGAGCTGACTTTTGTTTTTTTGGTGTCAGACACTTACTAACTTAAACCCGTGTGCCTACAAATGCTCTTTCAATACCAGGGTAGCGGCAACTATACCTAAAGACCCCGGAGTTGATCTTAATTTTTCAATTTAGGTACAGGGAAATTTTAAAAAGTCGGAACAGCATCCTTCAACACACAGAGGCAGTTCAGGATAAGCCACCTAAAAGAGAAGCAAACTATGGGAAGTAAGTATCCACCGGCTCACGACTAGAGCTTTCAATACCGGTATTCCAGGATCCTGTAATACCGTGAACACGCCCCAGTGCCGTGATTACGGTATTACATATATTCTTTTTCTGCTGTACCTTCTATCTCAATCGCCTAACCGCTAAATATCATACATCATATATGTATATATAATACGCTAAATATCAATGTCAAAGTTTGAGACTGACAGCGAAGACGACAACACTGATCAGACTTAACAAGGCGAAGACTATGCTTGGAATTATGTAGAACGCGATTTATTGGAACCCAAAAGAGCAATTGTCGTCCGGTAGTGAATTGCAGTGACCTATTTGGAAAGCTCTGAACCGTTTGCACTCCCAGGCAGGCTGCTGCAAACATAACTTGGCGAAATGGAGTTTCATAGACCCATTGGATACTTAATGTGAGTCCGGTGCCCCCATTCAGAACACGAGCCACATATAAGAGTATCCCAAGTATACTTTGAGAGATTTAATAAAATGCCACCGATGGTAAAATTAGCGTAGCCCCTACTGCATCCAAACGTTCTAAGGAGTTGACCGTTGTCCCGAAACGAAGAAGATCAAGACTTCACATACCTTTAAAAGCTCCTCTAATCGCTGAACAAGTCCACTCTCCATCCTCAGTAACATTTTTCAATTCCAACACATCGTTAGAGGTCCCGGCAACGGCATGTGATTTCACAACCGTCCCGTTAGGCGCGCTCCACACGACTGTCTCCGCGTTCTCCACAGTACATACGAGTTGGAAGTCCGAGTTTATGAGCTTTGATAGTGTGTGCGGGCCTAATATTTGAGACGTTGGGTTCGGTTTTATTTTTATGCGAGTAGATTGGTTTGCTTTTCCTCCTGGAATGTGAATACATGTTATTTATGGTGTGGCTCTGATAGTTACAGACGTATAGCTTAGTATAACCTATACTGTAGGTTGTTAAGGATTTTGACTTCAGCTCTCTCAGCTTATAACGTTCCCATTGCTGGACTGGAACACAGGCCTGCTCTCTGTGACAAGGTACCTACCCCGGAGGCCCATTGCAGGTTTGTAGATGTCTTCATATTTTTATTCGACTGCGGCGAAACCCAAAAGGGGGATTATGTGTTTGACCTGTATGTGCATATGTCTGCTCGTAACTACTCAATGGTTCCAGCGAATGTGCGACCTCAAAATAAAGGGCTCACGGAAACGCTTCCAAAAACGCAGGAATAAAAAAAATACTTGTGACAAAAAACCGACCGCAAAGAGACAGTTCAAATCAAACAGTCAAGAACTGATTTCTTCCACAGCAGTGGCGAAATAATTTACACACAGTGTAAAGTAAGCAGGGCCCCATGTCTGCTATTTTTATAAGTTTGTCACCCAAAATCCACGTCGACCTCGTAAAAAACAAAACCTATTCTTTTGTGCAGAACATGGCGGTCTTTTTGTGTATGTCTGCGCATAGCTAATCAGACGCAAAAAAAAACACATAAGGATATTCTAAATAAACATCATAATGATTTCTTGACTACTATGTTCCACTTTTAGTCCTGCAATGCTATTCTGTAAGAACCCACTCCAGTTCTCACTTCTGATTCTACGGTGAAAACTCTATTTGGTATTCTGTAACTTGATGAAAACTACACTAGCGCCACTAAGTGAGAACATAGGTGAAGCGAACTTAACTTGACAGTCAGAATATCAAATACTTTTCACTTCAGGTGAGTTACGAAGTGTAATCGAAAATGAGATATGAATCGAATTCGCACGTGAGTTCTTACAGAATAGCACTGCTGGAGAACCTGAGCGCCCCGTCTTCGTTGCTGACAGCTCTTTGAGGCGCGCGTGGAACACGACGCGCCATCGCCCCGCGCCTGGGCCTCAAGTCTGCTATTACAATAGTGTCAAAATGGCCTATCATTGATCTCATAATGGTGGATTTTGACAAGTTTGGTAATCTACTAACATAATAGCGTCACTATGACTTTCCAGTGGTCAACCATTGACACTCCATTGAAAGAAATGACATAGAATGGTAATCTCGTATATAATGACAAATGAATGACAGACGTATGCGGTAATCTGCTAAAATTTAGACAGTTCCTTTGATCAGTGACCTACCATTAGAACGTTATTGTGCATTTCATTGCTTTTAATTAGCTCGGTTATCAAAAAGTATTACGAGACCATTGACAGCCTAATGATCGACCATTACGGCTTTAGCAGATTACGAACTTTTAGCAAAATGACAATGGGATCGTGTTGGAATGACAAAGGACAAACCCAAACTCCATAGAAACTTGGGCCTGGCGTTACAGGGCTGAAACTTGGCCATAAATTAGAGAATTTAGGAAGCTTTAACTAGCCCAATTTTCACGTATCCCAGCAATGGCCAAATAGGTAAAATCAGACAATGTTTACCTATATTTTAGGTTATTCTCATTTATTTTATATATGTTTTTGAGACTATTTCCTACGTAAATCTGGAAAAGGCGCACTCTAGGCAATGATTTTATAGAGTCGTCGTTATAGAAATCCAAGACTATAGGTAGGTAGGTTAATATCGGATATTAACCGTTTGAGGCGCGACCCAGTCTCGTACAATTGAAAGAATTGATTCATCTTCCAGTCTTCGCCTTCCTATTGTATTGCAGCGGTCTGTTGCTATTCCGCAATTAAAGCACAGGCTCATGATGGACGTTATCAACCAGTAGTTAAAAGAGCAAGAAACAAATCCCGGATATCCAGCAAGGGTCAGCAGAGATGGCAGGGCACGGTGTCCAATGTTCAAGCGAGGGTCAGTCAGAAGGCAATCAATTTCGGAGTCCAATATTCGAGCAGAGGTCTTATGAAATAATAAAATCCCAAGAAATACGGAAAAACGCATTCACTTGCGCAAAAATACGAGAAGCGAATGGCATCAAATGAAATGATAAATGAAAGCCGTTGACGTTGACATTGACATTGGCACTAGTGCAATCGATTTTATCGATTATTTATTCATTTGATTTAATTGTTTTAATGGAATTTACGTTAAAACTCAACTTCATTCCAGATTTCTTATTTTAAATTGATTTTAATACCTGATAACAATTTGCTAAAATGGCGATTTATTTAATTATTATTTTGTGACCTTATTGATTTCCACTAAATCGATTATATTGTTGTTAGAGTAAGCTCTATTGATAGAATGCCAGCGTTTGTGAAGTTAGTGATGTATAATGAAATAAGTGCTGTAATAATTTACAAAGGTTGTTTAAAACCAAAAAATAAGTATCTACTTATTTTCTACACTTGGGCATTGTTATTAAACCTGAGATTTAAATGGATTAATTATTCAAAATAGACGATTATTTTGGTGCATATTTGTTTCGTGTAATAGTTAGGCCCAAGAACGGGTTTCTCCTTTATAAAAATAGCAGACTTCGGGCCCTGGTTACTATCGGACGACGAGCCACCCACAGCTCGCCGTCCGCAGGAATTCTGTTAGGGCCTGTGATGCCACGGGCACGGATACACATAGTATGATATTATCTGTGGAATGGATGTAATATAGTCTACATACCTCTATTAGCGGCGACACAGGTATAAACTCCAACATCTTTTTCACTAACATTTATGGTTGTATGGAACGTGTACACTCCTTCTACATTTGGCTCCTTGATGATATCAATAGCTGTAAACACATTGCAGACATTTGCATAGAATGATTTCACACGTGTTTTTTTATAATTTTGCTGTTACCAATATTAATTGCTGTATAATTTATTAATACAAATTAGAAAAGCCATATTCCTGAAAATGCACCAAAAAATTATAGGCAATCTTTTACACCAAGTCAATCAACCTAAAAAAGTTGTTCATATGCATAAGTATGCATATGAACAACTTTTTTAGGTTGATTCAAACTTAATGACGTCCGCGAAGTTCGCTTCTCGCTTGTGCTATGCTATATACAGTGCAGAAAGTTGTCACATCGTCGCCTGTCTGTATCGTAGAGTTGTTTTATTACTATAACATACCTACATATTTACAAACCCTAGTGTGTTCCGTTGTAGAGCAGTCGATTCTCTAACAACAGCGCCTCGCTATACACAGTGCACGATATTGTCAAAATGTCGCCTGTCTTCAGTGTTGTTGTGTTGTGACTATAACATACATACCATAGTGAGTCCATCTGTCGTTGTAGAGCAGTCGATTTTTTAACAACAGCGCCTCGCTATACACAGTGCACGATATTGTCACATTTTCGCCTGTCTTAACAGCGTTGTTGCGTTGTGACTATAACTTATGTACATACATAGTGTGTCTGTGTGCTGTTGTAGATCAGTCGATTCTCTAACAACAGCGCCTCGCACGATATTGTCACATTGTCGCCTGTCTTAACAGCGTTGTTGCGTTGTGACTATAACTTATGTACATACATAGTGTGTCTGTGTGCTGTTGTAGATCAGTCGATTCTCTAACAACAGCGCCTCGCTATACACAGTGCACGATATTGTCACATTGTTGCCTGTCTTAACAGCGTTGTTGCGTTGTGACTATAACTTATGTACATACATAGTGTGTCTGTGTGCTGTTGTAGATCAGTCGATTCTCTAACAACAGCGCCTCGCTATACACAGTGCACGATATTGTCACATTGTCGCCTGTCTTAACAGTGTCGTTGTGTTGTGACTATAACATACGTACCATAGTGTGTTTGTGTGCCGTTGTAGAGCAGTCGATTCTCTAACAACAGCGCCTCGCTATACACAGTGCACGATATTGTCACATTGTCGCCTGTCTTAACAGCGTTGTTGTGTTGTGACTATAACTTACATACCATAGTGTGTTTGTGTGCCGTTGTAGAGCAGTCGATTCTCTAACAACAGCGCCTCGCTATACACAGTGCACGATATTGTCACATTGTCGCCTGATTCTACCGTGGTGTTGCCAGGCTCTATTGTTATTTGTGGAGGTTCAACTGAAATAGAGGACATTAGAAAACTTAGGAAGTTAAATGTTTTAGTGTTCTATGTCAGAAGCTTGTACGGTACGTTTTATTACCATAACATTAAGCCCTGAGCCAGAATGCGAGAAGGTGTACCCAGTCGTGTGTTGGCTCAGGGCAAATTTACAACCAAATAGGATAGGCATATTTCAACATACATATACAAACATATACTCAGCGTCTTAGCTATATAAGGTCCTGAGCACCCGTGGCAAGATTTGAATTTTGGCCGCCCCCCCCCCATTCTTATTTTTTCCTAGGGACGTAAAGTATATCGAATGTTTTGAACAATGACAAGAGATGTGACGGCTTCCATAAAGAGGTAAAGCGAAGAAAGAACATGTTTTTGGCCCAAAACAGCAATATCGAATGTGCTAGTCACGTTTATTTGGAAAGGCTTTGAATTGAACGTCAACCACGTATAGGTACAGTTAAAACAGTGATTCTAGTGTATGTGTAACCTTGCACTAAAATTTCCCGAGCGTTCCATTTTTAACCGACTTCTAAAAAAGGAGGAGGTTCTGGAGGTTCTCAATTCGGATGTTTGTACTTATGCTTTTTTTTTATTGTTTGTTCGCGCATAACTCCGTCGCTTGCCAACCGATTTGAAAAAATCTTTTTTTGTTGGAAAGGGTATACTTTCCAAATGGTCCCATGAAAATTTTATCGAAATCGAACAAGCGGTTTTTGAAAAATCAACAAAAATCCAAAATAATATCTACATTGTCTACATTGACGACCTTTTAGTTTACTCTGCATTGGAGCAGTGCGTTTTTTTACACTAATGTAATTGGTTCGTTTAGGTGGGGGGAGGGGAGGGGGTTTAGGTAGCACTAAAAAGTGAAAAATAAAAAACTTTTTACAAAAAAATACAACCGACTTTTCCACAAAAAATCAAAAAAGTACAAAATAACTTTAATTTCGGAAGTCGGTGTTCAAAAAATGAAAAAGGAACCACAAACACCGAGTTCCGAAATTAAAGTTATTTTGTACTTTTTTGATTTTTTGTGGAAAAGTCGGTTGTATTTTTTTGTAAAAAGTTTTTTACTTCACAGATTCGTACGACAGTATTCGTAGCAATTTAACTACTCATTCAAAAAGAGAAAGAACCACATTACCTATAAGCGTAAGTTCGGTGACAGCCTTGCTGACCCCTGCCACGTTTTGCGCGACGCATCTGTAGGTACCCACATGCTCCTCATTCATGTTCTCTATCACATAGTCTAACGACGTGGTTTGCCTGAAAATAACAAAACAATACAACTAAAATGTTGGATTATGACATTTGCGGACGGCCATGTCTCGGACATGACTGTGTGGAATTGTGGATTAACCTTAAAAAGCCGCCCGTTTTATGACTGTGACAAACAGAAATATGTCGCACGCTTAATAATAAACCGGAATAACACAAAAATTCACTTATTGGGAAATCGCAGTCAAAGTTTGAGTATCGTATGAAATGCATTGTCGTATTTAACTTTTGTAGAAAAGAGAGGGGTGATCTAACAATAGGCCATTTTGATGTCTTTCGCATGGCGGAATTGTACCTATAGATTCTTCGATCGGAGTTAGTTCGTTTTATTAAAAAAAGTGAAAATCCTTAATTTTTGACATATTCAGGTTTATTATTAAGCGTGCGATTTGTTATATTTTGGTACTTGTTGTTATAAACGAAGTCCTCCGCCATGTCTGTCTGTATGTGCCCGATTAACTCAAAAACTACAGACCGGATTTCATCAGATCATACGGTATTCACGGATCACGTCGAAGTGATTCAAGAGGAACGTTTAGGTGTATAATTATTTAAAGTTTTGATTAATTAGCTGAAATATGACAATAGGGTAGTTGACTTAAAGAATCTAATTAGTCCGTCAGATTTTCCAAAAAATATTGGACACGTATTTTTTCTTTTTACACGTAAACAAAAAATGAAGACAGTACAGTGCGTTGAAAACTCGTGTGACGTCACTTCGTGTTACAGTTTTTACCACGCCGTGACGTCACAAGCCCCCCACTCATGATCTTTGAAGCTTTTTATCTTCGTCAATTTTTATCGATTTGATAAAGCCAAAAATACGTGTCCAATATTTTTCGATAATCTAACTGACGGACTAAATAGAATTATGTTTTTATTCCTCAGGAAACATCCCTATTATTATTGTTGAAAAGCATGCAGACTGGAGATGTTTTCCTAGCCGTGCAAAGTTGGGGCGGGTTAGAAGTAAATAATAAAAGTAACCTTACAAGCTAGATATCTGCTGCTGTATCCTCGACGCGTCCTTTGTCCACGTCGCGGTGACAGGCACCAAACTCTCCACATTACAGGACAACACTACGCGGGAGTGAGAATGGGCCTCCACCTGGAAATAATCAAATAAATTAGCCTTAAATCGATCTGCCTAGCTTTTTGGTAACAATATTACGTACGAGTAGTTGGGGCCGAATAGGGTAGTTGACTAAAAAAATCTAATTAGTCCGTCAGATAGATTTCCAAAAAATATTGGTCACGTATTTTTTCTTTTTTCACGTAAACAAAAAATGAAGACGATACAGAGCGTTGAAAACTCGTGTGACGTCACTACTCGCTACAATTTTTACCGAGCCGTAACGTCACAAGCCCCCACTCCTGATCTTTGATGCATTGTATCTTCGTCAGTTTTTATAGATTTCATAAAGGAAAAAATACGTGTCCAATATTTTTCTATAATCTAACTGACGGACTAAACATAATCATATATTTTTTACTCAGGAAACAACCCTATTATAGTCTAACCGGTTGCTACTGGATATCAGTATTTTACATGGAGTGACTGCATATTTGACCTCCACAACACAGTTGTTTGTTGTTTTGGCGAAACGGTTGGCGCAGTAGTTGAGTTATGCTGTGCTGCAATTCACGGATTAGATTCCCACACGGAACAAATATTTGTATAGCCTACAGATAGTTTTTCCGGGTCTGACTGTTTGTGTATGTTTGGAAACGCACTCACGACACAAGAGTAGTGTGGAGCTACCCGTAACGACTGTCAAATATCTACAAATGACACTACTTACCGCACTTTCTGAAGTACGGAGGATTCCCGATATGCAACGGATTGTTGGCTACAATCGGTCAAGTAACCGTCCACAGACTGACGTCAGCAAGGTTTGCTTAACCTTGAAGATCGACTAGGGCCTCAAGTCTGCTATTACAATAGTGTCAGAATGGTTTGTCATTGATTTCATGATGGCTGATTTTGATGAGTTTGTTAATCTACTAATATAAAAGCGTCATTACGACTTTCCAATGGTCAACCACTGACCCTCCATTGAAAGAAATGGCATAAAATGGTAATCTCGCACTAATGAGACATGAATGACAGACGTATTCGGTAATCTGCTAACATTTTGACAGTTCCTTTGATTAGTGACCTACCATTAGAACGTCATTGCTTTTAATAGCTCGGTTAATAAAAAGAATTACGAGACCATTGACCGACCAATGATCGACCATTATAAATTTGGCAGATATACGAACTTTTAGCAAAATGACAGTGGGATCATGTTGGAATGACAAATTTATAAAAATAGCAGACTTGAGACCCTTTGCGGCTGGTAATATTTCGAGTATGGTGAAGGGACCAAGTAGGTACACCATCTGGGTAGGTTATGTGATTACATAACCGTCTATCTAAGTTATGTAAGTTATCTAGGTTATGTAAGTTCTCTCTCACCTTTCGGGGTGCTGTCAGATAAGGAACACCTGAAAAAAAGTTTGTTAAATGAATTACCAAAATACATCCCAGCTAAGAGACTAGAATGTAGTGACAGACGGGCGTTCAAGGGGCCATCTTTAGCATGTACTTTTAACATACACAGACCTGGAAGCTTAAGCCGACTGACGTATGTGTAATACCTAAATATGTATGAAAGCAAAAGTTATCAGTATTAAAATAAAGCTCCGAATGAGTACTATTTGAACGTAAAGACAATCCTCCAAAATGTCCACCCGCCACCACTTTCTAGTGTTTTAGCTGGGAAGAAGTGACGCAAAAAAATTACGGTCCAAAAAAATAAGTACCTACTACCATTATGTTTAGTTTAAGTTTATATGAATGTCAGTTCTGTGCCAATACATACTTTTTAGTTAATTATTTTTCTGCTTTCTTCAGTAGGAAAGAGGGTAGGAGATTTCATATTACACAACCTCTTCTCAAAATTTTTAAAAATATTTTTACCTGGTAACTGTGCTTGAATAGCAGTTGCTCCCATCCTCTTTAGATCTTGTTTGTTTTCATCCTTACCATTAATCTGGAAATTTGAAGAGTTTTAAAAATATATTTAGGTTAGCATACGAGAATACTCGCGCAGAACTGGTGTAGTCAGTCAACCGCTTTTATTTAGGTGTCTGGCAAAACTAAGCGGACACCGACAAGAATTGTCTGCGTTCGGTTTTAGGATCAAGGCAAGTTACTGCTGGAACCCAGACCTCTGAGGTGCTACCGCTGCCATGTGGGCAACCACACGGGAGCTATGTGCCCCTCGGAGGTGGACCGCAGCGGACTTTGTTTCCGCTGTGGTCAGCCCGGTCATCGGGCCGGCTCGTGCGAGGCCACGCCGCACTGCAGTGCATGTGCGGCTGCTGGCAAGCCGGCCGAGCACTGGGCTGGGGGAAGGGCCTGCGCGCCATCCGCCCCGACCAGGGGCAAGAGGTCCGCCGCCGCTGCCGCCTCTACCGCCGCCGCGGCTTCCGTCGCCGCTTCTGCCGCTTCTGCTGCGGGTGCTGCGACTCCCAACGCTCGGGAGGGTGCTGAGATGGAGTGCCAGTAATGGTCCCATTTCGGCCTCCTCCAGAGACAAGTCGGCCGCTGTGCTGTTGCGCAGTGGCTGATGCCTGGGGACGGTGAGCGTGGGTGGCTCGCCGTCCGATACCAGGTTGAGTCGACGACGCGTTGTGTTCCACGCGCGCCGAAGGAGCCGTCAGCACCGAGGACGGGACCCCATAGGGTCGGTGCCTGCTAGGGTTGCGGAATTTGTTCGAAAGAGTTACCGCGGCCCTGGAACGCATAGGGCACAAGAAGGATCACGGGTGGGTTTTAGTCAGTAAAAGTCTGACACTCCCTACCGCTCCACCCAGGGCGGGAAGGGTCATTTGATGAATTCCCATCCAAAAAAAAAAAAAAAAAGGATCAAGGCAAGTTGGCATCAGAGTCGAAGCGATAAGCTGAAGATATAAATAGCATATTGACCCTATATACACAAAGTAATGCAGCCCTTGACAACACTGGTACCAACGGATTCACATGCTTTTCCCCATCCACTGATCGACCTCGCCAAGTGGAACTGGAAGATCTAGAAGATCGACCCATGAGGCTTGAACTTACCATCGATCTCCTAAAAATAGCTTATGCTATAGAGGGCGATTTTCTGTATCTGATTCCAGTATTTTATCGAAAACATCAACCTCAAACATGACATGACCACGCACTTCTGAAATAACCTGTTGGCGTACCATGAGGTGTTAAAACGCGAGTCTTCCGAGCGAGAAAGAGGTATAAAGTTATACACCCTATATAGCTCCATCCCTTTTTCTCGCTCGGAAGACTCACGTTTTAAGACGTCATGGTACGCCCGCTGTATACAGAAAAGAATATTCAAATAACTCACGGCAATATAGAAGAACTCATCAGGCGGTATGAAGGGGTCCGCCATATACACGTTGGTTTTGGTCTTCTTAAGGGGCAGCTCGAATAGCGTGCGTCCTGTTAGGGTGAGCACCTCTGCGTACTGTATATCAGCGGTCGAGTTGGGCGGGGAGAGAGATATCATCATGTGGTTGTATGTGCCTTAAAATCAAAATTCCGTCGTTGTTATTTTTGCTATGCAAGTGGAAAGAATGCCAGAATGGAACAAGGTATTTTATCAGTAGTGGGAAAGTATGTGCTGATATAATAAATAAATAATATGGTAAAAATACAAAGCTTTTTTCGCACCTGGGATACGCAGTCTAATGAAAAGTAGTCTTTCACACATACTGCCATACTCAGAAAGGTTAATTAAATTAGTCCTTATTAGTACTGTAGCGACATCTATGGCGCCACATAAGAACTAATCCTGCATCGCGCAATCAAAGTTCTCCGCGCGATTAGAACATATACGACAGCCCGAAATCATCTATCGGGCAGTTGCCCACCAGACGATAACAACCCGTCTGGCCGGAGGATCCTCCCTTTTCAACGGAGGTTTGCGGGACTTTACTCTCTGTTCCGCATACCTCCAAAGTACCTAACTAATTATCATTAAATCTGTCATTAAATTGTTAATGAACGATCTATCCCAGATACATAATTTAACGGTTCATTAATGAATGACAACTTTAAGTATCCGTAGGGCGGGATAACGTCAAATCATTCTATCGACTGCACATCTTAAACACACATTAAATATTCATCAGTAAAATAATATTAGACTGACCGATATTGCCTTCAAATGATAGGTAGTGAAATAATTTATTTACTTTGCAAAATTCGGTAGTAAATGATAATAATACTGATGGTTTTTCATGCTATAAATCACAGTTATACTATAAATATAATACCAACGCTTAGTTTAACTAGAAATAAGGAGATAGGAGGTGACCTTTAGGATGTCTGTACAGAAATATGTGAGGAAGAAGTAACTTGTTAGGCCGACCCCAAATAAATTGGGATGAGGGCAGGGCCTCAAGTCTGCTATTACAATAGTGTCAAAGTGGCCTATCATTGATCTCATAATGGACGATTTGACAAGTTTGGTAATCTACTAACATAATAGGGATGTTTCCTGAGAAAAAAAATATATGATTATGTTTAGTCCGTCAGTTAGACTATAGAAAAATATTGGACACGTATTTTTTCCTTTATCAAATCTATAAAAACTGACGAAGATACAAAGCATCAAAGATCAGGAGTGGGGGCTTGTGACGTTACGGCTCGCTAAAAATTGTAGCGAGTAGTGACGTCACACGAGTTTTCAACGCTTTGTATCGGCTTCATTTTTTGTTTACGTGAAAAAAAGAAAAAATACGTGTCCAATATTTTTTGGAAATCTATCTGACGAACTAATTAGATTTTTTTAGTCAACTACCCTATAGCGTCATTATGACCTTCCAATGGTCAACCACTGACACTCCATTGAAAGAAATGGCATAGAATGGTAATCTCGTACATAATGACAAATAAATGACAGACGTATGCAGTAATCTGCTAAAATTTTGACAGTTCCTTTGATCAGTCAGTGACCTACTATTAGAACCTCATTGTGCAGTCATTCTTTTTATTAGCTCGGTTATCAAAAAGTATTACGAGACCACTGGCAGACCAATGATCGACCATTATGAATTTAGCAGATTACGAACTTTTAGCAAAATGACAATGGGATCGTGCTGGAATGACAAATTTATAAAAATAGCAGATTTGGGGCCCTGGAGGATGTTGCATAGGGACGCTTACCTCTCAAAGGCCTGTAACTAGTCTCCTTCATAGAGCTAGGTTTTTCTACGGAGAAGCCGTGGTTGAACGTGACGTTGGACAGACCAACGACCTTCACGGAGTGCTTCTCTTCGCTGCCCACGGTGATCGTCCAGTTGCCGGGCTCCGGCTGCATTACCTTCACTATCTGGGTTCACAGAATAATTTGGCTTAATTGAGGATTTTAAGATAAATAAAATTAATCATTCAAAAATATATGATTATGTTTAGTTCGTCAGTTAGATTATAGAAAAATATTGGACACGTATTTTTTCCTTTATCAAATTTATAAAAACTGACGAAGATACAAAGCATCAAAAATCAGGAGTGGCTTGTGACGTCACGGCTCGATAAAAATTGTAGCGAGTAGTGACGTCACGCGAGTTTTTAACGCACTGTATCGTCTTCATTTTTTGTTTACGTGAAAAAAGAAAAAATACGTGTCCAATATTTTTTGGAAATCTATCTGACGGACTAATTAGATTTTTTTAGTCAACTAGCCTATTCGGTCCGTCGTAAAACTATTTTTTTTTAAATGGCCTATTTTTTACCATTCCAAATCAACAATAATTTATAAAAATATTCAAATTCGAAATACAGTCTGGACTGGGGGTAGTGATGTAATTTTTTTTAATTAAAAACGTTTACGTGGCACAAGAAAAAATACGTGTCCAATATTTTTTGTTAACGTACCTGATGACGGACCAGATAGTTTTTTCAGTACTGTATGTGTGCTAATTTTTAATTAACTAAGTGCTAATTGTTACCTCTGGCCGTACTACGAAGTGCTAATGCTATCATGATTCAGTGTGAGGGAAAGGGATAGTGTTATTCGTCTTGTGTAACTCACTATACCTTAACATACCCGCAGTGAGGCGAGTCAATTAGTAGTTGGAGTTCTTACGTACGTAAAATGTAAACTTGGGCGTCTAATTTTTGAGTTCTCTTCGTTCACTCTCTCATTTCTTCTCCTTTAGCGTACTGGGGCGGAGGAAGCGGGCATTTGTTTTGTCACCCCATGCTGACAGGTTTAATCCGCCACAATTTTTTTTTTTTTATTGTCAGGTGGATATGCTCTTGCCTCTAGTTTAAGTCGCAGGTGACAGAGACAAAGTCGACGATGGAATGAGCTTATACCCAGAAGAAGCTTGTTCCTTCTATTTGCCCCATCTAAGCAAATGTTCGGTAGGTACCCCTTTGCACTTTAGAGTCTACATAAGCGGCAAAAAAGTGTCTCGCACACATTTAGATGTGCTATACGACGTCGCAACGCGTTGCATAATTATTGTACTGTATTCTTGAGCTAACCAGCAATTACCCTCAACCAAAACACAAAGCGCGCTGCTGTGCTTGTTTTCATTGAAGTTAACCACTTACCATAATCTCAGAAAGATCGAGCGTGGTGATCAACTTGGGGGGTCCAGTGAGCTGCTCCCCATTGGGGTCTACAACCGTGATCTTTGGCTTGGCCCCTGACACAGACACCGTCACCTCCCCCAAAGTACTGTCCACTGGGATCTGGAACACAGGATATACCACTTTTGTTTAAAAATCTAGAAATCCAAATCTTTTGCCCTGATTTTCTACAAGTTACAAAATGAATATCTATTTTATGCTTTACACATCAGTAACAGCGTTAATGATTGAATAAAAACATTCAGCTAGTGGTATCACTCTCGTGGCCTATCGCTCGTGATGGATGGCGATCTGTATGTCTTAACTTGTACGAACTAAAAACCTGACATCGCACAAATCCTCCAGGTAAGCACCAGACTCAGCACCCATCTGGTCGGAAGATCGTCCCTCTTTAATGAAGGTTTGTGGGACTTTACGTGCACCCTGTTGCTGCATTAGAGGAACCTATATCTATAAACCTATGCGGTCAACATTCAAATTCCTGCGTAGCATAGATCTCAAAGTGAAAAAAAAAGTGATTTTATCGGTTTTATATAAATGTATATCTTAGGTACCTCTTGCGTATAGTTGTATCCCGGCGGATTTGATACAGAAGCGAGGTTCACCGTGCGACCTTTAATTGAACTCTTCACAAAATCCAGCATCTGAAAAATAGGTTTGTAATCATTGTTATTAGGGCGGGTATTTACTAAGAAAGTTTAGTGTGTAACATGTATACTGTAGTACGTAGGTACTACAGTATACTGTTACACACTAAACTTTTAACATTTAATTTAATGATTAGGTACTTTTTACGGCATTAGACGATCAAGTCGTGCAGTAATTGGATTTTTTATAACAATATTCTCAGTAGCAGTCAGGAGACTGAATTTGGGCGATTTTAGCTATATTTTGCTAAAGGTATCATTCCGAACTAGGCGACGGGCGACGCCCGAACGCGACCAATAGATCAGACGACCATTGATGAGAGACGAATCCTCACGACAGAAGCGCGCCACGTTACACTAGTTTTGTGCTTTTGCAGTTACTTAGCTAGACGGTTTGTAACATTATTATGAAGCCATTCCCAAATACGTTCATATATTTTCTCACGATGTAATATTTATTTGATTAGTCTTGCTTTTCGTACAGGTGGGTTCTTATTAACATATCTTCTAAATTCAATCAACATATCATCGTGTGTAGGAAATGCGTCACGCGACCACACTGTTCCCAGCGCGACAGCGAAGTGATCGCCATGAAGCTCGCAGGCGACTCACGCGACTCGGTCGCGTGCACCCGTAACTGTCCTACAGCACAGCCTATAGTAATTTATAAAAGCTAGATATTCGCGATCGCGCGGCTTGATCGCCTAGCTCGCCTACCTATAATGAGGGTGTCACAGAATAAAGAATTTCATTATTCCGTGGTCATACCTCTGCTTACTCGCGGTCTCGCGGTCGCGGGTTCACTCAAGTTAATTTGTATTTTATGAAAGGACTACAATTTTTTTAAATTCAGTTTTAAATAAGTTCATATATTTACGTTACCACGATTGAGTACGTACAAAAACTCGCATTATGGCCACAGTTCGGAGCACGTTCGGAGAATATTGGAGTGTTAGTTAGTTATCAGAATGATCAAACTCACCATATGCACATTGGTTTTGTTCAAATTGAATATTTGTCCAGAGCTAGCGGCTGCGACTTCCTGATACACTTTGTACGAAGGTCGGTTCAAGTCGTTGCAATGACCCGTCAATATGAATACCACCTGCAGACCATTTAAATAAACATATCAAATCACTTGAGAAGATTTTGTGTTTCCAGTACCTACGAATTTTTCAGTTGCAACGCCAATTCTGGATTGATTTGTCCTTGATTAATTTGAATATAAGTACTCGTCTAATTACAGGGGACATAAAAAACATACATGTTTCACACCCCTACTTCACCGCTTTCGAGTACAAGCATGTAATTTGAACTAACATTGTAGGCCCTGTAGAAAGAAAAAGGTCTGGCTGGCGTAACGTTACGCCAGCAGGAAATGTTTTTGTGAAATAATTAAAAAACTATAAGCGCAACAAATTTAAAAATGTGCGCAACAATTACAGAAGCCGCAAAACTAATTATCTATATGATTCAAATGACCATTTTCGACAACATCTGGCCTGGGTAACGGACACAACGCAAAGGTCACAAGAAGGATCACGGGTGCGTTTTAGTCAGTAAGAGTCTGACACTCCCTTCCGCTCCGCCCAGAGCGGGAGAAGTCATTTGATGATTTCCCATCCAGAAAAAAAAAAGAAAAAAAAGGTAAAATTGTTTGTGGTGATCTAAATCTACTCGTACTTACAAAAATCTTCCACTGATTAAAAGCTGCACTATTTCTTCCACATAGTCGCAGGCGAGAGCTAGTGTCCGGGGTTGTGAAATTGTTCGAAAGAGTTACCGCGGCCTTGGAGCGAAATGGCATTTGAAGGAATACGGGTCGGTAAGAGTATAACACTCCCTCCCGCTCCGCGCAGAGTGGAAGGAGTTTTGACGATTTCCAACCAAAAAAAAAATAGGCAAAAGCTAGTGTCAAATAATGCGGAACCAACATCTAACCTGACTCTGTTTCCTCTGTATCGTATCTAGAACTTTCCCGACGCTGCGATGGTCGGCTGCCGTCGCGTCAGTAAACACGTACAGAAAGGACCGCGGTCTACTGACGTTCAGAGCTAGATGTATGCCAGTCAGTGACATCTCGGGGCAGTCCCCTCCGCCCTGAACGTGGACTCTGTTTAGCGCTCTCTTGAATACCTCCTTTCGCCGTGTGACTGTTACCGGGCCTACCTCTGTGAATGTACGGTTTTTTTTTTAATAATCTGATTTAAGGAAGTTCTTTGTCCAGTTACTGGATTGTGGAGGTCAGATAGGAAGTCGCTCCACGTAAGGTAGTGGAATTCGGCTGAATCCGGTTTAACTGGGGGCCGACCATGGTTCCAGTCGATTGGAAAAGACTAGGCAGGCATCGAAGCTTCGTATTACCACTCCACAGTACTTTCTACTACTCTGAATATGTTCTTATGTTAGGTAATTAATTACCAATGCTTATAAGCTGATAGTAGGCGGTAGTGGATCATTGTCTAGTAACTCAAAAAAAAATCTTCCAGAGGCAAAAAAATTCAAAGTTGTTTATTAAAATTGCAAAACAAAAAACCTAAGTTTAAGTAATAAATATCTGGTATCTCAGATGTCGAGACTTACATTGATAGCAAAAATCGCTATGGCAAGCGAATTTATTCGTTAGTTTCTAACGATCGGTAGAAATGACGGAAATCGCTATCAATGACGAGACTTCAGGCCCTGGTCTGAAGAGAGACTAATAGACTAAATAAATACTTTTAACGAACGAACCTATTATTGACTTATTAGCAAACCAATATGACCTAAATCACTTTACTTTCTTTAAATCAATAAACATTTTAAGATATGCGAGTAAAACGTTACTTACTGGGATCATGGAACGGCACAAACACAAAGTCAGCTATCACATCGCTCTCCTTCAAAGCAGTATTGAGGATCATTTCAGCGCCTTCACGTAACTGTCTCAAGTCATTATACATTGAGCCAGTAGTGTCGAAAACAAATGCTAAACTACTCTTCCCATCGTCCTTATCTTGCGTCGATCTCCTGATGAACCTCTTACACTCAACACCAAATAAAAGTGCACAGGTCAACAAGACAAAACACTTCACTGTACCAAACATGTTTGGAACTAACACATGGTGCAATTTAGTAAACGTTTTTTAGTTACAAGCGTAGTGGTCTGTTTTAATGGACTTATCTGTAACCTCTGACCGAGTAATCAATGTGGGTTGGAGTAAGGAAATAATGTACTTGAGTATATTTATGTTAAGGATGGTTGCACATGAGTTTTGGAATGTCGCGGATTTATTGAGTATTTGGCACATACAGATACACATAGTGTTGATGCAAATAAAAGGAAACTGAATTTTAAAACACTAACTTTGTGTGCCCCGCGGCTGCGCTAAATAGGTCCAGTTCAGCAAAATGCCAGCCAAGGAGCTGCCTGACGCTGGTTTTCAACTGCACCTTACGTTAAAGTGTACGTACATATGTAGATAAATCAGTTTTTGTGGTGTTAAATATATGTATTTTGATACATAATTATTTAGTACTGGCTGTCCGCACAATTTCGTTTGTGTCACATTTTTCATGACTGCTCCGCTCCTATTGGTCTTAGCGTGATGATATATAGCCTATAGCCTTCCTCGATAAATGGGCTATCTAACACTGAAAGATTTTTTCAAATCGGACTAGCAGTTCCTGAGATTAGCGCGTTCAAACAAACAAACAAACAAATTTTCAACTTTATAATCTATACTAATATACTAATATTATAAAGCTGAAGAGTTTGTTTGTTTGTTTGTTTGAACGCGCTAATCTCAGGAACTACTGGTTCGAATATATCATCACGCTTAAGCCAGTAGGAGCGGAGCAGCGATAAAGAATGTTTTAAAATCGGGGATTCCACGGGGACGAAGTCGCGGGCAGCAGCTAGTCTATACTTAATATTATAAAGCTGAAGAGTTTGTTTGTTTGAACGCGCTAATCTCAGGAACTACTACTCCGATTTGAAAAAATCTTTCAGTGTTAGATAGCCCATTTATCGAGGAAGGCTATAGGCTATATATCATCACGCTAAGACCAGTAGGAGCGGAGCAGTCATGAAAAATGTGACACAAACGAAGTTGTGCGGACAGCTAGTATGTATTAATATAGACTAGCTTCTGCCAGCGACTTCGTCCGCGTGGAATAGTTACTTTACCCCCGATTTTGAAACTCTCAGCCCGATCGGTTTAAAATTGACAAAGTTTCATACAAACGTTCATCCCCTATTTTATTCCCTTGGGGGTAGAATTAATCAAAATCCTTTCTTAGCGGATGCCTACGTCATAACATCTACCTGCATGCCAAATTTCAGCCCGATCCGTTCAGTGGTTTGGGCTGTGCGTTGATAGATCACTATGTGTGTGTGAAATATGTACAACTTACAACAAAAAAAGAAATGAAAGTAAAGCTGAAATGCCTGTGCAAAATTATATTATAATAACCTATACCACAGTATTACAATATTCCCTACAGTACGGCAACGAATGTACTTGCGCAGAGCAACGGAGGGGAACTCGAGGGGTGTCGGGCGGCGCGGGCCGCGTACCGCAAACACGCTTAGTTTGCGGTACCGAGCGCGAAGGGCAGACGCGGGCGTGTTTTTTGTGTAATAATTTTATTATACTTACATTCTATAATGGTGCGCACAAACTGTTCTGTTAGGTTTTTTCATTTGTGTACCATAGACTTATGGAATATTACAGACGCCCCGCCGCCGCCGCTGCTAAGACAAAACTGACTTGTGCACACAATTTTGGCCACTTTTCCTTATAATTTTATGTCTGATAATTATAATTATAAAGGTATGTGTTTGTTTATTGAATTTATAGGTACCTACTTACTTTCCAGGCGCGAGTTATTGATAGAAGCTTGTCAAAGACGGACGGTAATTGAAAAGTAAAACAGTTGTACAATAAGGTAGTTGCCTAAAAAAATCTGATAACTCCGTCGGATAGATAAAATATTCCATAAAATATTGGACACGTAATTTTTTCTTTTTTCATATAATAAAAATCGTGTGACGTCACTACTCGCTACAATCTTACCTAGCCGTGACGTAACAAGCCCCCACTCCTGATCTTTGATGCTTTTTATCTTCGTCAGTTTTTATAGAGGAAAAAATACGTGAACAATATTTTTCTATAATCTTACTGACGGACTAAACATAATCAGATCATATTTTTTACTCAGGAAACATCCTTATTATATAACATGTAGGTACATATGTGGTTTACACTTTTAATAAATAATTGTAAGTATTAGATTTAATAATCACAATTATTTTGAATGTAAATATGAATAAATGATTACATCATAATAGTAATAATCACAATTGTTTTATTTCCCATTTGGTGACAACCCTTCCATATTTGCGTGTGGCAGCGTAAGTACCTACACTGGCGGCGGCATCGCGCGACATCAAAGGCGTTGCCCTACTGTAGGAAAAATATTGTAATACTGTGCCTATACCTACTTCACTTAAAAATAAATACCTACAACTACGTATAACTAATTAATAAAATAACTACTAGTTAATAAAAGTATCTACGCTTTTACCTACTTACTACTAAAAAAACAGAACATAAATTAGCCAAAACTATATACATCACAATAACATCTTAAAGCATGATTCAGTATTAAAGCGCGACGGGGCGCGATGGCTTATTATTGTATTCATGTATAAGTTTGGTGTTTACCGATTTCTATGATTCTTTTTTTATTGAATAGGTAATGTTATAATGTTAACTTTTTTTAATTAGGCATGAGTGAGAGTATTATAAACGTAAGAGTAAACAAATATAATCAGAAAGCTCCGAACTGCTAAGCTATCGGGAGTTACACGTGTTATTGTGAGTCAACCATAAAAAATAGACATATGCTGTTGTGGGATATTTTTTAGATAATTTTATGTAGAACATTTCCGTCATACATGATTTCTATGTAACTTTAACCACACACGCGGCGGAGGCTTAAAAATGGAGTAACTTCTCCCGTTTTCCCAACATTTCCCTTCACTGCTCTGCTCCTATTGATTGTAGCGTGATGAAAAGTATACTATAACCTGCCCAGGAGTATGAAGAATAATTGCACCAAGTTTCGTTAAAATCGGTCGAGTAGTTTTTGTTTCTTTAAAGAACATACAGACAGACAGACAGACAAAAATTTTACTGATTGCATTTTTGGCACCAGAATCGATCACTAATCACCCCCTGATAGTTATTTTGAAAATATATTCCCTGTACAGAATTGACCTCTCTACAGATTTATTATAAGTATAGAAGATAGATCTAGTGATAAATATGTATGTGAAAATAACAAGAAAGTATATAAAAATAAATCTAAATCCGCATAAATCATTATGGGTAGATATTGCCAAAGGACGTCTTGCGCCTCTTCCCAGCTACGGAAATGGTTCGCAGAGGACAAGTAGCTGGTCTGGTCTGGTAATTTTGGTATTCAGCTCAACTACATCCGATTAGACTGCAAGTCAATTCCGCCAATTTGAAAAAGGCTCAACAAAATGAAACAAATTATTAACTAGGTACTAAATAAACAATCGTCGGTATCTATCCATTTCATATCATTCAGTGCACACAGACCGGAAACTGAATGGGAACTCCTTACTATTGCTTGAAATATACCTAACTCAAAATCATTATTTGTTTTTTCAGCCATCACGCCTGCGAAGTTTGGTTAACTGATTTTTTTTGACCCTAGTCGTTCGTGTATACGATTCATAAGTATGCACTTACTCTAAACAGGGAAATAACTCAATCGTACAATCTTAGTCCGAGTTAGAAGCTCCCTTATCAGTCCCTCAGTCAGTCATGTGATCATGTCATATCTAACGTGGAAATTATGAAAAATGACAAGTACAGGTCAAACTATTTTTTATTTATATCCAAGTGCTAGGCCTATGTCTTCGTTACAAAGTCAAAATGAAACCGTATTATCGTCGCAGATAGAAATTGTTTTTATAGGTTTTTGTGTTTATTTACGAAAAACCGTAATGAGTGTTATAGATCAATTTATATCTTTCGTTTTCCGGTACGCCTCCTACGAGGTGGACTGATGATCTGACGAACGCCGCGGAAATCCGCTGGATGCGACACATGACACTTGAGTAAGGCCTATGTCCAGCAGTGGACGTCTTACGGCTCAAATGATGATATACCTGTACATTGTCATCATGTAATATGTTTCACAATTGAATAAAAAGTCATAATTAAAAATAAAATCTTTATTTAAAACTCACACTCGACATCTGTATAGAAGACATTCTGGTCGACTTAAATACGAAAAACACTTACTTACGCAGTGCCATGTGTGGAAGCCAATCCTAACTAATATTATAAATGGGAAAGTGAGTTTGTTTGTAACGCTTTAACGCCTAAATCGCTGCACACATTTTGATGAATTTTGATACAGAGATGGGACCTTGGGGACGGTTATACGACGGTATATCAGTGCCTCAGAAGGCCCACTGTCATTAGTAGTTAGTCATTATGGCAGTACAAAGCTAAAAAATTCGACACCTCTTGCCAAAGGGTATCGAATTTTTTAGCTTTGTCTTTCTTCTTTGCCTTACCCAAGTACTGTGTGGGTTTTGGAGTCTGCTCCATGAAAATAGGTATTCATCTGCATCCAGCTAAAATGGTAGAAGCCCACCACAACATAGTCAGGGAAAGGCCTCGCAGATTGATTAGTCTAGTGTACTTCCACACAAGGCAGTATCAACATTATAAGTTATCAGGCAGGTCGCTTGATCCTGCCCGTGTTCAGTTACAGTAAGACTTTAACACTTTATTCTAAGACTGCTAATACATAATAATTGAAGTATGTTGCGTTGTCTTGCTTATAGCGTTGTTCAATAGCGGGCTCGTCCGCCAATACTTGACATATAAAGTTTTGTTATTATAGGTAATGCTTATTTACCGCACTTACCTTGCTTCGTGAGATGTGGTCTCTTTTTAACTGTCTTCAAAAGAAGAAAGAGGTTAGTTTTTCGACAGTATTTTTGTATTCGGTTTTGACAAAGTTAGATGATAATGTGAAATCAAATTGTCATCGAACTTTGCTTTAGTTTCACTAGAATATAATTCTCTAAAGTTTAAACATAAACTTAATATTTGATTGCACTAAGGTTATTTTAAGAGAAATATTGTTTAAAATATTTATAGTATCAAGTCACCAAGTTGCCCGTTAGTAAATAAAACAACGCTAAAGTAAAAACAACTATTGCAGAGTTAAATTAACAAGGACAAAGAGATCTTAAAATACTTGTCTGTCTTTACATTTTGAGCGACCCTAAAATACCTTTAAATCTAATTTTAAAATTACGTTAAAAAAGAAATCTTTATAATGTATTGCAATTAAAATCCATAGAAATTAAATAAAAATTAATTCATAAATGTCCAATTATTAAAATATTTTTCTTTTTTTTAGTCAGCTTCAAGCAAAGGTTATGTTACCTATACAGTGTTACTTTCAGTTTATATTTTTATGGTCAGTTTTCATTGCATGATTGAAAAATGTAATTATTTACTAGCCATAGTATTGTGGTCCATTTTATTTTAAATTCAGTGACATTTTCAAAAATTTAATTCGAAATGTCATAAACATAATGTCTAAAATTAAAACCTTTACTTGAAGATAGACAGAAATCTTAAAACTATTATGATGTTCTCTCGGTGGATGCGATGAATTCCTAAAAAATGCCAGATGAAAAAATAAAACTGTCTAAATAAAATAAATATGGGCCCGACTAAAAATATAAATTGACTGATTAATTATTCATAGGTAATAAAAAATGGAAGGTATGAAGTGAAATAAGGAAAATATTAATCTTAAATTAATGAGGTAAATATTATTGGCAGGTATTGGCGATTCACGAATGAGAATACATTAATTTAGGAACAAAAAAATCTATCAGTCAGTCTGATCTCACGCAGACAAAGGATCACCTAAAAATATTTAGCGGTAAAATACCGTTTCGAAAAAGGTCAAAAGATTTACTGTTGACAGAACAGAGATACCTCGTGATCAACGGTTATTTTAAATTAGAAGTTTGATAAAATTTTTGTTAGGTCATCATTACATATTGATACCATAAACTCGGCATTTTTATTTTTCTCCAAACTTTTGGCACTCAATGATATATGTGACTATGACCTTGAGTGCTATGCCATGCATATGGCAATACAATTAAACAAACAAAAAAACTGAAAAGAAAAGAAATCTAATAGGGATGTTGCCTGGGTAAAAAATATATGATTATGTTTATTCCGTCAGTAAGATTATAGAAAAATATTGGACACGTATTTTTTCCTTTATCAAATCTATAAAAACTGACGAAGATAAAAAGCATCAAAGATCAGGAGTGGGAGCGTGTGACGTCACAGCCCGGTAAAAATTGTAACGAGTAGTGACGTCACACGAATTTTTTACGCACTGTATCGTCTTCATTTTTTGTTTATGTGAAAAAAGAAAAAATACGTGTCCAATATTTTTTGGAAATCTGTCAGACGGACTAATCAGATTTTTTTAGTCAACTACTCTATTTTTTTAGTCAACTACTTTAATTTTTTAGTCAACTACTCTATTCTCATTAGTTTGATAACTTTACAACCAAATATCTCGATAACGTGGCCCTTTATCGTGCGACGCAATTTTTTAGAACATATAAATGAACGACCGCGTCGCTTCCATTAAATACTTCAATCAAACATCTCTATTCCTGAAAGCATCTACATTATTAAAAGCCTCTATATTTCTAGTCGGGCATAGCACAAAACATGTTAGTATCATTACACTTTATGAATAACTTTGGCAAGCATATAAATTACATATCATATGTTTACTATTTGTACTTGCTTCCTGCAAAGATCAGTCATGGATATATTGGATAGCGTGGACTGATGATGATTATTACAATTTTATTAACACACATTTCATAATTATCGTGTTACCCAAGATTCTGATATGACTACGTTATTCTTTCGATAAATCACCAATTAATTGATGTGATCGGTTCTTCTTGTATCTGACATACAATCACAAAACAGAAGGATACCGAACCAGGACTTAGTTGGGTATCTACTATTTGGTGATGCAAGAAAAAATATAAGGGTAACAATTTATCCTATGGTCACATTTTGTTTCAATATTATGTAGTCATATCGTACGTCATAAATATTAGCTTTCCTTATTTCATGCGTGTGTAAGTAACAAGAAAATGTGTTTCATATAACTTAGTATTTTAGAAATATCATTATGTGGTCTTCAAGTTTTTGTATAAACTATCCATGAATGTATATAATATTACATAATATAATTATTTAAATTTTATATAGATACAATTACGTATAAAATACATAATAAAGTGTAAATTTTCTACTACGAACACATTTTTATGGGGAAATATTCCCCTAGAGTCAATCATTAACTAATCATTAATTTAATACCGAAGCCAATTAATTTTAGCCCAAAAATAATTCGAGTAATTAGAATTAGAATGAAAATCGAGGTCGAAATTATTTGTTTTGCCTTAGCATCGTTTAGAAATGGTTCTATATAGCAACTATTGTTTATAGACATACATAGACTTGTTCATAAAGCTGGAAGAACTTTGTTACACTGTTCCCGGATTCCTATCCTAAAGGTGTGATACATGATTCTATTCCACAAAATCTCATTTAAAATAACACAAGTTATCTAGTTGTGACATGTGTATCATGTATCACCCTAAGAGGTTAACTATGGGCAAAATCTTAGTCATCAAAAACGCCATACTTAAGGGTTTTGGCACAATAATAGTTTCTAAAAAATCAAGAACAGTCTATGCATATAACTGGGCTAGCGCTGTTATGATTCTTATTCATGTGGCGATAAGATTTACAATCGCGTGCAGCATTTGCGTAGTTAGGTCGCTATAGAAGTGGTTCAGTCGCATGAACACGTGGCGGTGAGCCGGCAGTTACACGGCGTCGTCGGTCACGGGCTTGGGTTGGCTCTGTGACTTCTGGTACACCAACACGTTTTCGCTCACCTCGCCTTCAGGGAACTGAGAAAGACAGAGTTAAAATTTTACTATATACATATGTATTTGAATCCAGGATTCGCAGTGGATCAGGTTAAGCAGCAATCAACCTTAGTGTGAAATGCAAGCGGCCAAGTCAAGAAAAAAAAAACTATGCAGTGGACAAACTTTGGGAAACTTTTATGTATAGGCAAGAGTTCAAATTCTATTGTAACCAACATTTTATCGAGGGTTTTTTATTATTAATACAAATAGTCTCTTAAAAACAACTTAAATTTGAACTCTAAAGTCAAAACTTGAGTTGGTGAAGATGAATTGAAATTATCTTGAATTAAATATTTGAGTTTAAATACTTGCAAGGGCTTTTATTCATGGGGGTAAGCAAATACATACAGCAGGAAAACCACGTGCCAGTTGGTTTAGAAAAGTCTTATTTATAAAAAAAAAACAGTCAATTGAAATAAATAACATTTTTTTCATCACCATCATCAACAGCCTGTTAGTAGTCCACTGCTGGACATAGGCCTCTTCAATTGCACGCCACTTAGATCTATTTTTGCTTCTCGCATTCAGTTTCAGCCAGCCGTACTGCGCAAATCGTCACTACATCGTGCCTGAGGACGACCTACACTACGCTTGCCGAGACGCGGTCTCCACTCAAGAACTCGTTTACGCCAACGGTTGTCGTTTCTACGACTAATATGGCCAGCCCACTGCCACTTCAGCTTACTAATCCGGTGGGCTATATCGATGACCTTGCTTCTCTGACGGATCACCTCATTTCTGATGCGATCCCTCAGAGACACACCGAGCATAGCCCTTTCCATAGCCCGCTGAACGACTTTGAGCTTGTGCACCATACGAGCCGTCAGTGTCCACGTTTCGGCTACGTATGTCATGAGGGGTAGGACGCACTGGTTGAAGACTTTCGCCTTTAGGCACTGTGACATCGACGATATAAAGACTCGACGTAGCTTCCCAAATGCTGCCCAGCTTAACTGAATTCTTCTATTCACCTCGCCCTCGCAGTTGTTTCTACCATACTATTACAATGTCTGCCTGAGGTACACATATTTTGGAACAACTTCGAGAACGGCACCGTGAGTCGCAATCGGTTCCGGTAGAACATGTTCGTTGAACATGACCTTGGTTTTATCCAAGTTCATCCGTGGGCCGATGCGTACAGAAGAGTCAGCCAGGTCATTCAGCATCTGTTGTAGGTCCCGCAGCGTTTCTGCCATTTTGACCATATCGTCTGCAAATCGCAAGTGAAAGATGTATTCGCCATTGATGTTAATGCCACGTTCTTTCCAGTTTAGCGTCTTGATCATATCCTCCATTACATTAGTGAACAATTTCGGGAAAATAACATCCCCTTGTCCCACTCTTCGATGGGACTTGTTTGCTGATTCTGTACTTGAACGGACATGGCGGCGGCCTCGTAGAGACATCTCATCACTTGGATGTATCGCCAGTCTACTTGGCAGCGCTGCAGAGACTCCAGAACAGACCAGATTTCAACCGAATTAAAGGCTTTTTATAGTCCACAAATGCTAGACACGGGCTGATTATACTCTTCGGTCTTCTGTATAATCAGCCACACTGGTGGATGTGGTGTATGGTGCCGTATCCGCTTCGAAACCCAGCCTGTTCCGGTGGTTGGAATGGTCCGAGTCCATTGCAGAGATCGCTAATAAACACAAGAAACAGTGTGGGCCCCAAAATGCTTCCTTGAAGCCCGCCATACTGTATGGGTAGTTCATCACTTATATACACACTAATTGAGAGCGGTTAGTGAGATAGCTCTTGAATAAATCAAGAGAGTAGGTGTGAGTGGGGCCTCACACCTAAACTTTCAAATTTGAGTTAAAGAGTGGAAACGGGAACGGTGTCAAATGCTTTCGCAAGATCCAGAAACATGGTTAGGACTTTATTGTTGGCAATCAGCTTTTCCACTATGTTGTTATGGACAGCGTCACAAGTGGACTTGTTCTTGCAAAAGCCAAATTGTTGGGGGAACAATAGCTTGAAGTGTTTGAGGTAGTGCACTAGCCGTTTGTTTATGAGGCGTTCAAGCAGCCATCCCATCCCGTGGCCGCATTAAACCCTGAGCTGGTTAATAGTACTTATAACTTCTTCAGGATCTGTTTGTTATAGGACAGAAGATTTGTTGGATTTTGAGCTATGTGTGGGATTCATGATTTTGTATATTTTCTGAAAGTTTTTTTACAATATTGACAAAGAATTCCTTTATCTTATTACAAGACTGCCCGGGTGAGTAAGAGTGAGTTAAGAGCTGGTAGGAGGGATGCTTTTCTTTGAGAATTTGTCAGTGTCCTTTTACCTGTTGTAACTTTGACAATTGTTGTGCATTTATTTATGGCAGTTTTTTTTTATGTGTGTAAGGTTGTTGATGGCATCGTTAGGGTCAGAGATAATGAAAAGGGGGGCAAAGTCTGAGTCTTTCATAGCGCTATCGAGTTCTTCGTAGTTAACTTTACATTTAGATTTACCTGTGTGTGTGGTATCTCATGGATCAGCTTGTAGCCCGACAGCAGCGCCTCGACGCGGCCGCGCAGGCGGTCGAACAGCACCACGAGGTCGGGCGCCTGCCGCGCGGCGAGCTGCGCGCGCCACCAGCGCTGCGGGTTGTTGAAGAACGTCTCCGCTTCCGTCGTCACCGCGGAGCTGTTGAGCGGCGGCTCGCAGCTCAGGTAGCGCGTCGTTATGTTTAAGTGAAGGTGGCTAGGACGAAATTAATTTATTAATTAATCTTCATGCTTTAAGCATAAATCACCCTTGTATCATCATCAATCTCCCCAAATGTCTCCTAAAAACATAGACGTGTACACTGTACGCCTAGGTTTTTAACCGAGATCCAAAAAAGAAGGAGGTTCTCAAGTTGACTGTGGCACTTTTGTGTATATTAACTCATAACTTTTTACAGGGTGTAGCGATTTTGATGATCCTTTTTATAATTGACTAGCAGCGCCCCGCGGTTTTACCGCGTAGTTACCGTCCCCGTGGGAATATGGGGATAAAATATAGCTTATGTTACTCAGGGTGAAAGGATTTTTGAAATTGGTCCAGTAGTTATTGAGTTTATTCCCAGTGTTACCTGTAGAGCGGCGTGGAGTGGCACGGCATGAGGAAGGTGATGGCGCTGGTGTTGGTGGCGGCGTGGCGCAGCGCCGGCATGACCTGCAGCGCGCCCGCCTGGTGCACCACGCCGAAGTACGCCGCCGGGACTGCGTTACCCAGCAGGATCGAACCCGCTACCAGGTACAGCTGTATTCTGGTAGAAGAAAATAATAATGAATCCCACCCAAAAATCTTTCTAGTCTTTTCCCAACTAAGTATGTAAACTAGGCTATTTTAAGTCACCTTAGTCTCTTTACACACTCCGCCTTATTCCAAAACAAGGTTTTTCTTTAAACCAGGTTTAAACCATTGAGCTCGGTTTTGTATTTCGAATCTTGATCATGTCAGAATAAGATTCAAATTACAAACCCTGGCTCAATGGTTTAAACCTGGTTTAAAGAAAAACCTTGTTTTGGAATAAGGCGGACTGTGTCTACGTTTCATATCCTACTCCTCAATTGCAGGTCTGCTGGAAGAAATTTCTATTGGAATAAGCACTACCTTTTCCAAAAGGGGTAAGCAGAGATCTTGCTATAGAGTGAAAACAACATTACGCTACATTTTCAAATGAAGGATAACGCATCTATACTAATATTATAAAGCTGAAGAGTTTGTTTGAACGCGCTAATCTCAGGAACTGCTGGTTCGAATTGAAAAATTCTTTTTGGGTTGAATAGACCATTTATCGAGGAAGGCTTTAGGCTATATATCATCACGCTTAAGCCAATAGGAGCGGAGCAGCGATAAAGAATGTTTTAAAATTGGGGATTCCACGGGGACGAAGTCGCGGGCAGCAGCTATTAGGTGATAAATCTGTAAAAGTAATTGTATGGTGGGAAATAAATAAGTTTAAAAAAAAAACTTACTTGCTAGCCTTCCTGCTCCATGGTACGATGAAGTCTTGAGCCAAATACATGAAGATCGGCAGCAGCGGTAGCATGAAACGGAACTCCTTGTGTGGAACGAAACTGTAACAATTACATTGTTTTGGTTTTTTTATATATTTTTTTAGACTAGTGACTTGTGTTCACCCCCTGACTAAACGTGAAGTTAAAATCAAACCTACGGATTGATTGCAGAAGTTAACGTATGACGAAACCGAGAATCTTATTACCATTGTATCTTAATGAAAGTGATTATGTATTTAAATTAAGGCATGTTTGTACTACATATACTTGCATGACAACTAATAACAATTGTATACCTTTATTCCTGGAGGAACTTTAGCTCCTAAAACACAGGCTTTTGGCCTAATTTAGGAGGCATCAGTCCGCCCTTTAATGTGACACTGTTGTACAACATTTCCCTAATCCTTGTGTACTTAAGTATGTTTTTGTAAGTGTACAAATAAAAATATTATTGTATTATTTGGCGTAGGAATAGAGTTCCCTGAAGGATTTGGGGAAGGCCCATAGGGTCAGTGACTCAGTGAAATTTGTTCCAAAGAGAAAGAGAGAGGAGGAAAACGGGGTGGGTTTTAGTCAGTAAGAGTCTGACACTCCCTTCCGCTCCGTCCAAAGCGGAAGAAGTAATTTGATGATTTCCCATACAGAAAAAAAATGCCTGTGCTAGTACAACGACGGCACAAGGTAAAAAAAAACCTAAATATTTGCATTAAATAAAAAGTAAAATAATTGATAATTGTAAACGGTGATAGTGGTAGTAGTGTGATCTTTTTAACCCTAAGGAACTGGTGAAGAACGCCTTGTTGCATTAAGTCCGCTTATGGACCACGTCTGTATATACAATTTAAATTAATTGCCCATCGTGCACAACTATCTCCACCAAACAAGATCTAAACGAGGCCAATGATTGAGCATTACAGTTTGCTGAATACTGGTCGGGCAGAATTTAATACGAGTCAATCGACACGAAAAGAAGAAAAAATTAATGAGAATATTATTATACCCACACAGTTAAAGTTAAAAAACACGAACAAATATAGACAAAATCTCGTCAAACGACTTTCGATCATATTGAGAGATAGTATATTGATAATTCCCGTTAAAAATAGGCTGTTTTTTCGACCACTGTCTTCTGCATCGTATTTTGAACCGTATTTCCTTACGGCTAAGCTACATACCGGTATAAAGCGACCGATAGCGACGTGCAAAGCGACGGCAGTGAGTAGGTCTCCTATTTTGCTATCGTTTGGCAGTCGCTATACGTAGGTGTCACCACATGTTCCGTTACCGTTGTATTTTGAGCCTTATTTCCTTACAACTAAGCCACATACCTGTATAAATCGGCAGCAGCGAGAAGGCCTCCTATCTTATTCTCCTTCGGTCGGCGCAATAGAGTGCATTCGACCCAATGCATTCGGATTGATATTTCCTTACAACTAAGCCACATACCTGTATAAAAGGACATGCAAAGCGGCGGCAGCGAGGAGCAGGCCTCCTATCTTGTTCTCCTTCGGTCTACGCACTATGTTGGTGATTGCACATAGTACTGGCAACAGGTTGATGCCCAGTACCGCTGGAATGCCTTGCGTTAGATACCAGTGCCTGTGAAGAGTTTTAGATGTGTATAAGTAGTGAATCACATTTATAAACTGCTAGTAGAGGCCCACGGTTTCACCCACGTAGTTCCCGTTCCCGTGGGAATACAGAGTCAAAATATAGCCTATGACACTCACAAATAATGTGGCTTTCTTTTGTTAAAATATATTTTAAAATCGGTTCAGTAGATCCAGAGATTACTCCCTACAACCCCACAAACTTTACCTCTTTTTAATATTAGTATAGATAGTATAGACAAGTTGACCAGAAAATAGTTGTCCTGTCTACTGACTTCATACGAAATCTCTAGGAAACAAGAACTTTTAGTTTTCCCAAAGAATCATGACCAGTTTTGACCTGAAAATTTTCTAACGCGTCTATTGACGTAAATATTCTTAAAAAATTGCATATTTTTTGCTTTATTCGTATCACTTAATTGAATTTTCAAATAAAGCCAGGAAAAAAAACCATGTTACTATGTTTATCATTCTCAATAGACCTTTGGAAACGAAACATGTTTTACACACGTTCCGTTTCATAGAATACGAAAAACTTGTTCGTTCGACATGAGGTTAATTAATGTTGAAAATAACCAACTTATATTTTTTTAGTTTCCATACCTATTAATTTATGCCTAGCAATGATTTTTTTATGGTTTTAGGAAGAATAAATAAGTATACAGGTTACAGCTTTTGCGTAAAACAAACTTCTTTAGCCGCAACGTTACGTGAATGACAGGTTGACATTTAATTGACGTTTTGAACTATTTTGAAGTCTTTCATTTGCTCTTGTTAATTGTACTGGATTATTGATACACTTACCATTCGCATTTTCTACGGATTTCGAGACCTACCGCTTATGATTACTCTGGCCTGTGTTATACGGAAACTGATTCATTGCTTTTTGATTGGGAGCTAAGACATACAGCTGAATCCTGGGAGCCGATCCCAATACACCTAGTTGGGAAAAGGCTAGGCAGATGATGATGATTGGGAGCTAAGACGTTATCGATACGAAAGCGTTATGGAGCCTTCTACGAATTTCTTCGTATTAACAGCAACATATGCGTCAACACGCTTCGGCGTTATCGGGCCATTCATCTTGATAGCAGAGTCATCTCGTCAATTAGCACTTGGATATCTCCAGTGATCGTAAGTATAATAAAAATCAAGTACCTAACGTTTTAGTATTCAGTCAACGAACGCTATTAAAAAATGATTGACATGCAGTAGTGGTAAACCATACTTTTTAAGTTACATGATAAATAGAACTAGTACTACTAGAAATAGGTGATACTCCGAAGACAACCCACTGACCTAATGTGTCAGTTATGTATGTTTAAGCTAGTGTTCTATAAGACAGCTGTTAAAATACAAATTAAAGTTTCTCGGTAGGCTTAAAAATCTCATAATTGACTTGTTTTTCAGATAACAGTAGAAGATTACATTTGTGAAGCGTGCTTAGATGTATCTATGCAGACTATGAATTCCTAGATTTATAGAAACACTGAGAGTGATCCATCTGCTAGTTCATCTCGCCGTGATCATACTCGGGTATGTCCCATTTGTGGTTGATCATTGCTGAATCGTCAAAGTGACCACATTCTCAAAGAAAAGTCATCATGTCTCACATTAAGCGATGATCAACTTGATTTGAACTACAGTAGCACCTCGTCAGGTTTGTATTTAAAAATATTCAAACTTATTTTAAATTGCATTTATTTTTTCCTTACATATCTAATCCGTGATGTTACTAGAGGTATGTCACTGCATTTATTACATTGTTTATTTAATAATTATGTTGTTTTTTGTTGACAGATATCACAATCTGGTCCTGTGTCATGCCTGTTGGTTGCGATTTAAAAGACAAGCTCTTTCAACTCTGCAAGAGGATGAGAGAAGAGGCTTAGATGGTGATGAGACTCTTCAAGGTCAAGCAATTGAACAAGAAGTGGAACAGTCTATCAATCAATATATTAATAATATATATTTTGGTAGAAAATGGTACTAATGTGCGAGAACGCATTAGAGATGTCGCACTGTAAGTTGTTGAGCACATGTTATGACGTTGGTGTGGTACTTAGATTGGGCCAGGATAAAAACTAGCATTGTAGCTCCTGCGGCATTTTCAGATGAAGTGGTTGTACGAGAAGATATTGAATAAATACCTAATAATAAATCAAATCCTGCTTTTTATTTCATTTACCTGTCTTTGTCTGAACATGTAGGTAGGCAGCTCTTTTCGTTATCTAGGTTGTAATGGTCCAGAGGTTAATACCTCGCGTCTCATGCTTGAAGCTGTGAATTCAAATTCCGGCAAGTACCAATGTGTCTTTTTCAATGCGTAAGTTTTCTAAGGCTTAAATGATACCTGGACTTATTTATATAATAATCAATACCTAAGTCAAAAATCGCTAATCAGTGCTGACCAAGCGTGATGATTATCTAATGCTCATTCCTTCTCTATATATGAAAAGCCTTTGCCCAGCAGTTGGACAGTAATAGGCTGATATTATTAAGTCTGCATTGGCAGGATATTACAAGAATATAACTGCTGTTTGCAACCGCTCGCCGATTCGATGGTGATATCAATAACTCAGAAATAAATCCTTCAGTGTACTGAAGAAGGATTTATTTCTGAGTGATTGTTACTGTTAGATAAAAAAGCAATTTGATTTTAGCATCGTATAGTTTTTGAGGTTATAACAACTGTCAGATGAGGTTTGACAGCTGTTATAACCTCAAAAACTTATGTACATAATAGCACTTTTCCCTGGGCTCTAAATAAAAAGATGATAAGTTATTGTGTTATTTTAAACAATAATTGTTTTAGTAAAACACTACTTGTCGATAGACGCGACCTGTAAAATAAATCATTTGACAGGTCAATCAATGTATGGAAAGTGGGCATGATTCTTTCAAACTTATCTCCCAGCCATTGTCGAATGATGTGCTTACCATCGAAGAGCATTACATTTTAATTCAAATAGAAGTCACATTAATCAGTATTATGAAGAGCTAATTTCATTTCTTTGTTTCTGGAAAGAAATCTCTGGATCTTATGATTCGTTTTCGAACATTTTCATTGATAGAATACCCTCATCATAACGTAACTTTTAAGTTTTTGTAACTAACTTGTGGATCACTGTTGTGTGAGCAAATAAATAAATTATTATTAATTATTATAACCGACAGTAATAGGCAATTTTTATATCGGAAAACAGTGCTTTTGCAATAGACCATCGCAAAAATCTAATGAGTGCAAAAAATATAATTAATAATAATAGTAAATTTTATTCAATTTTTTTTTTATTGAATGATAGGACTATAGGACAGCATCAAGTCAATACTTACCACGGATGTTGCCCATAGAAAGACGCGACGTCGTGCAGGACATTAAACCTAAAGAATTCCCAGGGCGTGACGATGAGGCGGCCGTAGAAGTACGAGTCCAACGCCACGAGGGCGCCACCGGCGACCAGACTGAAACAACAAACATTTTGTTTGAATTTTAGATTCAAGTTCTATGTTGGGTCCGATTCCAGTCTAACCAGATTCAGCTCAATACCAGTATTTAACATGGAACTGAGTACAACAATACCACTTGGCAAGACTGTTGACATATTTTCTGCTTTCTGTAACTTCGTAATGACTGTTAAAGATTAACAAATCGCACTCTCAGAATTAAGAGGTCTTAACTCAAAATTCCTGTTACTTATAATTTAACTATATAATGAACGTAAAAAAACATAGTCTTAAAGCCAGTGACGAAAAAGATGATAGGGAAAGGGGAAGTTTATACATCGGTCTCGGTAGATATTAGTTTTTTCAGCCAAAACTTTTTAATGATTTTCTTCTTGCTCATTAGCCAAAAATTTAATTTTCGAGTTAGGTCCCTTTCATTCTAAAGGTGCGAAATGTCAGCAATCAACTGCTTAACGCGCCTTCTGAGGCTAAGAGGAACGTTGGAATGTTTTGGATGCGCACCCGTTGACGGACCAACATCGGCAATCTTTGTTTAAGATGACCCGTGCAACGGTTATTACTGCAGTTATAAAGCTGGTAGCTCTATGGTATTGGGGCGCATATAAATAGGATATAAATCTCACTTTGCAAGTTTCTGTCAAGACAATAGTAATGTTTCAAAGATTTGATTTTGTGAAAATTAACGCATTTAGTTTAAGAGCGTAAAATAAAATTATAAAACAATTAATTTTATATTACGCTCTTACAATGTGTTAACTTTATGTCAGTTCAACTTTACTGTGGTGTCCTGTAAGAAGGGGCGGATCCAGGATTGTCGTTTGGTGGGGCGCTTGTGCAGTGAGAGTGGGTTTTAGCAAAGTAAACACTAATAAAAAAAAGCACAGTACATTATATTTTTCGTAAGACATAATCCTTAAATTTATTTAGAAAATTCCTCAATAACTTTTATAGGTTGTAGTCTACCAAAGAAATCTAGGTCTTTGGGGGGGGGGGGTCTTGTCCAGACTTCATTGATCCTAAACAAAAGAAAATACAAACATAGAAAGGTAAAGAAACTTACGCAATCGGCACGTAGGTGCGCACAAGAAGCTTGAGCCGGCTCTGGTTGGTGGTGAGCAAGTTGTAAGCACCGAGCACCACCCACAAAGGCGCCGACGTCGGGCGCAGAAACACGCACAGCACTGCTAGCCAAATCCACTGCGGACTTTCTGTAACAAGTCAAATCAATTTTTAACCGACTTCCAAAAAAGGAGGAGGTTCTCAATTCAACTGTGTGTGTGTTACCTAATAACTTTGTACTGGGTGTACCGATTTTGATGATTATTTTTAAATTCGAAAGCTGGTGCTTGTCGTGTGGTCCCAATTTTTTTTTTAGATCTGACGACTAGTATTTGAGTTATCCCTAATAATGCGTGGCTTAGTTTACATTGACGACGTTCTCATTCCCTCTTGTCGACGTAAAATGTAAAAATTAAATTGTGTACGATGGTTTGGAAATATAATATGATTTTGTGGCACAAGAGGTGTATTAGCAACATTCAAGCTACCTGTTCCCTAGAAGGCCAATGTTTTCTTGTGTAATGTTCAGATTTAGCTCAGTTATCCTTTAAACATTTAAAACAAGGGTATTAAAAGGTTTCCTGTGTATTAAAAGGTGTATTATTCTATTCCTATCTCAATTGAGCGACGACAATTTAGTACTATTTACTTATTATAGTTTAACGTTTAGGTAAGTAAGCAAGATTTCTGGAAACATGTTAACCATAGTAAAGATGTGAGCGGAATAAGGTGTAAAGTCCCTCAAACATCCATTGAAAAGGGAGGACCCTCCGACCAGGCAGCTCTTTGTAGCCGTACTTTGCTTCGTTAGTTTTTCATGTAGCGGCATTAATGCTGCCACAAGAAAAGGCAAACGCGCGTTTTACACATACTCGTATTAATTTTGCGATAATTTCCTTTCAACAAACTGCACCCCATGAGGAAGAAGAAAAATGATTGGATGTCCTCATTCGGTTTAAGGAAAAACTATGATTTAATAAGGGTTTTGTAGGATTCTCGATAGTGTATTTACAGTAAGAGGATCCATTACAAATCTGAATCTGTGGCCAGTTATTGAAGTTCTGAACACATACAGATTATTTTCCTGTAATAGTAACTACAGAAATTTAAATGCTTCATAAATGCACCATAATATTTTGTTGAGTTATATTTACATTGTGTTCTAGCATATTTCAAAATACTAGTGTATGTCAAAATATCAAGAAAAAAGGTGTGTGTCTGAATTTTTATACAATATTCCTCCCTCCTCTAGTAATTTATTCATTTGACTGTTGTGAAGTGTAGGTAACCTAAGAGTCAGAAAATAATAAAAGTGTTAAACACAGAAAAGATTAAAAACTACCTTTTTCATAATATCCCAGCTTTCCTCCCTTGAATGGGAACACGGACAAGGCAAAAGCAACCAGGGCAGTTTCCAAGGTCTGCAACAAAGTTCTACCAGACGTATAGAACCAGAACCATGATGTAAGGATCAGGAATAAGGCCCACTTGCGTTTGCCAGTCCATTTGTAGAAACTGTAGTCAGCAGCAGTACTGATGATAGCTTGCAGGATGCGAGGCAGGAGAATCTGTAAAAAAGAGTGTGTGAGATAACAGTATTGATAAAAGGATCATCCTAATGCCCATTGTTCAAGTGTTAGTCTGTATATTTGGATGTCTGTATGCCTTGAATCTAATGACAGAATATTTTTTTCTCTATGATTCTATTCTATTAGGGTTTGGTTTCCGCACTTAGTCCTAGTATTGGACCATTGTGCGTGAGCCATAGCGGCCGTCATTCCAACCAGCCGACCTCCCTCCAGAAGCAAACCATTTACAGGCTGACTCTATCCATGCGCAGAAGGCGCCTGGTCAGTTTCCAGTCCAGGGTTGGCATAAACTGCTTGGACTGCCTGCAGCCAGATACTGAAGACCACCATCGTTCCGCTTGTGTGTTCTCGTAGCCATGTTGTAGCTGGGTGAAAGGGAGTGGAACTAAAAGATACAACCATGTTGAGATCAGAAAGCAAAAACGTGTATTGCAGTTTACCCACTTTACATAATATTGTTGTCATTGTTTGTCAAGTTGATTTTCAACTTGACAAACAATGACAGCAATATTCAAACATAATAGGAACTATGGGTTTGCGTCAACAGCCACCATTCCAGATCCCCTTCTAGCCAGCTCATCGGTCACATCGTATCCTAGTCATCCGCTGTGTCCTTTTATCCACTGCAGCATCATGGTGTTGCGGTTGATCACCGTGACATGTTCGAAGGCATTGTGGCATTCTTGTTTTCATTTCTTTTTGATATGGCGTATTCTCTAAGAATGATTTCAGATGTTCACCCAGGTCTTCTTCATCTGTGTCCCTCACCATCCTCTAAGTAAGTTTAGTCGCAGTAAGTTGAATAATAATAATTATATCCCAGTTATATTATAACCGCGTAAGTTTGTAAGTATGGATGGATGTTTGTTACTCTTTCACGCAAAAACTATGGATCTGGATGAAATTTGGCACACAGATGGTTTATAACAAGGAACATACATTATTTTTACCCCAATCGAAACTTATGCGGGTCAAACCGCAGGGAGCTGATATTATAAGCATAATTTATGAGCATTTAGAAGTTTCTAGGTCTAAATCTGTGTGTCTCTGTGACTAACGCTGTTAAACAATAAATATGGACCTTAAAATCTTCAATTTCTGGTATTTATGATGTAATTTTAGGCTTAAAATTACCCACATTAGTTTTATACATATTTTAATGGCTAGTACTCAATGTGCACATATGTGTCTCAGTGTGTGTGTGTTGCAATGAAACTACTTTTACAGGTATTATATTATATCAGCTCATGTTACAATTTGTAACACTATACACAGTTGGTAAATTTTCTGTGTAATAACTATTAAGTATTTATCACTAGCTGCTGTCCGCGACTTCGTCCCCGTGGAATCCCCGATTTTAAAACATTCTTTATGTCTGCTCCGCTCCTATTGGCTTAAGCGTGATGATATATAGCCTAAAGCCTTCCTCGATAAATGGTCTATTCAACCCAAAAAGAATTTTTCAATTCGAACCAGTAGTTCCTGAGATTAGCGCGTTCAAACAAACAAACAAACTCTTCAGCTTTATAATATTAGTATAGATTAGGAACTATGATTTGAGATAAAAACTTAAATTATTACTTCCTATTTCTCCAACTTTTATTATTATAATTTCAGTTCAAGGATAATTAAAATTTTAAATCATTGCCACCAATAGTACAAAAAAAAAACAATGACTTTTTTTACAGATTTTTCCTCAGCTTAGTCACTACAAAAAAAGCTTTTGATAAATGATCAATTTAGTAACAAGATATCAACCATTTAATTTTTTGTTTGGTCATGGTGAATGAATGTATACCTATTATGTGTAGCAGAGACCAGTTAGTTACATTATAATGAGGTACTATATGCTTACCAGAGCTTCAGGGTTGTCCAGACCAGTGTATTTAAGCAGAGTGTACAATGCAGCCACCACGCTGGGGTACAAATAGCTTCTTATGCCTTGCTGCCATTCCCAGGTCAGGGCCCCATACCCAAACACCTGCTTGTGAGCAACTTCCAAGGTCTGCCAGTACTCGTCGGGCACATACCATGTCTGTACCAAGAATACAGACAGAATCCTCACGAACAATATCACGGAAGCCACCTGAAGGGGCCTCAGGCCCTTTGCCAACACCATTCTCCCGCCTAAATCAAAAGAGGTTACATGTGAATCGTCTATAAATAGAAAGCTATAATGTGCTCAATAAACATAGAAATTGTAAAAGGGTTGACCAAGATAAACACTTGATACAGTAAACAATGAAGCCTTGGTTCTAATTAGAAATCTCGGTGTTGATAACTTTAACAAACGAAACAAACTTTACTCACAAAAATGTCAACTAACGCGTCCTTATTATTAATGCTAGAATTGAATGAACAATAAGCTTTTAACACATTATAGATGTGTAACACTTTTTCATGATTGTTTTCAAAGCTTTTTAATGGATTGATTTATCTAAAAATAAACACAAAAACAATTTTTTCGTAATATTATTTCACTAACCTCAACAAAACCCGCCGCCACCGCGAAGTAGTGCTGTACTAATCAACTATTTTTTTTCGTTAGTAAGATAACGGTAATTTAATTTGTTGATTCATTTTTACGTAGGTTTCGTAAAAAGAAAAAACTGTATTTACAACGTCAATCCAAACTTAATGATCACTAGTAAAGTGATCATTAATTTTAGTTCAATTAATTACGTACGAGTTATGCTGACTTCGTTATGATTCCCTAATAATGCCATCCAGATCTATGAACTGCATTAGGACAGCATGCCAGCCTCTGATGAAGCGATTAACCCGATTAACCGAAGGTCCAGTTTCAGTTTTGGCCAAAAAATCTACTTAGTTTAGTTTGGGTTTCGGCCGCATTTCAGTTTCGACCAGTTTCGACGTATATTCATCTATGGTTTCGACCATGTGTCCAAATATTCGTCTTAATGATAGCCAATGCTGCGGTGGCAGTAGATAATTAAACTTAATATTTCGTTGGTATATTTCGTAGAGTAATCATTAATTTTATGTCTATTGTGTGGCCGAACTGTTTGTAATGTAGGTTATATTTGAGTTGATGACCTACTGACACAGTCTCCCAATTATGATGTAACTTATTTTAACACGCTTTTTTACTATTACATTCAGTCTTTTATGCAATTTACGTTACGGCTGATTATCATGTTATTGATAAAATTCTTCTAAGCTAAAACTAAAAGAGTAGCTGAATATTCGAATATGATTTTAAGATTGACTGATCATGTGATCAATAAAACCAAACCACAACTACTACAACACGAAAAATATAAACATTCTTGAGACCGAAATTGTGAGTTCGGTCTTTAAAACTCTTGTAAACTCAATTAGTTAATTGAGTTTACAAGAGTTTTAAAGATCGAACTCACAATTTCGGTCTCAAGAATGTGAATCGACGAAAGAATCGTAAATCGACTAAAAATGTTCTCAAACAATTACTAAACTAAATGTGCGGCCGCCATATTCGACTTGTCTACTTTGTCGTTGTTCAGGCGTGTTCGAAAACTAATAAGTTATTGCTATAATTTTACTTATAATATTACATACTTATGGCGTGGCGTTATTAATAATTTTATTTATCATATAGGATAGCAAAGGAAAGAACTTATAATGATTTGTTTGAAAAATAAGCAATCAATAATGAATTATCAGTAGAAAAATAAGAAAAGTAAAAAGCGAGTAGCGTCGTAGAAATTGGATTTAATTAGGTTTTGAACGTCAATTTACGAATGTTGACAGTGTTGCCAGAAGGTTACTTTTGTAACCTTTTAGGTGATTTTTGAACTGCATTGGTTACTTTTAGGTTACACTAATGAAAAGGTTACTTTTTAGGTGATTTTTCGGGATTTGTAGAATTAACTTTTAATTTTTTACATAAAAGCAACGTGAAACGGAACGCTCGTTTTAGAATTTTTCACGTTGGTAAGCTTCGTTAGCAGTAGTAGAACAAAAACCTTGAATGCATCAATTTTTACCCACAACGGAACGGAGACGGTGTATGCGTTTGGGGTGAGAGGATGTTTGTTTGTTTGTGCAAACCAATGTTCCCATTTATCTGCACAACTACTAGTCCGGTTTTCATATTATAAAGGATCAATATGAATAAATCATGAAATGCGGGCAAGTGCTCAAATACTCACCGATGTTTCTGAAAATCAATACAACTAATATTCTATTCTATCAACTTATAATACCTTTCCAGTAAAAAAATATGAAAGGTTATTTTTTATACAAAAAGGTTACATTTTTTTATATTTCAGGTGATTTCTGACATGACCGACTGGCAACAGTGGCAACACTGAATGTTGATTTTGTTGAGAAAATAATCCTGAATTTTTCTGTTAAATGAATAAGATGTGGTGATTAAAACTCAAGAATGGGTAAGTAACTATTATTTTTCGCAATGTAGGAATTAAATGGATTAAATAACGATATCGTTGTTTGTTTATAGATGAGGGGAAAAAAGAAACTGTGGACCTTTCGAGGCGTGGGTTGAAGAAAATAGAGAAAGCGCCCGCTGAGGAATCTAAGACGATAATCAATTTAATCCTAGACCAAAATGAACTTCAACGGCTCGACAACATCGACACATACAACCGCGTCGAAAATGTAAGTCTACATTCCTATTGTATTTTTTATTAATTTCACGAACTAATGCCTATTTCAACCCCTTTTTTAGCAAACCTTAACTTCTTTAGATGGAATTAATTTTATCACTGAAACCATTTTACTAGAAGCATTAAAACTTAACATTAACGTTGTTTAGAGAAGAAAACATACCATGATGATATGTCATCTCAAATAAATTATGTGCATGACTAAGTATTAGCTCATAAATTATAGTGAGAACATGATAGTTAACCATAGAACTTCTGTTTGTGTGTAGTTATCTATATGCAACAATTTCCTGCTACGCATGCATGGCGTGTCCAGATTGACGAACATCCGAATACTGGCTCTGAGCAACAATGGAATACTACAGATAGAAGGCCTGAAGGACCTAATATATCTTAAAGTTTTAAAATTAGCTGGTAAGTTAGATATATGGAATCCTTTATTACATTCACCATATAAGTTATAGATATGCATGTTTGTACGATAAGTAAAATAGTTGTACATACATTTTTTTTAAAGCATTGCCTCGCATTAGGCATTTCTCTTGTATTGTAGTTTAATTTACAAACTTACAAGCACAAACAGCCAGACTTGGAACAACTACTTTGTGGAACCGGTCCTATTTGGTTGTGTCAGTTGGTCCAGTTCAGCAAAATGTCAAATAAATAGGAGCTGCCTGATGCTGGTTTTCAATGCAATTTTACCTTGGATAGTGATTGAAGCATACAACAGCACTATATAACTACATAGTAGTTGCCATCTATCAAGTTAATGGCATAAAATAACTCATTACTGAGACATCTATGCTACATTGAGTGTGACTAGTTTCACTGCCAAGGAAAGTGAATATAGAGTGTTATATTAGAGCCGTTACTTTTAGACAGTGCTGTTTGTAGTTGTCCTTTGATATGTATATATTCCATAAATTTATGATCTCTTGCAGGTAACAACATAAAATCAATAGAACACTTGAATCACAACATGCACTTGGAACATTTAGACTTGTCCAACAACCAGATATCCTTCATAGCTGATATATCTTATTTGAAGAATTTGAAGGTTAGTAGATAATATTGTCATTATTTGTCATGATTAAATTACAACAGGCTCCATGGTTTCATCTGCTGGGTAGTAGTAATAAAGGCTGTGGTATGATGATAAAAAGCCTATATCCTTCCTCAAGAATTGGGATATCAAAAAAGTTTTTAGCTAGTTAAAACCTGCCAAGCTGGAGCTTTACATGCTTTTTTTTTCATGTAGTCTGATAAAAGTAATAGTATGATGTAGATACTTGTTTCCTGAATAAAATATACTGAGTAATTTAAATATTTAATTAGCTTTGCTTCTATGTCTTTATACTTCATAATCAGGGCTGTAGCCAATAGCCATCTTGCTTGTTGTGGGGATTTTCGAAAGTGTAACGCAAATTGCATTTCGAAGAAACTGGTAGGCTGTAGTCAGTAAGAGCCGGACACTTCCTCCCGTTTGTTACAAAGGAAATACCTAAAGCTCTCCTTTAGTTTGCCATGTGTTACAAGTTATTACTTACCATAATTTGATTCTTATTAGCGACAGTATCAGATGGTATAACAATACAGGATGCGTTATATTTTTTTTCAAATACAACCATTTTCATTCTTGGAATTCATGGGAAAGGAATACTGATTTTTCAAAAATTTAATCCAGTAGATTTAGTTTTCATCAAAATAGGGCTTGAGACTCCTTTGAGTGCTTATAGTTTTTCCCAATAAAATTGACCAGAAATATTCCACCTAAAGAATGCAAGCCCTTATTATGATTTTGAATTCAACCTGTAATTATTTATTTATCAACTTACAGTTAACAAAACAGTTACAAGTTTTTGGTTGAACATTAACAACTATTTACTAGTAAAACTCCATGAAATCATTCTGACTTAGAATTAAAAAATAAAAAGTAAACAACAGAATTTTTTCGGGTATCATTTAAGCTATCACCAATTTAATTAGTTTTGTGTTTCTTAAATAATAGGGTTTGTCCTCCAAATAGTAGATCTGTCACCAAAATGTAGTCACCAAACAATGCAAAATCAGTTCCACAATAAATCACCTAAAATCCTGAGATATAAGGTCTAGTACCAAATAAATGTTTTTGTATGTATTATAACAGGTGTGTCCTAATAAGTATTTAAGCAAACTAATTTAAAGAGATCACCAATAAATCATATTATGTTACTAGAAAATTGTTTCAAATAAAAAATTAGGGTTGTCATCATTGTTTCAACCAAAAGATTCTGCTACTTAACTAGACTCCCAAGGTTTTAAATTTCCACTGGTAGTATAAATTATATTTAAATAAAATTTTTAGCAGAGTAGTAAATAAAACAATTAAAGTCAAAATAATCAATATTTATTGTTTAAAATAATTACCACTGAACAATCAGCGCTGGTTTGAATGAAGTAAACTTGCATCTCTCTCGCACGCCGCCCGCGTCGCGCATCGTGTGATCGAACCTAGTTACCTACAACCCATCGTTGAGGCCGGATTGGTCAATTTTTAAAGCGCGCCAATTTGTCTCCGCCCCTTTGATCATTTCTTCATTAAAATTATAAATTGATGTATTAAATTGGTAACGAATACTATTAATTTAATATCTGAACGAAATAAAATGTTACTACTGTATTGGTGACAAAATATCAAATAAAAAGGAGTCGCAGTCAGGGATCGATAATCGATTTATTTGGTGACAGATCTACCATTCTGAGCACAGAGCTATTATTTAAGTAACAAAACTGTTATTATAAGAACGAAGTTTATATTCATGTAATGCAATTTAATTTTATTGGTTATCGATCTCTTATTTTACACATATATTAACATTAATTTGATAATTCATACCTGGGAACAATTTTTGTTTATCTGAGAACGAAAATATTTCGTGGCGATAGATCTATTTATTAGGTGATACAACTTGATGACAAATATAAATTTTGGTGATAGAAAATATAGTTCCAATTTTTTCCAGTATTCAAATGAAAACATTTTCTTTTTACTCAAAAATAAACATAAATTAAATTACAATAAAAAAAAAAACAACAACTATACATATTAACATTAAATTTCTACTCACAAGTAGGTATAGTAAGTAAGTAGTATTGGGAATGGCAATGGACTCCCGGTATCGAGCAGCAGTGTTGAGGAGTCTCAGTTCAGTATCCGCAAAGATATCCATGGATTTATCATACTGTACGATATTATTAATATGATTACTCATATTAACCCACTATTTCCGACCCACCCACTATTTTCCACTATTTTCTGGCTCTTACGGGCCAGAAATAGTGGGCTGGTTTTAAGGGCTACGGTTCTGGTATGAGGAATCAAAAACAGAGGCCGTGTATTGTCACACTGCTATGCAAAGTTCTCCTCCATAGGTCAATAGCCTTCCCTGGCCAATATCTCATAAACGCTGCGATCTAGTCACGCTATATTTCGTAATCCTTACAACATATTTCTTTTCCAGCACTTAAATCTCGAAAGAAACAGGATATCAGATTTGAGACAGTGTGACCGTTACCTTCCAACACACTTGGAGCACTTAGGGCTGGCACACAACAGTATCCAGGACTTAAATGAGATCAGTCACTTGGTGCACTTGAACAAACTGGAGAGCTTCTCTATACAGGGTAACCCATGTGTTGCGATGGCTGGGAAAGACAAATTGTATCCTTTTTTAATAATGCTTGGTAAGGGCAAGGCTGCGATGACGTAGAAAGTAGGCAGCTGGTGCTGGATTGGTCAGAAAGGGGACAAATTGCGACCTGGACTGGTCAAATCGGCGCCACCTGCTTTCAACTTTTATGCAGCCTTAAGTTGTATAAATGTAATAAAAATAAAATAAATGACACCAACTTTTTTTTTAATGATTTCATATACATGTACAAGAGTTATGTTACAACCTTTTTACAAACAAAAAATATTCCTTGACTTCCAAAACAGAGGATTTGATTACCGTCCGTTTGTACTCAACTGGATAATGAGCGTCAAGACTATTGATGGCTTCGTCGTCAGTGCTATAGAAAGGTAAAAATACATAATATAAAGGTACTTACAGCCGATTTTTCTACCGTGAGTCATGGAACTGTTAACTGAAGAATCTGCTATCTATCCCCATAAACTAAATGTTCGTAAACTAGCATCGCCCCGCGTTTTCACCTGTGTAGTTCCCGTTCCCGTGGGAATACAGAGATATAATATAGCCAGAGTTAGTGTAGCTAACAGTGAAAGAATTTTTCAAATCGGTCAAGTAGTTTCGGACCCTATTCAATGCAAACAAACAAACAAAACAATCAAATCTTTCCTCTTTATAATATTAGTGTAGATGTCAAAGTTTGGATGTTGAGTCAAAACCGTCTAAGCGAAATTTAATGAAGTTTACCTAACAAAGTCCTGGTAACCCAACGTTTCCGTGGCATGATTTTCGACTAACACGCGAGCGTTGCCGCGGGGTGAAGCTAGTCTTCTCTAAACGCTTGCTTAATTTTCAGTTTGAAAGCAGAATGGCTGTATAGTCAAGGCAAAGGGCGGCACTACCACGCGGGGCAGCAACAAGAGCTATGCGAATACTTGGCGTCTACCTGCCCCCTTACAGCTGATGCGTTGGAGACCGAGGACCAGAGGAAACTGCGCCTTATACTTAGCAAGGTAGGGTGGAGTTTAGTATAGTGGCTGTATTAAAATAACTACGACATTACAGTCTATGATGCATGATCATATCATCATAGATTTTAAAGTAATTTTTTAATCAATGACCTGATGTTATGTGTTGACCCAAAGAAGTTTTAACAAGATTTAAGCCTTGTAGGTTCTGAAAGTGGTTAATTGACGATTAATCTAATTCATTTTAAACGTGTGTTTTATGTAACAACAATTAGTTTTTTCTGCCTTGTGTCGGTTTTGCTTTAGCAAAAAAAAAAGAAAAAACTGTTGATTCGAATTTTCCGACTTCTGACAACCAAGATGCCTTCGCATATACTTGTATGGCATGGGCAATACTTCCCATACAAATAAAAGTGAAAATGATGTCTGTAGCTACGACAGCCAGAACATGCGGGCATATTGTTCGGGCAAGAATATTTTCGTAATGGTTTTGAAGCGATACTGAGCTCTAATGTGCCGACCCGTAGCAAGCCCTACTAAGGAGGAAAAGCTTAATTGGTAAACTCGTGGTAGACTAAAATCTCACTTGATGTAATTCTTAACGTGGTAGCGTAGTATAAAGCGCGTTTGCCTTCTAGGCAAACACGGTTTATCGTCTACGTAAACTATTTAGTCCGTAACTATTTAGGTTGGACTTGCTCGAGTCACCGTGGCCCACGCAAAGGGTACTAGGAGGAAAACGGGCAGGTTTTAGTCAGTAAGAGTCTGACACTCCTTTCCGCTCCAACCAGCAGAGCTGAAGAAGTAATTTGAAAAAAAATCGGTTGTAGCTATTAGGAAACACTTAATTCGACTCTTTAGCTGTGCGCACAATGAAAGTATTCTCAAAACCTAAAGTGAACCCGTAACTAAACAAATCATTGTACTCACGTAATCTCATTATTTAACGCAGGCCCAACACCATCAGCAGCAACTGAAAGATCAAAACCACAGTCCGTTGAAGCCGAAGTTGCAGTCGCCGAGAATGCAATGTAAGTACTTTGAAACATTTAATAAGGAACAGGTATGGGGGCGTTCAAGTACCTATTACGTAACGCAACTTCCCCAAGTTGCGTTACGTAATAAATAGCGGAGGGGGTGTCTCGTAAAACTTTACGATGCGTTACAGGGGCTGGAGGGGGTCTTTCTTACAACACGTTACGTAACATTGTATTATTTTTTATTTTTAATTATGGTATCAAGACTCCCAAATCGACAACCCTTTTCATTAACGTTTTACGGGGAATCCCTCGATTGTATTAGTCTGGTCGTCATTTTTAATTTGTTCTCTTATAAGTCAGTTAAAACTATACATTTGAAAAATAATTTATTTTCCTCGCTGTACTCTTAGTTTGAAGTGATTACAATAAAACGACACTCAAAATCATGTAAATTATGCTGGATACTCTGGCATCGTAGTTTATGAAACATTGTTTTCTCTCTTAAACTTAAAAAATAACGCATTTTCATCTAAATAGCGCTTATTATAAGTTGACGGTAAGGGCTTGATATAAATTAAAGTGTTCCATTTCTTAAATCAATACGCTAAAAGTATGCAATGCTGAGATTTTACGTAAAGGAATGTATGGCCAGTTCATTATACATAAGTTGGAATTTATAGAATGAAGCTAATGCAGATGAAAGTTTTGATTAGCATTCCTTCATTCTTATAAAGCATTAATAACATACTCTTTATGTAAACCGAGAGTCAATTAGGTATAACATTCAATCAAAATCAACGTTAAAGATAAGTTGCGGAATAGACCCTAATTATTTTGTACTGAGTGTGCAAATGTATTAATGCCATCATAATTCCGTTGCCAGAAAAGCATGGTGCTATCAGTAATGTTTAGCTCCATCTCTTTCTCGCACTAGAATCATGATGATATTGAAGAACCATGCACACACGCATCAGTCACATCAACGTTACGGACGTAACTAATTGTAGGTCTGGACGGGACTGACGTGTGAGGTCACTGTTCTACGCCATCTTTGAAACTAATGTTATTATTGACGTTACTTCGAAAGGAGGCTTGAATAGTAGGTTTCGTGTTTGTTTTAAGTCACCGATTGGTCTCGTCAGTAAGGTTAGTTATAACAATAGGGTAGTTGACAAAAAAAGTCAATTTAGCCCGTTAGGACAAGTATTTTTTCTTTTTCACGTAAACAAAAAAACGAAGACGATACAGTGCGTGGAAAACTCGTGTGACGTCACTTCGTGCTACAGTTTTTACCTTGCCGTGACGTCACAAGCCCCCACATCTTTGAAGGCTTTTAATTTCGTCATTTTTTATAGATTTAATAAAGCTACAAATACGTGACCAATATTTTTCAATAATTTAACTGACGGATTTATATTAGGACGGATGACGGAGAAATAGTTACCGCCCTAGAACGCTACCGGGCAATTGAAGGAACACGGGTGGTTATATAGTCAGTTAGAGTCTGACACTCTTCCACTCCGTCAGAGCGTGAAATGACTTCTTAATTTGATGATAACCCATCCTTAAAAAAAGGCTTGAATAGTAAGTTAGCCGATACTTAAGCAATAACAACTTGCAGCACGTATATCAACGCCGCGCCACATGGGCCGCTCGCCCGACCGCCTGACGTCGAGCTACCACGCGGCGCTCACCAAGTCGTCGTCGCCCTCGCACCACATGACGTCATCGCTCTGCGGCGACCTGCCCGGCATACCCACGGCCATGAGCCAGAGCTTCGATTCTCCCGGACTTATGTATGCTGCGGAGAAACGGGACAGCGCTAGAGAAAAGGAGAAGGAGAAAGTACAAGGTACGTGTCAAGAAATGTAATTAAGTAAAGAGATGACAGGAAAAAAAATATTTTAAAATAACTTAATTTCGGAAGTCGGTGTATTTGTTTGTTTCCTCGTTTTTATCCGACTTCCAAAAAAAGAGGAGGTTCTCAAGTCGACTGTAGTTTTTTTTTGTGTGTGTTATCTCATAAATGTGTACTGGACCAGACCAGCTCAAAGTTCTCTAAGATCTAGGTACTTTGTTTTGGGATTGATATAAACCTATTTATATATCTCACTTTACTAATTTTATTGGTTTTAAGTAGAGAAGATCTCTAGTTTATCTTTGAAGTTCAACATTCAATGCAAATTCAATATATTTAACTAAAAACAACGCAAAACGAATCAGCAAATAATAAAGTTATGTCCAAATAGATAACCTCAAAAACATGGTTGACTTGTAAACATCTGGGTATTCTGCGTCCCTTCACAGCAGTTCATAAACAATAGGGATGTTTCCTGAGTAAAAAATATATGATTTTGTTTAGTCCGTCAGTTAGATTATAGAAAAATATTGGACACGTATTTTTTCCTTTATCAAATCTATAAAAACTGACGAAGATACAAAGCATCAAAGATCAGGAGTGGGGGCTTGTGACGTTACGGCTCGGTAAAAATTGTAGCGAGTAGTGACGTCACACGAGTTTTCAACGCTCTGTATCGTCTTCATTTTTTGTTTACGTGAAAAAAGAAAAAATACGTGTCCAATATTTTTTGGAAATCTATCTGACGGACTAATTAGATTTTTTTAGTCAACTACCCTATTAAACAGACGTGCAATTTCAGCAATTTTATAGCATTTATTAAAGAGTTCCATTGCCATAGTAAAAGTTGTTGTTGTATGAAATACTATCGGAGGCGTACTTTATACAATAAGCTATGTCTTGTTTAATTATTTTAAATTAATACCGTAAACCTGTGATGACTTACAACTCTTTCAATTTCACAGAGAGACCACACACAGAGATACCGCAACCAAAGCCAGTAAACCATTCACTAGAAGCCGCATCAAAAATGGTTCCCGTACCCGAATCACTAATGAGTCCCGACTATCAAGATCCGATTTACGACATCCAAAGATCCATACCAAAGCCAACGAACAACTCGATACACAGCGTTTCAAATACCTCGTCACAGTCCAGTAACAGTAGCATTCACGAAGACAAGCCAAGGCTCGCTAAAAACATGAAGGGCTCCCCTAAACTACCGAAGAGCGCTACTTCGTCACCTAAACTAAAAACGAAAATGGAGCAACGGAAAGGTAGCTTGTCAAAAATAGAAGTGAAAAATGACGAGAAAAAACTTAATGGTATCACAAATGATTCGGAGAATCTTGGAGCGGATATCATGAAGTTAGCGTCGAATCAGAGAAGACAGAAGAAGATGAGTGTGGAGTCTATGGCTGCCGTCACCATACAGAAAATGTGGAGGGGCTACAGAAGTAGGAACCTCAATAAGGATACTCTAAGGATACTGCACGCTATTCAAGCAGCGAGGGCCAGGCAGCATATACAGTGAGTTTAATGCACTTTTTAAAATTAATTACAGAAATTAGACCACAGTGGTTGATGGTACAAGTTATAGCTTCTTTAGATATCGCAGATTTAGAATTAAAGGAACTTAACACGAAAATTGATTTTTTTGTAAAATGAGCAAGAAAATTAAATCTTCAAAGTGTTGGGTAAAAAAACAAATATCTTCCGAGACCTATGTATAAACTGTTTTTCCCAATCATATTTAGGAATCTTTTTCATCACTGGCTTTTAAAGTATGATTTTACGTTCATTATATAGCTAAATTATAAGTAAAAGGAATTTTGAGTTAAACCCCTTTATTTCTGAGAGTGCGTATATACACACTGAGTTAAGTAAAGACATACTTCTCAAGTAAATAGTTTCTGCCCGCCACCTTGAACCATCTCTAAAGATTCATTTTATAATTCCTCAGCAGTTGTAGTGTACTTAACTTTCTGTACTGTTGCAAGTTTTTTCATAAACATAAGTTTGTCTTTTTGCCAATTCATAGGAGGTTGACATGCGACATGGAAGCGACGAAGGCAGCTTTGGAGTCAGAACGGAAGATACAGCAGCTACAGATGCAGGCTATCAACGCGTTGTGGAAGAAAGTGTCCACTTTACAGGCTGCTGGTGAGTTCACCTTATTTTCACACTAACTTTGAACTTACGAAAAGGTGCACCAACATTTTGCCATTTTGTTCGAACATGTAATGGAGGGAAAAATGCCATCTACGGACCCAAATTCAGACTTCAAATTGCTACTGAGAAATTGCAAATGGTAAACCCAATAAAGGTAGTCCACTAAGTCCACTCATATGGATGTGTGACATGTGTCTAGAATGTGGTCCGTGACAACGTGGTTTGGTGTAATTCCAACCGTAATACAGCCCGACCCGAATCAAAACCACTTGATTTTTTTTTTTTTTTTAAACCAATTCATATTGACTATATACATTTGTCACCGGAAAATGGCAAACTCCGTTAGATTATAAAATATCTTGAGAGATTGTAAACTCTCGATAAATTGTCAACTGAACATTTACGACACGAACACTTTACATTGACGACACGGTTGGCGCAGTGGTTGAGCGTTCGGCTGCTGCGCTACGTGTCGCGGGTTCGATCCTCGCACGCACGGAACAAATGTTTGCAAGGCCTACATATAATTGTTCCGGGTCTGGGTGTCTTGTGTATGTGAGTATTCATATTTGTGAACGCACCCACGATACAGGAGTACATCCCAGTGTGGGGCAAAGTTAAAAAAAAAAATTGGAAAACTTTTTTACACATCAAAATTGTATAGTCTATAATCTCGCTTAGTAATTCCAAGAAATTGTAGAATAGCAAGTAACGAAAAGTTAAGGATTACAATTTCAATATACGGGGAGTCCCGCTGTCCGGGGCTCCTATTTATGTCTATAGGGTTAACAAAAGAAACATTTATTTTGCTTTGCTTTGCCCCGCGGTCGCGACTCCATTGCGAACACACGTACTTACGCGCATCTCCGTGTTTTAAATTGCTAAAACTGGCAAATACTGCTTAATTTTTAATAAAACTCCACAGTGTTGACGTAAAGGTGAAAGTGACTATTATTGTGTAAAAATCTAACGAGACATTAACTAAAATTCAATCACTGGAACTGTTTTAAATCACAGCTTAGCGCCGTGGAACTAAATAGTGCTTACTTGTTAATAAAGCTACTTTCAGAGTACTAGTGCAAGTGATGTTGTGTGCAAATTATCAAGAGTACCGCTAACTACCTCTAATCACTAGTGATTACAGTATAAAATCAAAACAAACAATATAATTTTAAAACGTGCTAACACCTGGACTTTGAACCCATCCATCTAAACAAAGACATCGTCGTCGTCAAGACTACCATTAACAGTTCGCTAATTTCACGTCCACTAATAACGTAAATTTAGCTCAGTGGTATAACGCTCTCAGTGAGACCACTGTACGTGAACAGTCCCGAGTTCGGGCCCCACTAATCCGTGGTCAATATAAACATAAAGTTTTTTTGTTTTTGCATGTTGTTGCTAAGGCACTAGTGTATCTTTGCTATGGCCATTAAGAGAACTCCACCCGAAAAATCTAACCAAAAAAATAGCCAAACATTATTATTAAAACCAACTATTTTGGCACAGGAATCTGATACAGCCTCGGATTATATGGGTTCAGAAACTGATTGTATTGGGCAGCAAAATATTACGCGACGTTGTAAACGCAAATATGATGATTCAGCGCTGGCTGAGTTAAGAGATATGCTGGCTGATGTTCAGCAGCAACAAAAAACCCAGGCGATGAAATTTGATGAAGAGATGCAACGACTGGTAAAGCAAAATGAAAAAATTACAGAATCTATCCAGTACATGTCGGACAAATATGATGAAATCCTGTCTAAATCTGAAAATACTGCATTCAAGACCCAAATAAAAACTCTTGAACAAAGAATAGAAAACCTTGAACGCAACTCAAAGGCGTCAACCTTTTTTTTTTTTTTTTTTTTTTTTTTCTGGATGGGAAATCATCAAATGACTTCTCCCGCTCTGGGCGGAGCGGAAGGGAGTGTCAGACTCTTACTGACTAAAACCCACCCGTGATCCTTCTTGTGCCCTTTGCGTTCCAGGGCTGCGGTGACTCTTTCGAACAAAATCCGCAACCCTAGCAGGCACTGACCCTATGCGGCCCCGTCTACGTTGCTGACGGCTCTTTGAGGCGCGCGTGGAACACGACGCGCCGTCGACTCGGGCCTGGTTACTATCGGACGGCGAGCCACCCATAGCTCGCCATCCGCAGGCCCGCGCCTACGGTGGCCGGGAATCGCCCTGCGTTTCCCGACGCCCGGGGCGTCTTCTTCTGTTGCGGCGGCTGGGGCGTGAGGTTTCCCTCTCACGCACGCGTTCCGCCTCCTCCTTTGCTAGCATTACTGCTTCGCAGAAGGAGGCGACCGCTTCCCATGCCTCCTCGCTCCGGACCATGGCTTGAACCAGGGCCGGACGCGAGAGGTTGCCGCCGCCGAAAGGCGTCAACCTTGGAACTGAGAAATGTGCCAGAATCCCACCTAGAAGGTAAATCTGCACTAATTGGTTTGGTAAAGAATGTTAGCGAAGTACTGAATGTCAAAGTGCTCGACACAGACATAAAAAATGTATTCAGGCCCAAAAAAAATTCAAGTAAGCCCGCTCCCATAATAGTGGAGTTCTGCTCGACAACCCTTAAAGAAAATATTATACTGTCATCTAAAAGGCACAACAAAGACAAAGGCAAAGAAAAACTTAACTCAACTCATTTAAAACTAAACGGCGAACCCAAACCAATCTTCGTAGCGGAATGCCTCACCACTTGCGGACGGAACTTATACTACCTCGCACGGCAATATGTTAAAAATCATAAGGGTGCAAGTTGCTGGACTTCATATGGGAAGGTGTTTGTTCGCGGAAAGGACGGCGATCCTTCAACATTTATTTCACGAGAGGAAGACTTCGATAAACTGCAATCACAATGACTAATGTTTTCATTATACCCTCCGTGTTCTTTTTTCTTATTTTTGGTTTTTTTGTTTTTAGAGACGTGTTTTTTTGCCTCTATTTTGAATATTACGGTAAAGCATGTTCTATTATTCATTTTTTTGTTTCACAACTTTGCATGAATTTTTTTACGATGTCTCTGTATAAAATTTACCTTAAAACTGATCTGAATTTGCAACTACATTATACACATACACCTACACTTTCAAAATATGATTTACATAATCGCACTTTAATATTAATCAGTATAACACATAACTACTATGCTAAACTACACAATAAAATATGTATATATGCAAAAAATATAAATATGTACAATGCTTTATGTTCATTCACAAAATACATTATTTTACCGGCCTATATATCTATGTTATATAGTATGACATATAAGTGCAATTTTAAACTACGCAATAAAATATATGTCTACACAATATGTAATTTACATGATGTCTCTTCATACATATTCATAAAATATATATATCTTATTTATTTAACATTTTATGTAACAACCTATATTTCCAAAGTGTATAGTATTACATTTACCTACTATTCTAAATTATTTAGCGAAATATGTACTTTTACAATATATACATACAATATTAGTCCATGTACATTTATTAAATACATAATTGTTTTGCGACAATCCAAATCTTATATTACTAACTGCATGTACGGGTATATCGTTTTTCTCCCTGCATCACGGAATAGACTACAGCTACCATATCTAGTGTCTTTCGCGCCACAATTATTTTCACTAAAACCAATAAAGTACAACGTTCGATGCCTCGAGTAATCTAATGAATGATATTGACCAATTTGATGTTTCTGTCCCAATCACATGTGTACCCGAGCAATGCAAATCTCATCTCAAAAACCCAACACAATACTTAAAGGTCCTACAGCAAAATATACGTAGCCTCAACTGTAATTTTCATGAATTACAAGTTTTACTAGAGAGGCTGAAATTATCATGTGACGTTATTGTGCTTTCCGAATGTTGGTTATCATGTGTTGTTAACTTACCATTGCTCCAAGGATATAATTCACATAAAACTAATGATAACTATAATCAAAACGATGGCATAGTTGTATACACAAATAATAATTTGGAATGTGCTGTGGAAGAACCTTTCCTATCAGAAGCAAATTGTTTGATGATAAAAATAAAAACTGATACAGTATTAATTGCAATTTATAGGCCCCCCAGGTTTAAATCACCCGATACCTTTCTTAATTCATTGCATACACTGTTAGCGACCGTGGCTTCGTATAAAAATATCATCGTAGTCGGTGATATTAATATTGATCTTTTAGGAAACAGCTCTGCGACCACCTCGTATCTAGAGACCATTACCTTCCATGGACTTCTCCCTGCTATCTATACTACCACGAGAGATAAGACTTGCTTGGACCATGTGATACTAAAAACCAAGCTAGAAGCTTTCACATTTTCCTTGGGTACTAGTATCACGGATCATGAAGCAGTCTTACTCTGTATCAAAACTCATGTAGCTAAACCTAAATCCAAGATGGTGAAAATTATTTCTAAAATTGACATAGATAGATTAAAATCCGACTGTAATAACTTAAACTTTGAAGATGTGTATCAGGAGACGAATATAAATACCGCTATGAATAATTTAATTAATATAATTCAATCATTAATTGCAAAAAACTGTATTAAGATATTCATCCCCAGAAATAAAATTATAATAAAACCCTGGATAACAAATGGTTTTTTACGCTGCATCCGGACCAGAGACAGAATGCATAAAAAATTAAAGACTAATAGTAAAGACGTCATATTGAAAATATCGTACCTGCGATACAGGAACTATTGCAATAACCTACTAAAAAAACTTAAAAAACAATATGAGAGAGATCAGCTGACAATGTCTAAAAATAATTCTAAAAAGCTTTGGTCTACCATCAAAACAATCACTAACAATAATAATAAAAAGCAGTTACCATTAGAACTATTAAAAACCCATAAAACTCCTCAAGAATCAATAAACAATACGAACGAATACTTCTCAAATATCGGTAAACGACTATCTAACGCGATTCCTCCCCATATTCCTTGCTTTAAGAAAATAGTCTCTGAGCCCCCTATAAACTCTTTCGTTTTGCTACCAACTGACATTGAAGAAGTGGAAAGAACACTTCAACTATTAAAAAGTGACTGCTCGCCTGGCTGGGATCAGATTAGTGCTGATATATTAAAGAAAATATCCGTTTCTATTACACCCGTTCTTACCAATTTAATAAATCGCTGTTTTGTTTCCGGAGTGTTTCCTAACGCATTAAAGAGAGCTGTGGTACATCCGATACATAAGGCGGGAGACAGAGACAACGTCAGCAACTATAGGCCGATTGCAATTCTAACAACACTATCTAAAATATTTGAACGCATAATAAACAATAGACTAACAAAATACTTAGAAAAATATAACTTGTTTTCTAATACACAATACGGTTTTAGAGCCGGCCGCTCAACTGACAAAGCGGTACTTGATCTTGTGAGCTTTCTAGTTAATAAATTAGACACTAAAAATAAATGTCTAACTATATTTCTCGACCTAGCAAAAGCCTTTGACACTGTTTCTGTACCCTGTCTTGTGCACAAACTGGAAGATCATGGTATTCGAGGTATTCCACTGGATTTACTATCGGATTATTTAAAAAATAGAACCCAATCAGTGAAAATTGGAGAATACATTAGTGATGAATTGCCAGTCGAATTTGGGGTACCACAAGGCAGTATATTGGGTCCCACTCTTTTTCTCTGCTATATAAACGAGCTTTGTTCCCTTAACATTAAAAATTGCCGTATTTCCACATATGCAGACGATACTGCCCTAACTTTTTTTGCCGACTCGTGGAAAGAGCTTTTTAATCTTGCGCAAGACGGTTTTAACACTGTGTGTCACTGGCTATCTGCAAATACCCTCACATTAAACGAAGACAAAACCAAATATATCTTATACTCTATTCGTAATCAAGTTGAACTAGCAAACAGCCCTACTTATAAAATCCATGCACATAAATGTAACTTTCCCCCAACCCCAAACTGTAATTGCCCCAATATTAGTCGTACCAACAATCTCAAATACCTCGGAATCGAAATTGACTCAAATTTAACCTTTGGGAACCACATAGACTCTTTATCTAAAAGAATTCGGAAACTCACCTACGTTTTTAAAGGACTCCGTGACGTAGCAGACAAGCAAACGATGAAGATGGTATATGAAGCTCTGGTACAATCTATCATTGGCTATTGTATTACTGCATGGGGCGGGGCATGTAAAACAAAACTGATAACAGTAGAAAGAGCCCAAAGGATGATACTAAAAGTTAGTTTATCTAAACCACGTCTTTACAACACCAAGACACTTTATGAGGAAGCAACAGTGCTAACTGTACGCCAGTTGTATATATTGCTTACTGTACTTCTCCAACACACAAAAATACCCCAAGAAAGGAGAAAACTCATTGGTCTTTCCAGGAGAAACTATGCAGTATGTGAGACTACTGCGGTTGGTACTTCCTTTGCACAAAGATTTTTTCCTTTCCGTGGAAGTGAACTTTATAATAAATTAAATAAAACTATAAATATAGCAAATTGTCGTACAATTGAATGTAAAAAAAAAAATTATCAAATGGTTACTGCACTTAAACTATACGCAAACAGAAACATTACTTGACGTTGCCAAATAAGTACAGGCTGCCTAGCAGTCTATACTTATGTCATGTACTTGTAAGTGTAGACCGTATGATTATAGACATATTAATTTATTTATATATATGTACATATATATATATATATATATATATATTCCCTATAATATATATTTTTATAAAGTATACATACACACACCATCACACACGCATACACAACGTTACCGAATTCTGTAGTGTTTTCCACGTTGACAACTATTTATGATGTAATGTGGGGCCTGGAGTTCTAAAATACAGGCTTAGGCTTAGTTTAGACTCCACATCTCCCACGAATTACAATTTTCTACCAACCTACCTGTCAACCTATAAATCCAATACTATGATGTAATTTGTGGAGATGAATAAACGTTTTTGTTATTATTTTTATTATTATTATTTATGGCACGACGGGGGCTAAGTTCGCTCACCCACTGTAACTCCCACCATAATATTCGAACCTAACCTATCCATGTCGGGGAGCTCTAAATTCCCTTATTATTATTTTTTGGATGGGTTATCATCAAATCACTTCTCCCGCTCTGGGCGGAGCGGAAGGGAGAGACTCTTACTGACTAAAACCCATCCGTGTTCCTCCTAGTGCCCTCGGCGTTCCAGGGCCGCGGTGGCCCTATGGTGCTGACAGCTCCTTGAGCACGACGCGCCGTCGCCCCGCGCCTGGTTGCTATCGGACGGCGAGCCACCCATAGCTCGCCGTCTGCAGGCCCGCGCAGTAGGTGGCCGGGAATCACAGCTCTAAATTCCCTGTGTTCTGCTACTTGGCTAGGCCAGAAAATCTGATAAATTTTAGAACCGTACACGGTCGCCAAAATGTCGTTTGTGTTGGATGATGATAATGATTGATCAGTTTAATGTGAATAATAAATAATTAATAATAATTAATTTAATATTGAGGGTTTTCTTTTTATTTTAGATAACCACAAGCAAAGGTTATCGGAATCAGATGACAGCACCGACGCGCTGCGACAACTGTCGGAGACGTGTTTCAGTCTACAAGCACAGGTATGTAAAACTAGAATTTAAACTCAATTTTAAATGAAGCAAAGCTTTTTTTAGGAACTTTTTCGTTACAAGTGGTCTTCGAAAAATAAAATTAGAATTAATATTCATAAATAAAAACGACACAGCGGGAAACAGCGTTGCGCTGCGGTGCGGCGTCGCCAGTGTGGCACCTTGTAGCTCAACTTTATTACCGTGGGGTCGCCGCATTGTGTGGCCTTACCCTTACGTTTTTTGCCGTCAGTTTCTGATTAATTTCCTGTGTTCATAGGTAGCGGAATTGCAAGGCTGTATGCAAGAAGTTCTGAAGGCAGTGTCCACAAAAAGCCACGCGGAACCGGTAGGAACGCAGACGGATATAACGGCTATCATCACACCTCAGGTAAGCAAACTAAACTTTCGAAGATTAGTTTGAAACCAGAATCTTTATGGCGGGTGAGGGAATCGCTGCTATAGTCTTGCCATGCCATGAAATATGTGTCTAAAAAGAATCTTCACTTTTTTACAATGGTGGTTGTCATATAGGCTATAAACGGTTCAGGTCATCAATCAGGTCCATAGTATTAATACTGGCTGTAATACTGGAGACAGCAAATATTCTGCAATTCTGTGGCAACACAAGACTATTAAAAATGTATGTAACGTAGCTTGTTTACTATGGATGTGGGGAAATAAGTACGCTTTAAAACTGGCAATGAATAAAAAATCAATTGTTCAAAGACGTAACCAGTGTGCATGTAACAGGAGGAGCGCTGCACGTGGCTGAGGCGGCCGCAGTCGTTGCCGCTCAGCGCCGCGCCCCCGCGCAGGGACCACAAGTCAGTAACATCAATAATATATATTAAACTAGCTTATGCCCGCGACTTCGTTCGCGTGGAGTTCCATACAAAATGTTAACCCCTTTTTCACCCCATTAGGGGACGAATTTTCAAAAATCCTTTCTTAGCGTATGCCTACGTCATAATATCTACCTGCATGCCAAATTTCAGCCCGATCCGTTCAGTGGTTTGGGCTGTGCATTGATAGATCACTATGTCAGTCAGTCAGTCCCTTTTGAGTTATATATATTTAGATGAATGTTAGCAGTTACAACTAATTATAATTAGTTGTGACTGCGAACAATCATTTTGTACCTTGTCCCCGTGCCTCGGAAAGAGCATTAAGCCGGTCCCAACTCTATTTGAACATCTTTGATTGCCATTACGGGTTAAGCAGCTAGAAAATATGATACCAGCTTTGCCAAAGTGTGTAAAATACTCGTACAGCTGCATCCGGTTAGAGCCGATTGATTGATGTTCCATGGCCAAAGCAGGCCTTCAAGGGTTTCAATTTGGGTTAAAGGTTCGTTAAGAGATTTCGTTTGTTACTTGTTTAAGGGACTGTTAAAGCTGTGTGAAGTTTATAGTTTAATTTCTTAAATGAAAAACAATTTGTAACTCTATTCTAAACTAACAGCGCCCGCGGTTTCACCCGCGCCAAAAAATATAGCCTATGTTACTCAGGCTGAATGTAGCTTTCTAATGGTGAAAGAATTTTTGAAATCGGCACAGTAGTTTTTGAGTTTATTCATTACAAACATATACACACACACGCACACGAACACACACACACACAAATACAAATCTTTCCTCTTTGTAATATTAGTGTAGATGAAGAGCATAGGAGGACCTTATTTAATTTTGTTTCAAGCAAGTTTGAATTAGGTTGTAATTCCTGTTAAAAAATTAAATTACTTTTTTACTGTACAGATTTTAACATGACAGTACTTAACGATCATACTTGGCTACATCATAATTAAATAAATTATATATTTAATTTTATTTTTTGGTTTCACACCTTACCACAGTGTAGTATTTTTAACCCAAAGGCTGACTGGTACAGAATGCCTTGTTGCATTAAGTCCGTCCGTGTACCACTATTGTACAAAAAGTTTTAATAAATTTAAAAAATTGCAGTGAAAAATCAAACGAAACGGCTGCTCTGGGTATAGAGCGGACCGAGTCCGTTATAGAAGAGAGATTGGCGGAAACGACCGAAGTAGCTGTCGACTCGAGGGAATGTGACGTCATCGCCGACTGATAGCGCCGGCGCAGGTACGTCCGAGCGGAAACCTCTGGGTCGCTGTCGACACCCAACATCGTTGTTATATAATATATGTACATGGTTAAAGAGATAGTATACGATCAATGTCGCTTGAGAATGGCGGGGCAGCTAATACATTACTGTCCACACCCGCTAGTGTAGTGACTAGACAAGATACCGAAATTAGTTTCACAATCCATAGCCGAAACGATATTCATTTAGATTTGAACAACAGGATTACCTGTTTTACCAGGATTAGCGAATACTGCGGAGGTCTGAACAATCCCTAAGTCAGCTTATATGAGTGTTACAATTTTTCAAAAACTAACGCAGGTTATGTGCGTTTGAATGGCAATGATTGAACCATTGAAAAGCAAAAAGTTGGGGCAGCCTATCACTGATATAAAATAATGCGTAGGCTGTTGACATACGAGGTGTAATTTTGAGAACACGAATTTTTTTTTTGAAAATTATTTTACCTGATTTTTTTTTTTTGAAGTAGCGTACTAACATGGTCTTCAGCTAAATTACCAAAGAAATTATTGTCCTAAGAGCAGCTACACATTTAATGTGCCTGAAAAAATATTGTTTTCAGATTATAGAATACACAACTTTCAGTATTCTACAAGATATTCATAACATACTACGACGTATACTATCTCTTTATATCAACTAACATTATGGCGACATTAACCTCTATATGTAAGAGAATTCATAGGTCTCGGGATAAGGCAAATTGAAACTATTCATAATAGTCGTAAGGTTCATATTCGTGGTATGCTAAAGCAAAGCTTGGTTTGTAATGTGGGCTTGTTAAAGAATTTAAGTATGACATGATATTTGTGTATGAAAGTTAAATCATGGTTAAGTTATTGGAAAAAAGCATTTAAAGGCCTTTAAAGGTCTCATTATATTTGCACTTTATTTTTTTAGCTGCCTGTAAATATGTTGCCACTACAAATAAATATTTTATTATCTATACTACCACTTTTCTAAATATCTTTGAAATAGATTTTTTTACATTTAAACCGGTGATTTGCTGCAAAAGAATAATGCTTTAAAATTTATATTATCTGTTACTTACCAAAGAATGTGATAGCATTATGAAAGACAAAAAAGAATCACTGAATGTAATTAACAAAAAGGTTGATTTTGATACAAAGACATTAACATTATTTTGTCTTGGCGTACATATGTGTGGAATAGCCGATTGCTTTAAAACGCAAATAAAAACTTCAAAATAGCTAAAACAATAAAACTTGCTAAACGAAATATTTTTCAATTCGCCGAAGCTTTGTCTATTGACGACCAATAAAAAAACAAGGCTGGATAAACGAATGTTTTGCCGTTTGCAAACCTTGCCAATTTACATTGTTTGTTTGTCCATGTACATAAATAAATAAATAAATAATAAAGTATGTTGGTTTACTCATTTGAATCCGAGGTTCCATTCAGTGATGAATAGAATTCATGTGAATATGTCCATTATAATTTTTTTCTAAAATTAGATTCAGAGTACATTATGACGAGTAGTGCATGACAGCGGATGCAAATGATTAAGCTGATGGCCTTTATATTTAAATAAATTGAAATTCGCGTGCTACTTCAGTCACATTATGCATTTTTACCAAATTACCCATAGTTTTAACGTTAACGTTTTGATGATTTTCTTCTAATCTGTTGGTGGAAGGTCGATGTATAAATTACGCATAATATTATTATTATTGTAATTTTAATTATTATTACTTGATTAAATATAAGGTCAAAACGTTCACAAAGACGTGGTTGTTGATTTTGAAAAGAAAAAAAAATAATACGAGTATCATGCTGTAATTCAAAATCGCACTAACAGTTTGGTTATTATAACTTATACACTGTGAGTGAATTCAGGCTAAGTGCATATTAGAGCCGCATTTGGTTGCGGCGCATCGCATGGCATAATAAAATACCAGTAAAATACAAGTGACTGCTGTTTTGTAAGGTGGTTCATACGCATTTGGTATGGCGACTGCTGTTTTGTGTAATGATTCATACTTATTTTATATCAGTCTCTGTAACGATCCAGACGAAAGTGATGGTTGTTTTAAGCAAGGCGTTGCGTTGCGCCGCAGTCCGTCCTAATGTACGCTAGCGTCTACAATACAATCGGGTAGTTGACAAAAAAAATCTAAGTCCGTCTGATATAAACTAACCATAAACTATTGGACACGTATTTTTTCTTTTTCACGTAAACATAAAATGAAGATGATACAGTGCGTTGAAAACTCACGTGACGTCACTACATTTTTTACCAGCGACGTGACGTCACCAGCCCCCACTCTTTGAACTTTGATGCGCTTTATCTTTATTTTTTTTATGATTTGAAATGACAAAAAATACAAATGTCCAATATTTTTTGAAAATACAACGGATGGACAAAATCCTATTTTATAACTAGTAAAATGCCCATTTCTGTGCTTACATCTACTGCTATTTGCACATAATGATGTACTAAGAAATATAAATATTTATGTGAAAAGAGACAGCAGCTGAATTTCTTAGACACAGTGTATGAGCCACTTAGTTAATGCACTGACTTCACTGCCATTTTGCAAGTAAACCATTGAATTTATACATTTTTACGACATGCCTGTTGTATATTCACAGTAATTGTACACAAATCGGCTGATAAGGCAATATTAATTGTTAAAAAAAAATATTTATTTCTAGTTGTGTGGTACATAAATGTTAATATTTATTTAGAATAAAATTATACAAAGAATAGATGAGAAGTTCTGGATGATTCTAGAACATTTCTAGAGCTTTAAAAAGATCTGTCAAATAATGTCACTTAGAAAATAAGGTGTGTATTCATTTCTCAATACAATATAATAGATAAACCACAGTCACAAATTTTGAATTAAGACTTGTAATGATACATCTGGATTTATTTTAATCAAGATGTGTTCTTACACCATAGAATATGTTTTAAACTGCTATGGAAATCGTAATACCCACTCACAAGTAGTATGGAGGAAGAATATATTATGTGCCAAAATAAGTTCTTTATTTAGTACAGAAACATTATAGTAGACTAGCTGCTGCCCGCAGCTTCGCCCGCGTGAATGTCGGAAATTATCCCAAGGGAACATAATCACGGGATAAAAAGTATCCTATGTTACTTCTAGTACCTCCCAGACTATATATACACAGTTTCATGATGATTCGTCAAGTAGTTTTTGCGTGAAAGCGTAACAAACATCCACGCTTTCACATTTATAATATTAGTAAGGATTTAACAAAAGCATTGGATACTGAAACTGTTGGTTCATTTCTACAGTTTTCAGCTTCGTATCCACAAGGCAACATTTGACGCACAACACGGGATGTTCGGCAACGTTTTTAATCTTTATGCTTTGAATTGTTTTATAGTTTCCTCTTTTTCTTTGCATTGTCCTCACACATAAAAGCACCAAGGATGTAAGCAAAGTTATGTAATTGACATGATTTAAAAGAGTGTCCGTGGGGTTTCTTGCACGTTTTTTTCCATAAAGATCTACGCTTTGGAACGTGCAGATAGCTTCACCTCTTTCGACTTGACAATTCAAAAGTGCCTGTAAAGGGTTTATTTGAAATAAATGCTTTGACTATTGACGTTGCACATCGAGTTTCAAAATGATGAGCGATATGATTGTCGCCCGCCTATTAATGCTGCCTAGTAGATACGAGACTTTCGACTGACTTGTCTTACGTGCGCTGTCCACATAACTATTAAAATTAATCCTGTCTCTAAAGTTGCCTATTTAGCCGTCGTAGTCTTTCAGGAATGTGGCATTGTTTCTCTATTAGATAGAATACTTATTTTGGTACAAATGTTTGTGTAGGTACTAATAGTCCAGGGTCGATAATTTTTAAAACCAAAAAAAATAATAGTAATATCCTACTATTATTTTATTTCACTTTTTACTATTTTTAAAGGCTTCTACCCTGGTCTATAATGGCGATTAGGATTAATAAAGTCCTCTGATTTCACTTATTTTAAAGTAAAATTTCACAACCAAAACAGTAATTAGAAAATACACTGTATTATTAAGAGGTTTTAATTAGTTTTATTGGTATTAATAATTAGAAAGGTGACAAACGAGATGCCTTTTCGCGATTTTTTTTTTTAATTTTCTTATTTTATCGGTTGTGTCAACTAGTTAACGAATCTCTACGCTTGAATATTTTTTTTGATATGATTTTATTATTTTTATCTATGATAGAATTGTGACTATTTGAGTTTGAGAACTTCGTGAAATCTTTGAGTTCCGAGTTATGGGTTGAAAATCGATGTTTGCATAACGAAGTATATTTTCGTTTTTAACTAATTCTTTACAGGGTTCTTGGACATCTCAAATATGAAATCTTAACGTTCTTAAAATCCCTTGATGAGTTCTCCGCAAACTTATAGTTATATTTCTTGCAGATTTTCAAAAGGCATCACAAACTTAGATTCAAATAGTCAAAACTTATGATGGAGTTCTAATATGCTAAGTACTAGTCATTTTTAACAACGCATTGTCATTTTATTCGTATCTAGTGGTCAGTGCAATTAATTTTTAGCTTCGCCTTACATGACATTAATGTGTTCATAAAACCTTGTTTTCCCATAATAGATAGATAGTTTGATTAGTTCGACTAGGAATACATTGTGTAAATGTGTTTTCCTGTATTTTGTCATTAAACTGAATGATGCTTTTTTCTAACAAGAAAAAAGTTCCTGTATTGATTCCAGCGCATAATAAATATCCAGTTAATCTTTTCACTATAAAAAAATAAACTTTAATATTCTAAACCGTATCAGGAACATTATTGGTAAGTGCAGTTTGAAAGTACATATTATATATCACGTTTTTTTTTCTTTTACGAAAAAGTGTGACCGATTTTGTATTAAGCCTAACAGAAATGTTAACCGTATAAACGTAAGATAACTCGATTTAAGATCTGTTGGTGTCTTCACAACATTCTGAATATAAATTGTTATTCCGGTACGCTTTAAAATTGTGTTATGACTTATTACCACACTAATTCTGTGAAAGCATAGTATATGTACGTCGCCGCGTCGCTGGAAAATTACAAACGCCTTTAGATTGTAAAATATGGCGTGATATTAAACTATATTTTCTTAATAACACGCGTATTTTGGAAACTTGAATTTGGATGGGGTTTATTCTAGGCAAAAGGATTTTTTCATAATATATCTAGGAATTATTAACTAATAAATATTGATTACAATCTTACGGAGTGTGTAATTTGCCAGCGACATGTACATTCTTTTCACAAAGTGGGTGACCAGGTATAGCAAATAAGCATTTATATTAAGCTTCTTATCGAATCGACTTGCCCCTGATTACTGAATCAAGAATTTAAAGTCGATTAGTTGTCTATCTCTACTTTAGCCTGATAACCTGTAAAAATTTGGCGGTAAGTAGGGTTTGATAACTAAAAGTAACAAATCACCCTAAATTTAAGTTCGGATGATCACAAACTTAATTACCATAATATGCTGAAATGGTAACCCTATCGGCGTGGACACTCTCAGCGCAATTCTCTACCCACTATTACTGCTTTTACACTATCTTTGTTGCTGTACGTTTGTGTTTGCGCCGAATAAATGTTTTCTATTCTAAGATTGTGAAGTCACCATAAGTTTCCAAAGACACTTGCCGTCCTGTAAATTCAATTTCATCGCGTACCCACCTTATTTGTTGTCCATTTTACGTTATAGCCTGTATTTATTATGTTTTATAAAAAGATTTTTAAAACATTGTCTGTTTTTATTTATCCTATTCGTAATAACTATTATGTACTCTCTTTTCAGGTCAGTATTTTTACAAGACTGATACAGTGCGAAAAAGGATTATTATATAACTGGCAGTGAGATTTTGTGAACATCTCACTGTGTGAACTGTGGTGGAGGGACCAAAAATAAAACTGTCATTCCGTCTTGTTTGTATGGAATGACAGCTCACTTTTTGTCGATGTGGCCAGAACAGACCGGCTGTACCGTTCTATCTCTTCCTAGCACTGGAACGAGTATGATTTTACATAATTTCTGTCCACGTACTACTGATAATAACCCTGATCATTCATATCATCGATAACCGTATTACAGTTTTATTATATTCAACGGAGTTGTTCTTGGTTTCTTTATAAAAAAGGTTCCATAAAAAGCACCAGGTTTGTTTTGGCTTGCGTTTTTTGGCGGCACTAGCCTTGCGTGGGATCTTCACGCTTTTTTTGCTTAGCTCAAAAGCAGAAACTATTATGCTTTCTAAAATACAGTATTATCATATTATTACCAAAACAGTTGTTTTAGGTTTCGTTATCAGAGTGTCCACAAAATTTTGTTTAGTGGTTATGGTCCCACGCAGTTGCAAAATCAAGTTTTTGTCATAAATAGTCGTTGAAACTCCATCGTCGTATGTTCCCTACCCTCATTCGGTCTTCAAAGCTAGAGTGTACAGATATCTTCTGTCGTTTCCATCAGGTAAAGATAGTTGTCAAATAAAAAATGTGTACATTATGGTGTCTGTTTAAAAAAGTCTTCTAAAATAGTTAAGTTTTCGTGTTTATTTGTTGATGTGTATTCATAGTTGATTTGCATTTTTTAAATAGTAAAATATGGCTTATTTTAAAATTATGTTTAACTGCATTAAAAAAAACTGCGTTTTTCCTATCCGACTTTTCGGAGAAGAAAATCCGCACCAAACTTATCGGTCAGAGCTCCTTAATCATATGTTATAATGTGTCGAAAAAAGTTGATGAGCATTTCACTGTCTTGTAATGTATGGTCTCTTTGTCTGGCTGCTCTTTGGTAAATCAAAGTCTGGAAAGTTAAAAAAAAAGAAGTTTGTATGTACATATGTATGCGTGGGTCACACTGAAAGTTTTTTTTTTATGAATTAAAAGTCCGAATGATGTAGAAGCCTGCTAATATTTTCATTTGCTTTTCGAAGTCGTCTGTTCCTATATCAGCGCCTATGCTATGCCATTGACTGAAGCAATGATACCTCGCCCACTTTTCTTAAGGGATCTCATTAACGCCTTTTCAAAACGCAGCCAGAGAAGATCTTCAGGGTTCATAAAACGAATTCCTAAAGTTCATAATTTTAACCGTCTTCCAACAAAGGAGAAGGTTATGAAGTCGACTGTTTTTTTTGTGTGTTTATATATTTTTACTGGGTGTGCCGATTTTGATGATCGTTTTTGTACGTTCGTTTTTAAACTGGTGCTCGTCAAAATCAAATCAAAATCAAAAGTCATTACTAGGCTGAGAGACAGCACTTTTAGAACGTCAAATTTTACGTAAAGACAGTCCCCCAAAACGCCCACCCGTCATGTGGTCCCATTCTAATTTGAGTGAGATCTGACGACTAGTATTTGAGTTATCCCTAATAATGCGTGGCTTCGACTTCACTGATGATGTTCTCATTTTTACTTGTCGTTTTAAAATTAAAAAAAAAAACTATACGACGGTTTGCAAAAGCAGGAGCAGGAGCCACCATTGCGGCGGTAAGTCCCCTCTTTGAGGAGTGGTTGGAGAGACGCCACGGCGTCCTCACTTTCCGCCTGACGCAGGTGCTCACCGGACACGGCTGTTTCGGGAGGTACCTGTGTCGGATTCAGCGGGAGGACACGTCCGGGTGTCAACACTGTCGATCGCCCGGAGGACACGATGGAGCATACGGTGGAGGTCTGCCCTGCTTGGGCGGAGCAACGCGGTGTCCTCGTCGAGGCGATCGGCGGCGGCGACCTCTCGCGTCCGGCCCTGGTTCAAGCCATGGTCCGGAGCAAGGAGGCATGGGAAGCGGTCGCCTCCTTCTGCGAAGCAGTAATGCTAGCGAAGGAGGAGGCGGAACGCGTGCGAGAGTGGGAAACCTCTCGCTCCAGCCGCCGCAACAGAAGAAGACGCCCCGGGCGTTGGGAAACGCAGGGCGGCCACCGTAGGCGCGGGCCTGCGGATGGCGAGCTATGGGTGGCTCGCCGTCCGATATCAACCAGGCCCGAGTCGACGGCGCGTCGTGTTCCATGCGCGCCTCAAAGAGCCGTCAGCAAAGAAGACGGGGCCCCATAGAGTTAGTGCCTGCTAGGGTTGCGGAATTAGGGAGAAGTCAATTGATGATTTCCCATCCAAAACAAAAGGAGTCACCATAAAATGAAAAAAAAAAAAAAAAAAACTAGGTGTGAGGTCGGTACAGTAAAGAAAATGACTCACTAACTCCACACTGCGATTGACAAATATTCGATCGTCTGGCGGAGTGAGCTGGATCTTTGTCGTGGTGGAGGAGGTACTTGGGCGTTGCTGTCCTTTTTGAGGTTAAGACTGCGCCGAGCAAAAAGCGACAAAAGGACGGTTACGGTTAAGTTGATATGAACGAAAATAGTTTATTTACACAATCAAAATTTACATAATTATTACCACGGATAATGTGTGTACAATGTTTGCGAAGCAAAAATATGAAATATGGTGTAGTTTTTCTAATGGAATCATATGAAGTTGAGCAAAATCTACAAAAAAGCGTGCTGGCATTCAGGGGATTTCATATCTTTATCTATAGAAATATTCTGTAGATATTAATTCAAGCTAATCTCTAATATGTTATCTTAATAATTTGCGTCTCATATTTTCATAATATTGTCCAGAAGATTTTAATATATTTTTATTCAAAATGCGCTCCGAATTCGCCATACAAAATTTGTACTGTGTCTGTGCCGCCACCTACAATTCAGTCGTCCCCGAGAGCTCAGAGCGACCGCACGTCACTTTACAGAGCGAGCGCATCGATCGCGAATTACCTTTTAAACACATTCTGCTGCATAGAAAAATAAGGTACGTGACATTTTCGATATCTTGAATTTAATTACATCATTTCATGAATTTTATCTTGTAAGCAATTCTGTTAATCGAATGTGTTTAAATTTTGTTTATTAATATTGTTTTAGATAATTTGGAAAAATGGGAAAGCGAAAGGAGAGGTATTATAGAAATAAAAGAAACCAATTTAAAAAAAATGTTCTTCCAAATCGGTACGTATCATCTGCTAGTTTAAGATTAATAATTATCCGTCTCCTAATAAATAAATGTAGGTATTTATGGGATTCGTGAATCTAGCTGATTTACGAATCCCATAGGTAACTACATTTATTTTTTCAAATCTATTGTCGACGAGTCCCTTTGAGGCCGCCAATAATAGAACTGACAAACGTTCTGAGAGCGGCGTACGTCTTACGATAGGCACTAGGATTTGCGACCCTTTCGAATCGAACAAGATTTTTGTTATTTAATGTAAAGCGATTATTAGTGCCATACTAAAGATTATTAAGTCGTTTGTTGTTTAATATTAATGTATATATATAATATTAATAGTAATTGTTTCGGCAAATCTATGTTATTGACAGTGTTTTCTTGTTTTATCTTAGATCAATCGCTTCGAATGATCAAGAAGAAGAACAGTCAAACGTATGTGACAAGTTTACGTTCCAATTTAACTTTTTATAGGACCTTTCAGATCTATTTATAGAACAGTTGACAATCGGTGAAAATATTAGGGATTTATTTTAAATTGATTTAATATGATAAACTTATGTAATTGTTTTTCCATTTTTAGGAGCAAGCCCAGATTGACTTGTTGGATATACAAAAATTGTAGAAATAAAATGTCCATATTCTGCTAGGGGCAAAAATATTGACGATGCTATTAAGGTGAAAAAATTACTTTCTGGAATATAGATCGAGGAGGTAATGTATATTTAAATAAAAACCACGATTGGTATTACCAAGCACAAGGTCAGATTCGTATCACGCAAAGAAAAATATGCATATTTGCCGTTTGGACGGATGTCGATATGAAAATAGAAATAATAGAGGAAGACAAAGCATTTTGGACTGTGTTGGAAACTCAATTGAAAATGTTCTATTTCGAATGTTTACTACCAGAAATAATCGACTCAAGATTGGACAGACAAATGGAAATCAAAGAGCCCGAATACATCCTAGAAGCAATCAATGCACGGGCAAAGACAAATAAACGAAAAACTGAAACTGAAAAATTGACAAATGAGAAACGTAAAAAAATAATAATGATTAGTTGATAGTACAATTGTAATAGTATCATCTATGCCCCTTATATTATATAATAACTCAGAAAATATAAATACTGTGTTTATTGTCACACCACTTGCTGTTTGATACGATCCAATATAGTATACCAATAAAACAGTTCTATTTTTTTTTTCTTATTTATCTATAATGTATATAATTTTGGCATATTTTTTAAACTTAGAATGTATTGAAAACTTTTAAAGAGTTGTTTCAAAAGAAGTTTTGTACAAATCGTCATAAAACCTAAAATACATTTTGATATACCTTTCTTTTAATTTTTGCAAAATATTTTTCATCTATACTTATAATAAATCTGTAGAGAGGTCAATTCTGTACAAGGAATATATTTTCAAAATAACTATTAGGGGGTCATTAGTGATCGATACTGGTGCCAAAAATGCAATCAGTAAAATTTTTGTCTGTCTGTCTGTCTGTCTGTCTGTATGTTCTTTATAGAAAAAAAAACTACTTGACCGATTTTAACGAAACTTGGTGCAATTATTCTTCATACTCCTGGGCAGGTTATAGTATACTTATCATCACGCTACAATCAATAGGAGCAGAGCAGTGAAGGAAAATGTTGGGAAAACGGGAGAAGTTACTCCATTTTTTAAGCTTCCGCCGCGTGTGTAGCCTTAATGGTTAAAGTTACATAGAAATCATGTATTACGGAAATGTTTTACATAAAATTATCTAAAAAATATCCCACTACAGCATATGTCTATCTTTTATGGTTGACTCACAATAACACGTGTAACTCCCGATAGCTTAGCAGTTCGGAGCTTTCTGATTATATTTGTTTACTCTTACGTTTATAATACTCTCACTCATCCCTAATTAAAAAAAGTTAACATTATTAACTATTCAATAAAAAAAGAATCATAGAAATCGGTATAAAAACACCAAAGTTATACATGAATACAATTATAAACCATCGCACCGTCGCGCTTTAATACTGATTCATGCTGTAAGATGTTATTGTGATTATATTTGTGTAACTTTTGTTGCTATTTTATAAAATAGGTACTTATTAGTTATTTTGGTAATGTTTAAATATTCGTTCAAATTACAAATTATTATTAATAGTTTCAATTTTATTTCTTTTTAGGTGAAGTAGTAGTAGAAGTAGGAGCATAGATTTTTAGATACCGATAGGTTAATTTGGCTACCTAATTTATGTTCTGTTTTTTTTAGTATTGAGTAGGTAAAAGCGTAGATACTTTTATTAATTAGTAGTTATTTTATTAATTAGTCATACGTAGTCATAGGTATTTATTTTTAAGTGAAGTAGGTATAGGTTATTATAATATAATTTTGCACAGGCATTTCAGCTTTACTTTCATTTATTTTTTTGTTGTAAGTTGTACATATTTCACACACACATAGTGAACGGATCGGGCTGAAATTTGGCATGCAGGTAGATGTTATGACGTAGGCATCCGCTAAGAAAGGATTTTGATTAATTCTACCCCCAAGGGGATAAAATAGGGGATGAACGTTTGTATGAAACTTTGTCCACTTGCCACGCGGACGAAGTCGCTGGCAGAAGCTAGTTGAATAATAAATAAACATAAATTGTTTACATTTCAAACCAAATCAATAAAAATGAAGCTGAGGTAAAATTAAAACACTACTAGAATTATATTTACTCACAATCCACATGATGCTATATTTTAGTAAATTGTAAGTTACCAAGTTTTATTTTTCAACAACCACGCACGTATGAGTTCGCAGCTGTGTGCGTGACTCGCATACAGCGAAAAATTTACCTAAACAGCGTTCGCCGGTTTAGGTCGGCACAGTCTTAAGGGTCTTATGATTTTGTTTGCGCCAATTATGGACCACCATAAGGATTTTGTGAAATAAAACTCAGAATAATAAAGATTAATCAGCCTTATATTCTTTGAACAGTTCGATATTTATTTGGTATTAAAAAAATTGTTAGAATTCTTGATAAGCATGAACAGCTTAGAAATAATCAACATTTTCTAAAATCTGACATTATTATGTACATATTTGCAAAAAATGGACAAAATATGGACCACATGGTTTCAAATATGGACCAAAGCAAAATGGTTTCAAAATTATAAAAAAAATGGACGTATTGCCTAAAATTAAATCAGCCCATTACTATGATTAAACTAATCACTGGTACACAATTCGCACACATAGAAATCAACCATAGCTTCTATGCCAGCACAGTCTTCATGAGCCCACTGCTTACATGATGCACATGGGATCCATTTCTCTCCATTAACGTCTTCAGAAAAAAGCCCATTACAATGCAAACATTTATCATTTTGGGAACGATCAGGACTTTCATCTGTACTATCATTGACTGAATAATCACTGTTATCAGAACTCGGAAGACGATGACTTTCTTTCTTTTGAGATCTTTCTTTTCTTTTGAACTGTTTTCTTCGGCATTTTCTTTGGCGTTCACAGATTGAGGTTCCGGAGTTACAACAGCCCTTGGCTCAGGTAAGCAGTTATCGGGTTCAGGTATCGGGTTATCGGGAATTATATGAACTGGTGTCATTATACCGCGCGCTGGGTCATTGGAAGGCCCCACTACTTCTGGAAGGTTTTCGTCAATAAAATCATGATCTTCAAAGACGTGTCTATTAACAGGATATATCCCAGTTGTACGAAAACCGCTAATGGCAAATTCTGCACGCTGAGCTCGTATGTAGGCTAGACCAAATAATTCCGCAATGCCAAAATGTGTTACTGCTTGAGGTTGCATTCTTATTCGTTTGCGAGTTTCTTCAGTCAAATACTTTTTTAATGGACCCTTTAACTAACTTTGAGTAAACTCTTTCTGAGGCGCTAGCACGAGTAGGTAACGTAAACGTAAAGTAAATACGTCAATTTTAAAATTCTAAATACTCGGTTCCTATGTAATATTTACTCAATGGTATGGATTTATTTATATCTTTGAGAATACTGATTGTGCTTTTCGCCAAAAGTTTTACCTAAATGCTAAATTATACTTGTATTATCGATTAAAACATCGGCGTGCTTATTTTACGTTCACGTCACGCACTCGTGCTAGCGCATCTGGTGTCTTTTTCTAGGTTGCTGTTGTCTGAAAACAGTGTTGCCGTTTAGGAAAAAAAAATCCCTAGACCTCGATGCAATAGTCCCTAGATTTTGAAAAAAAAACGAATAAAAAAATCCGCTAGAAGTAGCTAAATATTTCAAAATATTCCATGGTAACAAAATATGGTGTAAATGGGCGTTTTTCAAAAAAATGGTCGGTGACGAATTAGAATTCCAAATAAATGAATTTTAACATTTAGCTTCAAAATGTAATGAAATTGATAAAATGTAGTATGAGCTGCATGAAAATAGTATTTTTTGAAGAAAACAATCATGAATTTTGAGAATAATTACAATTTTAACTAAATTCTGTTCTTACTTGTTCTTCTTTTGTGTTGTTGTTGTTGTTCGTTACTTATTTTAAAATGGTTTTAAAGAAAACTAAAAGGAGTTCAGTATTTCTTAACTTTATTTATGAAATTTAAACACAATCAGTCTTCTAAAAAATATTGATTATTCAGCTTCTTAAACCTAACAAAAAACGTTTTAACAAAGATATTCCTTACGCTACTTTTAAGTACTTTTTACTAACAAGTTTTCTTCTTAGAACGTCAAATATGAGAAATATATTTCAAAATGTTTAATTATAACAAATTATAAATCAATAATAAACTATACTCAGCAAAAACACACAAATTTCTTTGAGATCTATTAATTAGTCTTAGAAAATAAATCACAGTAATAATAGGACAGTGACGTAAATGGAAGTCGAAATGACGTTTAAGAACTATAAGGCAACGTCAATATGACCCCGAATTATGACAAAATCATGGTAACTTGTACTTATCGTCTTAAACATAATATTACTAATATGTCATTTAAACTGTTACAAACAAAAAGTACGTAGTTAAAATCACTATTTTAAATCAATGAAAAATAAAAACAATATGGAAAAACGGTATCAGTCAACACTCGAACAAATGTAGTCAAAAAAGGTTGTTCCGCTACATAACAGGCAAACCCAATTTTTACACGCATTACATTTTACCATTCTTTGTACAACAAAAGGCTGACGCTCCTTACAAATAGAGCACAGAAAAATCTGATGTAATGACTTAAATTCTTTTCCGGTAGGTGTGTTGTCTTTCGATATATTTATTTTTCTCTTCTTGGAGGGCTGATATTCAAGAGATGCAAGATTCTCTTTCAGCTTTTTATTTTGGGTATTACCAAGAACATGATCTGAAACTGCCATGCATGGACTTTCCAGGATTGGAATTATGCTATCAGATTTAGGTTCGGCTAATATCTGATTATCGGTCAGAGAAGTTATCTCTATGAGTGGTCCAGAAATATTGCTGTCGTCTAGGGAATAAATTGGCGTTTCATGCATTTGACCCACACGGAAATCAAAATGTATATTTTCTTCAATATCACTTTGGTATGTTTCGATATCTTGGAGTTTGTGATCAGGAATAACCTCAAGAGGGGAACTACTTATGTGTCGGGTGTTTTCTGGAGATTCATAGTCAACTGCCGTAATCGTTTTGTGGGCTGCAATGCTTAGGCTCGAATAACAAGGAGTAACGAGCATGTTGTCTTTTGACGTTCCAGGAACTATTAAAGCCTCAACACTCAATTCGGCAGTTTCTTTTGATGGTTTAAGAAAATTATGTATTTTGGGACAATAGCAACTGCACAAACCACGATATTCCCCACAAAAACAACTCAGTTGCCGATATTTAATCTGGTTAGATTGTGTAGATGATATTTGATGCAATTGCATTGTACCAGGAACAGCTTGAATGCCGTTGGGAATAAGTTGGTTCATGTTTTCAATATCTTGATTACTTATGTAAAAGCACTTAACTGTCTTCATACTGTTCTCTAAAATTTGAAATGCATCAGTGGCGTTAGTAACATCATGACCATAAGAAATCCTTTTGTCCAGTTGTCTTTTAACGGCACCCCCAATCCCATCTGCCATACTTTTGCCGTGACCTGCCTCAGAAAATGACCATGTTGAATATGACAGTTTCAATTTTGGGGTGAATAAACTCAAAAGATAAAAGTTTTTTTTTTGACGGTACTGGCTGCATGGGCCGTCTGAAAAAAAGTGTATAACCTTGATAAGAGGGTTCATTCCTTTTGCAAGTTTGATAACTGGTATTAAGTGTGCCCAGATAGCATTCGGCTCATGGCAATTGTTATCTGAAACAGATACAAATGATTGGGACAGATTTTTCCAAAAAATGACACCACAATGTAAAGTGATCGTGTTTTTGGAGGCACCAAAGTGCATTGATTGGACTTCTTCACTATATTTACATTCAAAATTCTCTGAAAAGTCACATAAAATGAGGATCTCGTCGTCTTTCATGTTCTTGATACAATTTCGGTATTGACGTTGTTGTTCAACCTAATTAAAGAAATGAGTTTTAAACGCCGGTAGCTCGTTCTGAAAATTTGTGATGATATCAAGTACAGATCCTTTTACTTGTTGTTTGGTGGTCTTTTTAGTTATAAATACTTTGCCAGATTTTTCATATTCATGGCTTACCCTAGCCCATTTGAACCAGGTTATAGGAGAATCGAGTTTTTGTTCATCGTATGAAATACTCTTACAATCATTACATTTATTGTACATGCAATCATAACGCGTAATATCACATGCAACGATGTTCAAGAGCTCCTTTATATTTTTGTAAGTTATGACACCTTTAAATTTCAGTGCATTAAACATATACTCAAAGTTACTGTGCTTAATACATAAGCAAGTTTCTCTATTATTGATACTTGGAGACAGTACATAATAAGGCTTGTATCTGTAAAAAGTGGTGAAGCCACACGACCCACCGTTCTTTTTATAAATTTCGTATACGTTTTTCAGTGTGTCAACTAAGTATCTTATTTGTGCTTTTTTTTTGTCTTTGGTCCTGGTTTCCTTCTTACCAGCTGTGCTTTTGCATATGTCGTCTCTCAAATAAAAAATACCGTAAAACGGGGTGAATAGCAATGATTTTGAACTTTGTCCTCAGAATTTGTTGTCTGTTACTTTTTTTTTTTAATCATGGTTTATTTTATTTCATGTCCGGTACCATTAAGAAAGAGTTGAAACAATATTTTTGTAACTTTAAGCAAAGGTTTTCTAGATTTTTAATAAAATATGTGTCATTTCTATTCACCCGACGACTGGGGTCAATAGAAATGCATAAAGGGGTGAATGGAAAAACTATTAGGGCTGCCAAAAATGAGTTATCCAACATGCAAAAATGTAAGGTTGTGTATTTATTTATTTTTTATTTGTAAAAGCTAAATTAAATTCAAAATTTGTGATTTAAACTATTTATGTGTATAAACATAAATAATTAAGGATGTTTTTATTTTAATCCATTTTATTCTTACGAAATGTTATCTCTTTTCAATAAATCACACAAGATAGGTACTTCTTATTCGTATTTTTATTTGAATTAAATAAAATAACAAAATTAAAAACTATTTTCTGAATTAAAAGTCGCTTGTACACAAACTCGCTTATACATAAACAAAAACTTTGAAATGATAATTTTTAAGTTCAGAAGATTCACTTCTGAACTTAAAAATTATCATTTCAAAGTTTTTACTTACATACTTAATCATTTTCAGCCTACGTTATGGTTTTGCAGAATCAGTACTAATATGTACGTAAAAATAATCAAAATTCTTTAAAAAAAAAGTCTTTAAGAAAAAAACAAAATTCTAAATTTTCTGTACTTAAAAATTATCATAATTAAGTTATCACAGGCATAATCAGTACGAACTAAAAATAATCAAAATTCTTAAAATAAAAAACAAAATTCGAAATCTTCTGAACTTAACAATTATTATAATAAAGTTATCACAGGTCTTCATCCTCTTCTAAAACTTTTAATATTTCGTCATTATTATTGTAGTAATTATTTGTACGGTTTTTCTTTGGCAGTTTTATGAGATCTTTTACCGCTACAGTCTTGCTCTTTTTTATAACAGGTAATCTATATTTTTTGTTATACTGACCGTCATTCACTAGTTCATTCGATATTATTTTTACTTTATTCTCCTTAGTATTATCATCATAAGCTGCCAAAAAAGAGAATGGGCAGACCGTTTATATCCATATCATTAGGTATTTTGCTCTCTAATCCTTGTAAGTTATCATTGTAGTTTTCCGTCTGCGTGATACTGTTGTAATTTAGCTGTCCCATATTATTATCATCATTTTCGTAAACCGTGACGTCGTGATTTTCCTGTCTAATATTATTATCATAATTGTCGTAATCCGTGATGTAATTGTAATCTTCCGGTCTTGTATTTCCGCACCGTTTTTGTTCTTTGTTGTTATGGAATTCTACTTTCCATTCTTTATTGTTATCATTATTGCCTTTGTCTTCTGTTTCGGACTTTTTTGTAATATTTTCGACAGCTTTTCCTTGAGTCTCATTGTTTTTTTCTTCTTCTTGTATTTCTTTTGTTCCCAAATAGGATGTTTTAGTTTTTTTTCCAATCCCCTTGCCTTTTCCTTTGTAGGGTTCTATTTTATTAGGGCAATTTTCTTTTTCTTCAATTGTTTTTAGTTTTAAGCTTGTTATTATATTTTTTTTAGCTTTTCCTTTATTTTTAGTGTTCAAACCTGATGGACCACTGATACTTGTATCGTATTTTGTTTTTTAAGATTTGATGTACTGTTATCAACATCTGTGTCTGCATAGTCTTCAATTTCTTCTGAAGCAACACTTTTACCTGGAAGTACATTGAGTTTTCTCTTTCTTTTTGGCTCCACAATGTTCATCGAACCGTACCTCATTTCTTTGAGGAGTGTTAAAACTGAATCTTCTACAGCACTTTCATGGTCTTCACTTAAGTCTCCGGCGGGAAGTCTGGCTAATATTTCATGTGCATTTAAAGGGCTAATTCCTGTTTTCTTAAATCCAGCAATGATATTATTTGAAGCATTTATTTGAAGTTCATCAATTAATAATTTTAATAGTTTTGGAAAGCAACCTTTTGGAATTGTGGGTAATTCTCGACCATCTGTCTTTTTCTTCATTTTAATAATAATTGCCTCCAGGCACGCTTCATTGGACGAAAAAATGCCACGTCCAGTGGTTGCGTCAGGTGTGTTGAGTTGGCTGGTAAAAACACAAAATCGATGTTGTGCGTTTTACATATTTGGATCAAGTCTGCTGATAAATGCGAAGACAAATTGTCTCCAATTAAGCATTTTCTGCCTGGTAAATCCTTAAAATAAGGAACCACCATATTATGCACCCAGTCTTCAAAAGTGGTTCCATCAAACCATCCAGATGTCGACCTGTTATAGCGAGTACCCTCTGGGCCATGTTGGATCCAAGTATCATATAAATGGGTTGCCTTGTATACTACATATGGTGGTAACATTTTGCCATCTGCGGTACCAGCCATCATAATTGACACGGAAGCCTTGGTATGGTTCAGAACCCTTTCAGGATACTTGCATCCCCGCTTGATTAATATTTTCTTTCGCCCAGGGTCATCTGTTAAATTTGTTTCATCGTAGTTTAAAATATTAGAAGCAGGCACTCCATTTAAAGACTTCTCAAGTTCTACGAAATATTCTCTAATCGTATCTGGAGATACTTTGGCTCTAACGCGCTTGATATTTTCACAAATTCTTTGAGAAATTTCATTTTTGTGTCTTAGAAGGAAGTTCTGCACAAAATCCGGTCCTGGCAAATCTTTTATGGATTATACCTAACTTATCAAGATACATTTTCACTATATATCTCATATCCATAGTATCTAACGGGTAACCCCATTCTGCACATTTGTTTATGTTTTCTATTAAGAACATTTCAGTTTCATCTGATAAAGCTTTTTGGCCTCCATGTGGTTTCATAAGCCGGGTACTGTGTCGATATAATACCGATTTATGGATTCCGTATTTTCTCGCAACTTCTTCCAATTTTACATTACGAGAAGATGCGTATTCTTCCACGGCTTTTTGTATGATGTCTAGGTTATATTTTTTATATCTTTTTTTGGTAGGATCGGGTTTGTATACACGCGGCATTATGCTATGTATGGTATGTAAGTATTAACTTGCAGTGGTATGTACCTGTAAATGAAAATACACTTTAAAAATATTATTTACTAGCTGTCCGCACAACTTCGTTTGTGTCACATTTTTCATGACTGCTCCGCTCCTATTGGTCTTAGCGTGATGATATATAGCCTATAGCCTTCCTCGATAAATGGGGAAAATTTCAAAAACATTGAAAGATTTTTTTAAATCGGACCAGTAGTTCCTGAGATTAGCGCGTTCAAACAAACAAACAAACTCTTCAGCTTTATAATATTAGTATAGATTTATTAGTCACTAAATCCACAACTCTCATCTAAATAATGCGAACTTCATATTAATTAATACAAAAACTTGGAAAGTAGGTAGCTATTCAGTTTTTGACAACCCTATTTATTTATCTCTATTAACCCCTCATTGGTTGCTATTCACACATTAAGCGTTTCTATTATTCCCTACTAGGTTTCCATTAAACCCATACTACAGTTCTATTCGCCCTTCAATAGATTCTATTGACCCCTTTTATACAATAAATTTACACATACTGCTATTTAAACAATTTTTTAAACTTGAATAACGGATTCTCACTTACCTTCACTGTATTTTTATAATTTAACGTACACCTGATGAGATAAACACAATAAATAGCACAATCCACAAGTTTTTTAGTCCTAAAATCCAGAGTTTCGACAGTGGATAAAAACACGTTCACAGCGGGTAGACTTTGAATAGAGTTTGAAGGATAAATATCAATTTTGACAGTTAAAAATTGTTGCCAACGCAAAGGAAAAATATTGATATGTTAAAATTTAAAATTCTACCAAAAATCTTCAACGCAAACTAATAAAATGTTAGCCTTGAAAACTTTCCTGATATTTTTTCTATTCACCCCGCAATTTCTATACACCCCGTTTTACGGTAACTATTTCTTCCTGATTCTTCTTATTTATTGGTCGTTGTACATTAATCCTTTTCCTGATTCTTCCTGTAAGACCTAAAATCTTACTTTCGGGTGCTTTTCCCAATATTTGCGCCTGTTTCCTAATCACGTTTTTAAGTAATTGTTTTTCTTTATTTTCCTTACAATTACTGTACGTACTACGAATTGATATTTCCATTATTTCTTGTCTTGCTTTCAATTTATCGTTTTCTGTGTTCAATAAATCAAATTCTGTTTCAAAATTTTTTTTCATTCGTTATAATTTCTTTCTCAGGGTCTGTATTGTTGGGCATGCAAACCCTTGTGGTGAGCTGCCCTGTGTGCTGCTATGTGCCCCTCGGAGGTGGACCGCAGTGGACTTTGCTTCCGCTGTGGTCAGCCCGGTCATCGGGCCGCCGCACTGCAGTGCATGTGCGGCTGTTGGCAAACCGGCCGAGCACTGGGCTGGGGGAAGGGCCTGCGCGCCATCCGCCCCAACCAAGGGCAAGAGGTCCGCCGCCGCCGCCGCCTCTGCCGCCGCCGCGGCTTCCGTCGCCGCTTCTGCCGCTACTGCTGTGGGTGCTGCGACTCCTGGTTCTCGGGAGGGGGCCGAGATGGAGTGCAAGTAATGGTCCCATCGTGGCCTCCTCCAGAGACAAGTCGGCCGCTGTGCAATTGCGCAGTGGCTGATGCCTGTGGACGGTGAGCGTGGGTGGCTCGCCGTCCGATACCAGGCTGAGTCGACGACGCGTTGTGTTCCACGCGCGCCTCAAGGAGCCGTCAGCACCAGGGACGGGGCCCCATAGGGTCGGTGCCTGCTAGGGTTGCGGAATTTGTTCGAAAGAGTTACCGCGGCCCTGGAACGCAAAGGGCACAAGAGGAACACGGGTGGGTTTTAGTCTGTAAGAGTCTGAAACTCCCTACCGCTCCACCCAGGGCGGGACGTCATTTGATGATTTCCCATCCAAAAAAAAAAAGGTCTGTATTGTTGTATTATATTGACGAACTGTCTTTAAAGCCTTTTTATAGTTATTTAATAATTTTCGATGAACGCGGAGCTGAAGTATTGGATGCGTCACGTGATTGCCCTGATTGTGGATTCGGTTGAGTGTTTTTCTTTTTTTTTTGTTTTCTTTTTTGTTCTCTCCTGAGTTTTCTTTTTTCTATTTTCTCTTTCTCAGTGAGCTCTTTAATCTTCTTTTGGTGTTTTTTTTGTCTTAGTAACTCCTTCTTTTTAAATTCTTCATATTTTTCCGGGTTCTGTTTAATTTTTTCTCTGTACCGTTTTGACTTTTCTGCAGCCGTCAAGGGCATATTTAAGCCTAAAAGCAATAGTCAGTTATCATAATGCACCCCGTATGAAAAATATCAAATTTATGTGAAAAAGATGATATAGTTTTCAAAAATTTGCGTTGCGTGAAATTATTGTCAAAATATATGTGATAACTGTTTATCACATATATTTTGACGCTAAATTCACGCAAAAAATAAACATATTTTTCATTCAGGATAACATTAAAGATGAAGAAATTACTGCATTTAGCAATAATTTCAACAATATAAAGCTACATCTTAACCAACAACAATATAAACTATCGTCATTTTTCACTGTTATTTTTCTAATGTTATCCTAAATGGAGTGTTTTGAGCCGAAATACCTACTCGAATAAGTTTTTTTTTAATTTACTCACGAAAAGTAGATAATAAACATTTCATTTACAAAATTCGAGTCTTTTATAATTATTTTATTTATGAGACCTTAGAAAACTAATCAAAACGATGACTTTATGAACCGACCTTTAGGATTCCATTACGTCACTTTTGAGTTCCATTCATGCTATAGTAGCGCTAATGGAGGTAACGTAACCACGCCGGTAAAATTTTCAAATGAATTTACTAATTAACTATCAAACTTTCGTTCAATCTAACTTAACATTTCAAATAACAATAAATTAACAGTTTAATAAAAAATAGAATGAAATACACATGAATACGTTACCTGGAGAAAAGCAGTATCGTTTGTGGAAATCTTTTGTTCACATGAGTCGAGACAACCACTTCGAGTACGTTTTGCTGGCGAACTGCCTGTCAAAAATTAGATATGACAGCCACCATAGACTAATAATGTTGCTATATTTGACAAAATGTATTGAACTGGTAGTAGGTTTTGTTGAAAGTCGTTGAAAATGCGGTCGCGTACGCGGAAATTCCATCATACGTTATTTTGCAGGACAACCCAAAATTTGATATTTTAAAATAATTTTCAACCGTAATACGTATATTTTAAGATTTAAAATTGAAGTTACGGTCACAAACGACCGGTAAAATTCAAAACGTTTGAATAATAATATAACACGACCATATTAAGTGACTCTGAACTTGACACGGTAGGTGTAGGACATACCAAAAACATCGAGCTCATTTTGCTTATATTGACTTTATTTTTGATTTATAATAGATTCGGACCTTATTTTTATTTGATTTAGGAGATTACATGTTAACTTTATTACTAAAATAAATGCTATGTAGTAAAAACCTTTATAAAATTCCGTAATTTATTCTGAAAGTGGTCGGACACGGAACTTTTTCAATGTACAACTTTTTTGGAAAACGCCCAAATAAAAGCAAATTTGTATAATCAAATATCTATATAGGTCTAAACAAGCAAAAATTTCGTTATCTATTGCGTCATTTTCGACTTCGACAGCTTCTAATGGTGCTGAAGCAGCAGAAGTTGATGGTTCCACTGTACTTGGTTTTTTAATAGTTTTAGTGATTTTGGTCAGGACATCATCTGGCAAGACATAGCTATGGCAATTTTGTTTTAAAATCTTTAACTGATTCCTTATTAGAAGTATTGAGTTTAAAGTGGTTGAAGCCAGCCTGTTCCTTAGTTTGTTCTTTATAATATTCATTTGACTGAACATTCGTTCCACTTCTGCGTTGGAATGTGGCAACGACAAAACTGTGATGGCTAAGTCTGCTATGTCTTTGTACGTATTAAAACCTGCAGCGTCCTTGTATTTTAATACATGAGCCCAAAATTGTACAGTATCTGTAGTCATGATGTCCCATTTCACAAAGTTAATACTGTGCCATTGTTTTAAAATGTTTTCAATTTTGTCCTCCTCAAAACCAAGTTCCACAGCAATTTCAGCGATTATCTTTTAATTGTTTTAAAGTATTGTCTACAGATAATTGTGTCATTTTTTGTAAGGCCATGTAATTGCTGGGTAAGCGGTATTGAATTTCTTTTGCCAAGCGCACGGTAAAATCAATACAACTTTTTCTAACTTTTGCAACTGTTTGGGATTTTAAATTAGCTTTAGCAACGTGCGACTCAAACATGTATCCGAGATGAGGTACTTATACGTAATTTGAATGGTCAAATAATCTTTTTCAGTTATTGTGGTGTTCAGTATCAATATCCTGTTACAGACTGATAATATAATAATACTGATAATAATTTGACAGGATCTGTGTTATCTCCTTCGAAGATCTGATTCCCATTTGCACATCATTTAGAACACTTTTCAGGTATATGAAATGTAAACGATTGGCTTCGTCTCTGTACATTCCACTCAATAAATCTGCAGTGTAGCATTTATCTTTAGTAATTGAAAAATGAAACTTAAGCTCTTCCCACTGTGTCAAAATTCTGGCAACAGTTGGCTCTATAGACAGCCAGCGAGTATCACAAACTTTGAGGATTTTAAGAGGTTCGTCGCCGCAGTTAATGAGGCTGTATAGCTCCTTGTATTCATGCTGGCGCTTTGATGAGATTGAAAACCATTTATAGGTTTCTCTTATCATAAATTCAATATGTTGTGGAATAGAGTGCTGTGACGCGTGACTGACGGCTAATTGTAGGGAATGACAGATGCATCTTATTAGGATTAAATTGGGTAGATTGTGCTGCCTCTTGAGTATTTCGTATACGCTGTTGTGACACCCTGTCATTACTGCAGCGTTATCAGTCCCAATCCCAACCAAAATTTGGAGCGATAAATTGTGTGACTGTACACAATTTACTAATGATGAGACAAGACCGTTGGCATCGGCTCGCTCTACAGGTTCTAGCGACAGAAAAGCAGATACAACAGAATTTTGTGTCACTGAAATATCTCACAATTACGCCCATGAATTTGGTAACACTAACGTCTGTAGATTCATCTAAAGTAAGGCTATATTTTTGGCTGCCAATATCTTTGATTGTCACTAGCATAGCACAAGTCTTGTGCGGCGCGAACTTCAGCTTGTTCACGATGCCCCACCTCCGAACATACTCGAGGGCGGCATTGGCCTGTCTTTGGACCTCTAGTGCTGTATCCCCGTCGAAGACGAGCACCACGTCGTCGGCAAACGCCTGACAGTAGTCTCCTCGTTCGCCGAGCCCCTTCAACAGGGGATCCAGCACCAGATTCCACAGGATCGAACCTCCAATCGACCCCTGTACACACCCCTTAGTCGTCGCCCTGAGGCACTCCGCACCAGTGTACCTGACCCGGACACTTCTCTCGCTGAGGTAACTGTCGAGTAACCGCCTGATGTTTACCGGACTCTTTTCCTCAGCCAGTCTGGTTCTAATAGCCGGCCACCATGCGCTGTCGAAGGCTCCCTCTATATCCAATGATACGATAGTGATCAGCTTCTTGTTTTCCAGCTTGTCTTTGATATGCCGTATCAGGGTATAGAGAGAGTCCTCTGTGCTTTTCTGGGGCATGAAACCAAACTGGCGAGTACTCAGTCGCGGAATAAGATGCCACTTCAGGCGGGTTACTATCAGCTTCTCGAGAATCTTGCCCAGGACAGGTAGGAGGCCAATAGGCCTGTAGGACTTCGGGGTTGTGTAGGTGTCTTTGCCGGGTTTTCGGAGTATCACCACCGTAGCCACTTTCCAGGCTCCGGGGAAGTGGCCCTGCTCAAGGCACTTGTTGGCCAGTGCAAGGAACACCCCCGGATCCCGGAGAATGGCCTGTGCGCAGATGTCGGCTGTGAGACCATCTGCCCCCGGTGCCTTCTTCGGGTTGAAGCTTTCCACCGCGGTTTTCAGCTCCAGAAGCGTAAACGGTGGGTCATGGTGCTCATCATGCGTCCACTCGTTTACGCGACTGGCCGCTTCTCGTGTCCGACGGTGGTCGGCATCATCTCCGTCTTCCAGGTCTTCGGGGTAGAAGGTCTCTGCCAGCAGCAGAGCCGAATCTTGCGGGTTGAGTGATACTCCGTCCTTCACCAGCGGCAGGTCTTCTTGCCTTTTGGAGGTCCTTCCGATTATCCTATAGATGCCCTCGCGATCCTGTTTCCCACAGAACGCCTTCCAGCTCTCCGTCTGTGCGTTTTTGGCGCGGGACTCGTACTTTTCTTTTGCTTGCAGGTACTCATCGACGACTTTTTGTCTCCGAACCTTCGCAGCACATCGTATTCGGCGGCGTTTGGTGTTGACATCTGACATCAGCAATGCTATTCTGTAAGAACTCACTCCAGTTCTCACTTCTGATTCTGCGGTGAAAACTGTATTTGGTATTCTGTAACTTCATGAAAACTACACTAGCGCCACTAAGTGAGAACATAGGTGAAGCGAACTTAACTTGACAGTCAGAATATCAAATACTTTTCACTTCAGGTGAGTTACGAAGTGTAATCGAAAATGAGATATGAATCGAATTCACACGTGAGTTCTTACAGAATAGCACTGCAGCTCCGCGAGCTCGGTGGACCACCAAAGTATTGTGTCTTTATTTTTAATTTTGGGTATTGTCTGAATGCTTGCTTTTACTATTGTATCTATGTATATATTTATTTTATTTTCTAAGTCTATTTTGTTGTTAATTGCTTCTATTTCTAGGATATTCAACTCACGGACCGCTTGTGATTGTGCCAATTTCTCACGAAATCGGCTCCAATTTGCTTTCCGTGTGTTGAATATCCTAGTTGTTCTATTGATGTTTATGCCTTTTGATTTTTCCATTTTTATTCCAAATACAATACCGTTGTGGTCCGAGCTCGTGATGCCTTCGTCAACCACCCAGTCCTCCACCAGTCCCAACATTTCGGTTGAACACGCTGTTATGTCAACGAAACTGGTGAAGGACTTGCCGCCTCTGATCGTGTCAAAGGTCGGAGTGTTGCCGACGTTGAGTATCTGCAAGCTCATTTCCTCAAGAGTCCCCGCCACTTCTTCCCCCCTGCTGTCGACGACAGAGCTGCCCCACCACGTGCTTTTTGCGTTGGCGTAGCCGCCCACGATCGCGTCGAGCTGTGGCATCTCCTCGCGAATCCGCTTGAGGTGCTCCAGGTATGGCCCTATGGGCTGGTCTGGATCAAAGTAGAAGGAGACTACTGCGATTTCCCAGGCGCGGGTCCGGATCCTCACCACCACGATGTTGTTGGTGGTGAGTTGCGGACACTGTGTGACGTCAAGATCATTATCAAAGACGACGATTGCCGCCTTCACAGTTCCATTTCCTACTTCCGCGCACTGGTAGACTCTCGCTCCTCGGTAGTCTCGCATCCTCTTAATTCCGCCCACATACGGCTCCTGGAGCAGTGCGAAAGCAACCCTACGCTCGCTGGCCACGATGAGGAGCTCTTGGGTTGCTAACTTCTTCCTCTGCAGATTCGCTTGGATCACCCTATAGCTCGAGCGACCATCGGGGGCGGCTCCTAGTACAACCGGGACCACCTTAGCAATAAGCCACCGACAGGCGCGCCAATGCGTCCCACTTGACGCGGATCGGGCACGCACTGTCGAAGGCGTTGTGGTCCGATTTTCCCAGTTTCGCCAAAACGCAGTTGCGGCATTTAGGCGTCTCTGCCGCCGACAGCAAGGGGCAGTCCACTCGCATGTGGGGTTCACCGCAGTGAGTGCAAAGGTCGGCGGGCTCCGTGCACAGTTTGAGGCTATGCCCGTACCGCAGACAGCGCGTGCACTGCACCAGTGGTGACTGGTCCAGTACACGCACACTCTGCAGGTCTATGTGCACTCGGCCCGCCGTCGTTAGCCTCTGCCATATCGCTGGGGACACCTGCAGGACGATGTGGCAAGTGTGCGGGTTTCTCGTCTTGCGACGGTATCTTGCCGAGATCCTGACATCGTCCGCAGGTATATCCCCAACCAGATGGTGGTTCTGGTGTTTAAGCGCTGCGATGACCTCCACATCCGTGTGGCAGGAGAGCACGTCCTTAATGATGACGAGGGGGTCCTTGTTCTTGACCTCTTCGACCACGAGGTTGCCTGCTCTCTTGATTCGGTCTGCCACCCTCGTCATCTCCTCCCGGGTTTTAAAACCGACCACGACCTTTTGGTCCCTGGCCTTCCGCAGCCGCTCCATCTGCGTGCCTTCATTTTTTGCGTCTACGGCCGTTCTCAGCTTGGGAGCGATAGGATTGGATCGGAAGACTCAAGCGCACGGAGAAACAAGTCTAACACTGTTGTTTTGCGATCTAATTTTCGGGTGTGATGTTCACGGTCGTAACGCCAAAACTTGTTCCTTGATTCACCGGCTTGTTCTGACAGCATTCCAATGGGTAAGGAAATAGATTCTATTATTTTTGCTTCATGCATCAATATCTTGTGCAGAGTAACTGACATATAACACCAATTGTACTTCTGCACGTATTTAACAGCGAAATTTTCACAAAAATATTGAAACTTTTGAGAATCGATTTCCAACTCGCTTGATAATGTCACAAGAATGGTGTGTAAATCCTCAACAAGCCATTCCTCAATTCCAAGAATATCTGCAAATGTTTTCCGGTTTGAATCTGACAATGCAGTACGGGCAGTGTTGCCAGCATTGGTTGTTCCTGCATTATGCCTTACTACATCTACCAGCAAACACATTTTGTTTCTAATGTCCGTTTGAATTTGTTCTTTCCACAATACGACCTTCTGGGGAGTTTTTGTAACTCAATTTTTGCAGGTCTGGATCATTTTTATAGCCTAAATGCAGCGAAAATTCGAATATTTTGATCCAGGCATGCAGTGGGCTTATTCCTGGAAGTAAAGCTTCCTGATTAAATGGTTTTTTTACCACTTCATCAAGTTTATTCAAGTAGCTCCACAACACGCACACCGTAATTGTGAGCTGGTATTAGTGATGACATTAAAGACTTTTCCGTCAATTATGGTGAGGTATAATTTTGGATCTCCGACAGCGACATATCCAGCAGAATTTTCGGAATATATTTGTGAAAGATTTTTAATTTCTTCTTCTACCCGGTTCCTTTCTTCCAGAACCAGATCTTTTGATTCTGATCTGTATTGTATTTTTATTGGCCGGCAAAATCTAAAAGATTGTGGATTTGGATTTGACTATAAGACAAAACCATCAAGAGTTTTTATGCGCAGCGGAATGTAGGTAGTAGTGACGAATATTCGCATTCGCATTCGTGGATATTCGCATATTTTTTTAATATTCGCATTCGCGAAATTAATGCGAATGTTTTTAATAATCAAAAAGGAAATTATTATATACATGCATATGAAATAATAATACAATAGATAACACTTAGATATTTTTTTGTGTTGTTTTGTATTGTTTTATTGAATATGAATATGGATCTTGTATGGTCTGCAATAAAGATTTATTATTATTATTATTAAATCATACTTCTACATTCTAAATTAAAGTCTCATTTATGAAAAAAGAACTTGAGATCTGATCAAATCTAACATTAATCAGCCTTGTTACAAAGATATTTTTATTAAATCATACTTCTACATTCTAAATTAAAGTCTCATTTATGAAAAAGAACTTGAGATCTAATCAAATCTAACATTAATCAGCCTTGTTATAACTATGTTAGGTTTGCATTTATTTAGTAGTATATTATTACTTTACTACGATTTTTAAATAAAGTTTACAGTTTCTATTTACTAAACTACTTCAAACAAAATTATTAAACTTTTAATATCTAATGTATTAAATATTTATAACCTTTGGCATAAAATGTGTATTTTTTCATTCCACTTTATATATCTGAGGAATTACTCGTAAATATATTAATAATGAATGAAATATAAACTTAAAAAACAAAACAACGAATACTTAACTATTTGTAAATAAACCTTTTTTCAAAAAGAAAATTATAATTATTTTTAGTTTAAACTAGAGTAAACTTCTAATTCATGATTTATGTTAACATTAGGTTTCAATTGCAAGTTATTTATCTATGTATAAAAATAATGATATACAGGGTGGCCCATAAGTCCTTACACATGTAAATAATTAATAAATAAAAAACTAATTACAATAAGAAATACCTTTTTATTTCGTATTAACCTTTATAAAATGGGAATTATTTTTTGAAAATAACATCATCCAAATGTAACCCGTTACGATCACGGCACTCCTGTAAGCGACGTCTAAAACTATCGACGACTGCGCGGCAAGTCAGTTCTGTGATGTTAGCCATTTCTCTTTGAATATTTTCCTTTAGGGCTTCAATTGACCGCGGGTTTGTGTTATAAACTTTAGATTTCAGATAACCCCATAAGAAAAAGTCCATCGGGGTTAGATCCGCACTACGTGGTGGCCAGGAAATGTCTCCTCTTCGAGAGATCACTTTGTTGGGGAAAAGTTCACGAATGACGGGCATAGCGGTGTTAGAGGTATGGGCCGTCGCGCCATCCTGTTGAAACCAGGTCCGCGTATTGTAGCCTGGAAAATTCTGCAACGCTGGTGTAAAAACTCCTCGATCATTGCTACATATCGCTCTGAATTAACTGTAATCGCGTGACCTCTGCCGTCTTCAAAAAAATAAGGGCTATGATGCCACGAGCTGACATAGCGGCCCATACGGTCACTTTAGGGCTGTGTAATGGCTTCTGATGTTTCCGTTTTGGATTTTCGGGGCTCCAGTAGCGGCAATTTTGTTTACTTACATGCCCATTAATGTGAAAGTGAGCTTCATCAGAGAATAACACGTTATTGAACGAAGAAAAGCGGCTAAACATTTCATTCGCGTAATTTAGTCTCTGGATGGCGTCAGTGTCTTTTAATTCCTGTACCAACTGAGTTTTGTAGGGGTGCAGACGTAAATCTTTCTTTAAAATCCGCTGTAACGATGTTCTGGATACGTTTAATATTCTGGAACGCTTACGAGTAGACTGGGTAGGATTTTCACGAACAGACTGTAACACTATGTCGATGTTTTCTTCCGTCCTTGATGTCCTTGGTCGGCCCGACCGCTTTTTATCTAACGTCGAACCAGTCTCTTCAAACTTTGCAACCCAGTTGTTGATCGTTTGAACAGTTGGAGTGTCATGAAAGTTGTGTAGATTGTGATGTTCTCGAAATTTACGCCGCGCAATGGTTGCCGAAAAATTGTTCCGATAAAACTCGCGCACACAAAAAGCACGTCCCGCACCGGTGAAACGCTTCATGGCGACTGACTTCCCAGAAACCGAACGTACTGGTTTTGCCCCGCCCGCGCCCCTCCCGCGCGTCTTATGCAGTTTATTCGAAATTTACATTTTAAAGGACTTATGGGCCACCCTGTATAAGTAAGTAAGAAGGTACACAAAATATAGTTTTTCTAATAACATGTTGACTATTTAATTATTATATTTGTTGTAATTTTTAATTCTTAATAATTGAATTGAAGCAATGGAATGTTACATTTTAAAAATAAAAGTTTGGAGGCTCTTTGGCTGCACGGAGGTGCAGCCTGTTTCGGTGAGGTGTGTAAAGTAGTCCAAAAGTACTAAAGTATTCCAGCTCCACTGAAAACTCTTTCACTGGGGACACTTGTGGGCGGAGTTACCAGATATTTTCTAGCTACTGGAGAAAAAATGCCGTATTTGTTACTATTTACTTTCCACCAAAGAAGTGGGTCTTCTTCATTTTCAATACGTTTATCCAAAACATATTCATTAATTTTATTTTTATTAATACTTCTAATGGATTTGGAATATCATTATCTAGTTCTTCTTCGCTTTCACTTGAGTCCATCATCATTTTCATAGTTTCTCTTAATGTCACAGATTTTTCTGAAAGACTGGTACTGGAGCCCAAGTTTTCATGATCCTGATTCCTTATTTTAGGACGCTTTGGCTTTGAACATGACGGTAAACTTAAGTCCTCATCTCCAAGTGAATCCAAAATATTTTTCATGACTAGATCTTTTGTTGAAGGATTTTTGAAGAATTTCGTTTCGTATCTAGAATCAATAAACGTTGCTGTAGCAAATAATATGTCGTTTTCTAAGTGAGAAAATCTGTGTTTCATTTCTTGTTTTAAAACAAGTATGGTGTTCCTAATGCACTCGTCAGATGCATTATATTCAAATTCATCAATCACCTTTTCCAGAGTGGCCAATAACGGGATCACAGGTGATATGGAAACATTGGCTGCACTTAGTTCTCGAGTTATTTCTTCAAAAGGTTGAAGCAATGTAATCAGTTTTTCCACAAGTATCCATTCTTCTGAAGTTAGTTGTGAAATTTTGTTGCTGGTGGAAGCATAAAGGCACAGCGAACCTTTGTTTTTCAAAATGCGTTCTAGCATGTAAAAGGTGCTATTCCACCTCGTAGCTTTTCTTGTAGATTAACAAGTTCATCTTGAGCTACATTAGAGTAGTGAAAATGTGTTGCTATCTTTTTACATTTGTTAATGGCTGCAATGATAGATTCTTGTGACTTAGGCCCTTCTTTAACAACAAGTTGGATTTGGTGCGATAAACAATCAATGTTTTTAATCTATACTAATATTATAAAGCTGAAGAGTTTGTTTGTTTGTTTGAACGCGCTAATCTCAGGAACTACTGGTTCGAATTGAAAAATTATTTTTGGGTTGAATAGACCATTTATCGAGGAAGGCTTTAGGCTATATATCATCACGCTTAAGCCAATAGGAGCGGAGCAGCGATAAAGCATGTTTTAAAATCGGGGATTCCACGGGGACGAAGTCGCGGACAGCAGCTAGTACTTAATAAAGAAATACCTTCTTTCATGTTAGTGCCACCATCTCTAACAATACATAATACGTTTTCTTTGGGAATTCCCCATGATGACAACATAGTTTCTAACTTTACCGCTATATTTTCTCCTGTATGTCGCCCATCATTGAATACTTCTGCATTCAATACAATCATTTTTTGTTCAAAATTATTGGTAATTCCGTGACAAGTGAAAGTTATCAGCGACACTCAAGAGAGACAGAGCAAGAGTCAGACCAGATATCAGTTGTTAATGCTAATTTTTCAAATGATTTGATTAATTCCAGAATTGAATCTTTTACCTTGCCGTATAATTTCTCACAAATGAAGGAAGTAAAATATTGCCGACTTATTAATTACTAGCTTCTGTCCGCGACTTCGTCCCCGTGGAATCCCCGATTTTAAAACATTCTTTATCGCTGCTCCGCTCCTATTGGCTTAAGCGTGATGATATATAGCCTAAAGCCTTCCTCGATAAATGGTCTATTCAACCCAAAAAGAATTTTTCAATTCGAACCAGTAGTTCCTGAGATTAGCGCATTCAGACAAACAAACAAACAAACTCTTCAGCTTTATAATATTAGTATAGATATGAAGGGCATACTTGGTTAATCAATCTCACAAATCCAAGACATTCCACAAAACTAAATGGTAAGTCCTCCAGTGCGATCATTTCGCCAATCAAATTATCCAGCACCAAAGACTTGGTGTTATTGTTATCCTACTTTTTATTTTTTTCAACGCAATCACTCAAAGACATTTGCTTAAGGTCAGTTTTGGTACATTGTCGCGAAGAGGACGCCAAAGAATTAATTTTAGCAGCATCTTGCTTTTCATGTTCTCTTTTTTTCAATTCTTCATATTCATTTTTGTGTTTAGCTTCCAGGTGATTTCTCATAGCACTAGTGGTCCTGCCTTTGCGCGAGTACTTTTTATCACACAACTTGCAATTAACATTTTCAGCATCACATATTGTAAAATAAGTCCAAACTTCGCGGATGTGTGCTTTACTCATGTTTTTATGCCACTTTGTCCCTTAAATATCAAAAAAAATTTGAAAATGAAAGCAATATATCTAGTTTTAATTTCCGCGACCCACTAATATTCGCGGAAATTAAAACTAGATATATTGCTTTCATTTTCAAATTTAAAATGGATTTCCGCAAAGTAACGCCTGACTCAATCAATTTCCTTAAATATCAGTTAAATTTGATAAATAACATAAAACTAACCTCAAAACAAAACAAAACTTTTAGAATGAACTTCCTGTGACTAAATCATTCAATTAACCAATATCGGCTCGGCTATGTTGAATTTAAACATTGCCGACACGAAACGTCAAACCTGTCAAACATTTTACGCGCGCTTTTTTTGAAATTTTTTAATATTCGCATTCGCGAATGTTGAAGATAAATATTCGCATTCGCGAATGTGAAAAATCAAACATTCGTTACATCACTAGTAGGTAGTAGCAAAGAGGCAGTGTTCGTCAGCAATTTTATCAGAAAATTCAGAAAACGTTTGCTTGTATGTTGTTGACTGTCCTGTGCTACCATCAAAACCCCATGAACCCTCAAAAACGCAGTGAAGTGTATCTGTTTTTGATTGCAATATTCCGAAACCCTTTGGTCGCAGGAATCAATGATTCTTCGAAACGTGTCCATAAGTAAATCATTTAAAGGTACTTTGGCTTCTCGTTCTGATATTTTAATTTCAACAACAGGATTACAATGTTTTTTAGCTTTTTGTATCTTATAATAGGGAGGGTAAATATTAAATCCTCGCGATTTGGCACCATGTTGCATGTAGGTATAGTCCTCTACTGATAGTTTTATGATATTATATATTTGTTTTATCAATAATTAAACAAAGGGCTTCATCAGGAGAATAGGGTTCGGGTTTCGATTTTGACTTTATGGTTCCCGCGATTTTTTTAGGCCGAGTTGAACTTTTCAAGCATTCCTTTATTATAAACTCAAACTCCTGAGCAAAAATTTTATTTAGTTTTTCGCCGGTTTCGTCTGTTATCTCGACATAACTTTAATTAGTTTTGAATGAGGTTCTCCGTCAAGCGATTCCTCAAGACCTTTCCGTGCACGGCGCTTTTGGCGATCACTTACATTTTCATAAAATGTAGATGTGGAACTGGATGAAGCATCAAAAGTAGTTTCAGATTTCGGAACTATTGATGATTCAAGTTCTTGGGGTCTTAAAGTTTTTTGTAAGGCAAAGCTACTGTTCCCGAAGTAGAAGGATTATTTTGTAATAAATGTGTCTCATCCAATTCTATAATATTTTATTTATTCATTTTATTATGTATGAACACACCTTTGATTATATAATGTCTAGACTAGATGGAGCGTCGCCCTACTGTCAAAGCAAAGAAAACGAGGCAACAATTTCAAACATGTGTGCGTGCGGACGGTGTTTTACACTATGCGTCTTTGTCTCTGTGTGCGTGAATAATGATACCAGCTACTAGAATTCTCCCATAGATCACATATTTAAAAAAATAAGATAAGTTTAGTTGTATGTATGTAGTAATATTCAGTTTTAGTAGTGTCTGTTTCTCTCTTTTTTAAATAAATAAAATATACAATTTAATTAGAGTTGTGTGTGTGAATGTTGTATTAAATCAGTTAAGTTAATCAAATTAGAATAATAAACTTTTTAGGCAGTTTATATAGATTGAATCTATGATTTAATACTATTAATCAGTACCAGATATTAATCATTACCAAAATGAGGACAAAAAGACGGTACAGCATTATAACTTTATGGCGGCTCGGAACATGAGGTGAGTCGCTGCGCAGTAACAAATTCGAGTGTCAGCGGGGGTGACGGATGCGGTACTGCGCAGGGAGCAGCGCACTTCAGAGCCGTCATAAAGATTGAATTGGAGTGTACCAAGTAAATTATTTACCGAGCTAATAACAATTTTTACTTGGCATAGGCTTCAAAAGCTTAATTATAAAGAAAGACTTAATAAATTAATCTTATTAAAATTAGCATTTTTTAAATCGGTTTATTGAACCCAATGCAAAAATAATCATTAAAATTGGCTCATAAACAAAAAAGTTATTCGCCAAAATTATATTATTGTAAAAAAGTAAAAGTATAGACGAATTAAAAAAACTCCACCTTTTTATAAATCGAATAATAAACTACGTCAACTAAATTACATAAACGTTACCATAAACCAACGAATATACCCACAAAAAAAAAATGTTAAGTTGGGAGAATAAAAAAAGAAACTGGCAACACTGACCAAAAATGGCGTAATTTGGTAATCATAAAAACAATAAATAAATACGTAGTTTTCTAGTTACTTAGCGATGATAGGTGATGTATTTGGTACTTTTTACCCTTAATTTATAATTCCGTCGCAGTTTAATAACACATACCGTCATTTTATCGCTGTTTTTTGTTTATTACTCAGCGCGCGTAATACGTAGTGACACCAAAGCGGCACGATCGGCACTAATCGGCGGGTAAGTACTTATAGGCCAACAGTTGGCTGATATTTTTTGACACGTTTCCGTGCATTTGATGCTCTATCTAGAAGAGACAACATAACAATTTTTGTACAAAGGAACTGCTTATTTCAAACGAAATTTCTTCCAGCAGACCTGCGAAAGGATAAGCGAAAAAGAAATGTAGATAATAGTGTGTAAGAACATTAGAAGAAGAGAATATGAAGCCTTAAACTAAAGTAACAAATCAAAATATATTAATATAAACACATCAAAAGTATCTAGGGATCAACATATATTTTTGCAATAACTTTCCTCCTGATTGATATTAATTAAAATTTTCTTTAAGGATTCATCAAATAAAGTGTTTTCGTTTGTCACAGTAACGATAAACCAAGTCACCTTTGCATTAATAAAGAAATTTGCCATTTTCCTAATAAAGGGATTTTTGACATTTGAACCACTAACATTAAAGTTCGAAAAAAAGACTGAAATAACAGTTTTCTTTAAAATTTTATTGGGTAACTTAAACAATTAATAATCCGTGTTTCTACCGCGAACACTAACAACACAAGAACATCGGTTTGGCATACTCAAAATGAGTTCATCCAAATCACGCTGTGGAATGGCCGCCCATGTTCGTTGCAACAACAAAAAAAGGTCTTCTTGCGACTGGATACCCTCCATATTCGGCAGAGCTCTTCTCTGTAGCATATCCCATGCATGCTCAATCGGGTTCAAGTCTGGCGACTGAGCAGGCCAGGGCAGGACATTGATGTTAGCTGCGGCGAGAGTCTGTCTTACAACTCTTGCGGTGTGCGGTCGTGCATTATCATGCATTAACTGAAATAAGGGACCGATTTGCACTTGTAGAGGAACGATGACGTCTGATACAATCGTCTCAGCATAAATTTGAGCGTTGAGGTTGCCTCTGATCCAAATCAACTCAGTTCTTCCGCCGATCCAAATACCCGCCCATACTATGATGGTTCCACCACTATAAGGATGGACTTCCTGGCAGGATTTTAATCGCTGTTGGCGTCCAGGGGTTCTCCAGTGTCGTATACGTCTTGTATCCGGTCTCATACCAAAACGAGACTCATCAGAAAAGCACACGAAACGCCATTGTTCTTCTGCCCAATTTCTGTGTTCAAGAGCCCATTGATATCGAATCCTACGATTGTGCATTGCTATAGGTGGTACCCGTAGCGGTCTTCGGGAATGAAGGTTCACTTCATGCAAGCGGTTTCTGACTGTTTGGTCGCTAATTAAGTTCCCTGAAGAGTGATGAAGCCTCACGGCTAACATCATGGCGGTTATTGTTGGAGCTCTTCGAGTTAAGATTTGAATGTATCGGTCTTGTCTCCGTGTGGTGCAGCGATACCGTCCTCCATGGCGCTCAGCCAAGGTAAGCGAAGAGCTCTGCCGAATATGGAGGGTATCCAGTCGCAAGAAGACCTTTTTTTGTTGTTGCAACGAACATGGGCGGCCATTCCACAGCGTGATTTGGATGAACTCATTTTGAGTATGCCAAACCGATGTTCTTGTGTTGTTAGTGTTCGCGGTAGAAACACGGATTATTAATTGTTTAAGTTACCCAATAAAATTTTAAAGAAAACTGTTATTTCAGTCTTTTTTTCGAACTTTAATGTTAGTGGTTCAAATGTCAAAAATCCCTTTATTAGGAAAATGGCAAATTTCTTTATTAATGCAAAGGTGACTTGGTTTATCGTTACTGTGACAAACGAAAACACTTTATTTGATGAATCCTTAAAGAAAATTTTAATTAATATCAATCAGGAGAAAAGTTATTGCAAAAATATATGTTGATCCCTAGATACTTTTGATGTGTTTACTTATAATATATATATACTATAAAGTAAATAGTGCTATAATTATATACATAAAATAAATATAACTATCACAGTTGGGAGGAAAGGTAGTGCTCTTTAAGTCGAATCTTAAACAAAGAAATAGATTTTAAGTCTCGAATGCTAGGCGGAAGTGAGTTTCACAATCTAACTGCATGGACAGAGAAAGAGTAGGAATAGTAGCTGGATTTATGAGGATGGGTTATAAGGAGGGATCTAAGGTGTGATCTGCACGGAAGGTCACTAGGGTGAGCATAAGAAATGCGCTCACGCAGGTAAGCGGGGTACGACGGGTTGTGAAGGATGTTGAAAAGGAGGCAAAGGATCCGAGTGTACCGGCGAAGTCAGATAGGGAGCCACTTGAGTTTCTTGCGAAGGTGAGAAACATGGTCATACTTGCGTAGACCAAACAAACCGAATGCATAAGTTCAAATCAAATCAAATCTTTATTTGTGAGTTTTGCAGGCGCTCAAGCTTGTTTTATAGCTCCTCAGTAGCATCCAGGTAGCAGGCGTCGGCATAATCTGCCGACGCCAATAATAATAGTGTAATGTTTTTGTTTTTATATAAATATGTATGATAGTCTGTAAGGTATATATGTTATGGGTATTTGTTACCCGAAATAAAAGTTATATTATTATTTAATTTGTTTATTTTTTGTACATACATTTTATATATTTTTATAGAAATATAAAAAAAAACATTTAAAAATATAAAAAATAGTAGCCCACCGGTATCGGGAACAGGGTCCAAGCTACCGGTGGTCAGGGCTCCTATTATTATTATAATCTATAATCGGCTGAATAAGTGTTTGGACCAAAGATATTTTCGTCTTCAAAGGCAAGGAATTTCAGCGAATGAAAAGAGATATAGACCTTTCGACTAACCTCATTGCAGGTCAATGAGGTTAGTCGCACGCCAGGAAAGATTGGAATCAATTATAACACCCAGATTTTTAGCAGTTTCGGTGTAGTCAATAAGAACACCATCGAGATATAAATGCGGCAAATTTGAAATAACAAGAGCAGTACGAACGTATCTGCTACCAATGATCATGGCCTGAGATTTAGTTGGGTTGATCTGCAAGCCAAATGACTTAGCCCAACTGCTGATACAAGCCAGGTCATGATTCATAGCAGCAATAGCAGAATCCGCCTCGGCTATGGTAAAATGACGGTAAAGCTGCAAGTCATCTGCGTAAAGATGGAAACTGGAAGAGATAATTCTGGTAACAAAGTTTATGAAATGGAAAAAAGAAGAGGAGAGAGAACGCTACCCTTTTTTTTTGGATTGGAAATCATCAAATGACCCCTCCCGCCCTGGGTGGAGCGGTAGGGAGTGTCAGACTTTTACTGACTAAAACCCACCCGTGCTCCTTCTTGTGCCCTTTGCGTTCCAGGGCCGCGGTAACTCTTTCGAACAAATTCCGCAACCCTAGCAGGCACCGACCCTAACCACTGCGCAATTGCACAGCGGCTGACTTGTCTCTGGAGGAGGCCGCAATGGGACCATTACTGGCACTACATTTCAGCCCCCTCCCGAGTATCGGGAGTCGCAGCACCCACAGCAGCAGCGGCAGTGGCGGCGACGGAAGCCGCGGCGGCGGCGGCGGACCTCTTGCCCCTGGTCGGGGCGGATGGCGCGCAGGCCCTTCCCCCAGCCCAGTGCTCGGCCGGCTTGCCAACAGCCGCACATGCAACGCAGTGCGGCGTGGCCTCGCACGAGCCGTCCCGATGACCGGGCTGACCACAGCGGAAACCAAAGTCCACTGCGGTCCACCTCGCGAGGGGCACATAGCTCCCGTGTGGTTGCCCACATGGCAGCGGTAGCACCTCAGAGGTCTGGGTTCCAGCAGTTTTACCCGCGCAGACACCCACCCCACCAAGAGCCTTCGGCCCTCCGACACAGTTCTGACCGCCGTCACGGGGCAGCTCACCACAAGGGTTTGCATGCCCGTGTTGTCAGGACGGATGGTGCCCACCTTGACAAGCTCGGCAGAGCACCCCCCGGTCCTCGCGACGGCGGCCACAACCTCCTCCGTCACGGAGTCATCCAGGCCCACTATGCGCATGTCAATGCACTTAGTCGGCCTGGACACCCGGACCTCGTCTGCGGGTAAGACCGCCTTAAGCCTTTCGGCCAGGGCGTCCGCGATCGGGCCACTCTCCGCTCCGGCGAGCTCGAGCTTCCGGGCACCGGTCAGGGTCCTCCTGATCTGAATGCCCCCGCTGATGCCCAGCTCTCGGAGGTTCACCGCCTCCTTCGCCCGCTTCATAAGGGCGAGGTACGTCACGCCCCTCTGTTCCGCTTCCGGCTGCAGTGTTAATACCACAGCCGCGGACTTCGGGGCGCGAAGCCTCGCCGCGATGGAGTTGGCCTTCCGCCTCTGCTTCCTGGCCTTGCTCTTGGCCGCCTTCTTCTGCCGCCGCTTCTCTCCAGCAACCTGCCACTCGGCCTCGGCCGCAGGAGGGTCCGAGGGTGGGGGTGGGGGCGGCTGCGGCTGCGGCGCCACTGGCGCAGCTGCCCCTCTACCCCTCTTCGCCGGGGCCGACTTGGTCGTCGTCGCCGGCGTCGCAGCTGCCGGCGTCACAGGCGCTGGCGCGGCTCGCGGCTCCCGCCTTGGCCTTCGCCTGGCCGGACGTTCCCGGGCTGGCAGCCACGGCGGCTGCGTACGAAGCCGCCTTTTGCTGCTGGCCCGGCGCACTATGGGACCAAACAGTATTTTCCATCTCAAAAATGGTTTTGACGAAAGTCGTAAATCCGTAGATTTCTTTATGGTTTTATACTTTTAAAGGATGGAACTTACGAATAAATAACAAAATAATTTTATAACTTAGTTTTAGGTTTATAAAATGAACCTCAAACATTGGGCATAAATATTTTCATTCCCATTAAATTACCGTTAAGGAAGTTCAACACAAAATTATTCGGAAGTTTTCCAAGGAAGTATATTAGTGTTATGCATCGTTAGATCGCTCAGAATGAACACTTTGTAACCACGTTCGGTTTTTGTAAAAAAATGTTTTTGTTTTATTTTTTAATATTTTTTTAGTGAAGTAATGAAAATTTCGTTTTTGTTTTTTTCAATTGGAGTTTTCCTTGTTGCCGAAAGCTGCCGGTGTCAAGTTAATCATTCTATTAGAAAGTTCACCTATACAGTAATATGAGGATTAAAAAAAAACTTGCGCGTTTTTTGCGCCAGTGGTGATTTAAAAGGAATAATGTCAATCGGGCGAAAATAAAAAAAAAATCCCCAAAATGACTATCTTGTTTTTTTCCATTTCTAAGATAGAAGCATACATTAACAAATTAATAGACTACTATTATATTTGAAAGAATCTTCCCATGACACTTTTATTTGCGGTGATCGCCTTGAAAACTTCTGGTGATCGTGGTAGACCAACAAAACCATATGACGAGTGTTCGGAAAACACAAAGAAACGGAAAAATATGGAACTGGTCCAGGAGTACGGAATGGAACATGTCATGTGTGTATTATGACTATTATCAGAAATAAGGAAAAAGAAGAGAAAAAAGTAATTCTACAAAACATACTCAATCCAGATAATGCACTTTCCTTATTGAAACAGATTTAACCAAAGCCCAATTTGCGTACCTAAGAAAAAGTTTTGCCTTCGTATCAAATTCTAAGTGAAGCAAAAAAGGCTTGCTATCCGCCTGCACCCAGCATAACGGTAACAAATGTAAGCGCAAAAATCAATCTGCAAGATCTCTTAGACCATACAGTCTGCCGTATTATAAAGATAAAGTCAGGATCGACAAATTACAATCGTCTCAAGCTGTTCACTAAATGGGGATGTGATGGATCCTCCGGGCAAAGTGAGTATAAACAAATCTTACTGGAAGAAAACGAACAAATATCGGATGCTAATTTGTTTATAGTGTCTCTTGTACCGCTGCGACTAGTAGACGCAGAAACTTCTGCTGTTATATGGCAGAACCCTACTTGCTCATCTGTTAGATATTGCAGACCATTTTTATTAGAATTTGCGAAAAAAATACAGCGGTTGTCAGTGAAATTGAAGCCAAAATTAATCAATTTATTCCAACTCTTGTAGCAATAGACGACAAAGTCATCCAAATTAAACATGAACTGTTTATGACAATGATTGATGGAAAAGTTGCTCAAGTGTTAACGAACACATCATCCAGCGCTACCTGCACTGTTTGTGGAGCAACTCCCAGACAAATGAATGCTCTTTTAAAAGTTACAACGAGAGTTGAAAATGAAAATGCGTTCAAATACGGATTGTCGACACTACACGCATGGATAAGATTTATGGAAATGATCCTCCATATTTCTTACAATTTAGGTTTTGAGAAGTGGTCTGCAACAACTCCAAAACACAAGCAACTGAAAAAAGACAAGAAAGAATATGTTCAAAAACGTTTCCGAGAAGTGCTTGGTTTGCATATCGATAAACCACGACAAGGTTCCGGTAATAGCAATGACGGAAATACGGCAAGGAGATTTTTCCAAAATAACCAATGTTCTGCAGAGATAACCGGAATTGATAAAGCATTAATCAAAAGATTATATGTAATTCTTCAAACTATGTCATCGAGTTTCCCTATAATAAACGCAGAAAAATTCGGCCAGTATACACTGATAACCGCGCAATTATATGTAAGCAAATATAACTGGTACTACATGCCATCTTCGGTCCATAAAGTACTTATACATGGTGCTAAAATAATAGAGCATTATGCAGTTTTGCCTATAGGACAATTATCCGAAGATGCCCAGGAAGCCCGAAATAAAGATTACAAGAAATATAGGTTACATCACGCTAGGAAGTGTTTCAGATCAGCAACAAATGAAGACGTTCTGCATATTTTGTTATATACATCTGATCCTTATATATCTAGCTTAAATAAACCAAGTTTTCTGAATACCAAAGAATTGTTTGACGACGCTAAATAATTGTTGGAAATATAAAGTGATGAATAGAATTAGCGCTATTTTTTTATCATGTAACTGTTTAATAATAAAAATTTAATTTTAAACTTATTTTAAGCAAAATTGTAACTTTTATTGCTATTTTAATGTAACTGTATAATTTTTCGTATGCAATTTCGTATAACTATTATTTTGTCATTTTTTTACGAGAAATATATAACTTTTAAAATAATGATGTTTGATTTATTTTATTGCCTAAATATTCAAAAGTACGTGAAAAAAACGTCAAGGAGAAAAATCACAAACCAACAGAGTTATTGATTTTTGAGATGGAAAATACCGGTTGGTCCCATAGTGCGGCGGCCTCTGTGTCGCCACTGTCGGGGGACGCCGGACCATGTCCTCCAAAGCGGAGAACTGCTTCCGGAAGGGAGCCAGCTCCTGCCGCACCAGGCTCCGCACCTGGCTCAGCACCTGGCTCCCCTCCAGCGCCGCCGGACTCAGCCCCCCTTGCGGCTCCTCAGAGGCCGCTCTGGCCATCCCCGCCAGGTCCCTACGGAGTAGGGTTGCCACCTTTAGTTTTTGCAATTAAAGTACATTGGTTATTAAAGGTAAGAAAAAAAAAGTACATAGGTTCAAAATAAAGTACAATTTATTTTTCTTTATTATTATATTTAAAAACATATTTTTTATTGCTTTTTGCAGTTTGTGTCAAATTACTATCTTTACTAAAAAATTGCACAGCATTTTTACAATCTAAATTTAAATTAAAGTAAATAAGTAATTCATTTTTTATCAAATTTAGAGACGCTTTGTTTCTTTCGTCTCGCCATTTGCTGTTCATCACAGAAAAATCTCTTTCTGTGAATGCTGACGTGGCGGGAATAGACAATAAAAATGAAATTACTTTATACAAGTTTAAAAAATTATCATCACTCTTAAATACTTGCTGCCATTTTTGTGCAGTTGATAGTTCTGCAAAACTCTTAGAAGTAATATCTGATTATAAAGTTGGTTTAGTAAAGCAATTTCTCCTTATAGATCATCCATATCTACATTAAGTTTTTGAAGATTTAAATTTTCAATTATGTTAACAATATTATTAAATTCAATTTTGCTCTTTAAATTTATATATCCAAGTGTAAATAACCAGTTTGTGTTATTGAAATCAAACCATTTATTCAGATACTCTAAGGCTTTGTCAACAAATAATAAAAAAATCGTGTGAATTTTTCTAGTCAGTTCCGGTGAAGTCAGTTTAATTTTTTTGCCTGTTTCATAGCCAAAGAAAATATCTTGTTTTCTTTGTGTTAATCCGTTTCTAAGATTATCCATAATCCCATAAATGTCTATAATTGTTATGCTGTTGGCTTCTAGACATTTAACAGCTTTATTAAATAAATTTAATAAGTGACTACAAAAAAGCAAATAAATTTCAATCACATCATTCTCAGTTTCATTGAGCATCAATAAATTTTGTAAAACCATTGGACAGTAGTCTAAACTTAAAAAGTAGCTTCTTATAGGTGACCAATTTAATAATAAAGTATCAATACATGGCAAAAGAGAGAGCCATCTTGTTCCCACATGGCGTTTGATTTCGTGAAAGTCTCCATCTACTGATGCTACAATTTTTTTTAGATCCTCTCTTCTTACAGCAGAATGTGAAAAATGAGCATAAATTTTTAAAATAACATTTTCTATGTCATGTGATAAAAAGCTCATGGCATGTCTGACGCAATTATGCACTATATGTGCGTGACAATTTCCTTTAATCAAACCTGGTACCAAATTATTCATATTGGTGAATAAAGAATGATTAACACCAAAATTTGCATTTGTATTATCTGCACTTAACCCGGATACATTATGAAAAGATAATTTGTATTGCTCTAATGACTTTTGAATTGTTTCAAACATACCATCAGCAGATTCATTACTATTTTCATAAAAATCTATTAATTTGTTTTCAATGCCATTTTTGGCTGTAAAATATTGTATCACTAATGGAAAGAGTTTTATATTTTTCTTGTTAGAAGCATCTGTTTGTAAACAGTAAAACAAATTATCTGTATTAACAGCATCTATTACATTTTGTAAAGAATATGGGCCCAACACTTCTGTAACTAGTGCTTCCATTTTTGTTCTAGCTAGATGAATTGCATTAGCTGTAGGTGAATTGGCATAAATAATTTTATTCAATTTTATAGTACAATCCATGCTATTGTAAGACAAATTATGTTTTACTGTGATATGTCAGGGCTAACTCAGATGCAACAACATTTTCTTTATCACTGCATCTAGACGATGTGGAAGCAGAAGAAGAGTCAAGGAATTTCTCAAGTAGTCCAGATGTTCTCCTAGTTTCATATTTTGATTTGTGTTGTTTTGTTTGCAGGTGTTGTTTAACCTGAAAATAATAAGATTAATCCCGTCACCTTACCCATCACCTCCAGTCACCATAAAATAATTATACTTTCAAAGTTATTGGGAAAAAGTGTACATTTATCTTAAATAAAATCTAATCATTTTATAGCATAGTACCTATAGTTTGCATATTTAATGCAACCATACCAACACACACACACACACACTGATAAATAAGTTTTTTTCTTACTTGTCCTATACCTGCTGAAGCAATTGTAAATGTAATTCCACACAATTTGCATTTTCCATTATATTCGTTTTGTGGATCATTAATTAACCAATCACCATGTTCGATTTCCCACTGACTTTTATATTTCTGCATTCGTTTATTTTTCTGTTTTGTCGTATCTTTTGTTTTTAAACATTTTTTTGGTGTAACATATTCATTATCTATTTGATCCGTTTCACTATTAAAATTACGTTTTATAGGTGTATGTGGAGTATTCTTATCCATGATGTACTACTATAACATGAGTCTGTAAAACTTAAAATCGTATTCTTAATGCACTAAACCGCTTCGCACAAAACGATACACAGAAAAAACATTATGACAATGTGTTCAGAGTGTTAAGGTTCACTTTCGGTTGGCACAAAAACTAGAATGATGAAGACGTGTGTTTGCTTCAAGATTTTATTTTCAACTGGTTATTCTAATATGACATGCTTCTAGTTAGACCACTATTACACATAACTATATACAGGTATAATTCTCCTCAACATACCGCCCACCAAAGAACCTTACGTTCTTTTAAACAAAAAAAAAATATACGAGTAATAATAACAGTAATAGTAACATTGAATTAATCTTCACATTTCCAATAACAATCAAATACTAGTAACAAAATGGTAGATAGTCATAACTATAACCAACTGTAAACTAATGAAATTGAATGCTTAATAAAACAATCTTACAACAATTAAATACACTTACACGGTATGCATATGGAATATTAAACCTTAGTGTCTACAGGCAGAAGACATAATTTTCCTATTGATCGCTTAACTATGTGGTTACCGGTTTTCACACTATACACTCTAGTAACTGCATCTTGGCCAGGGTGTTTATCTACGATACGTCCTAGTGGCCATTTCCCTGGAGCAGTATTGTCCGTCTTTACTAGCACTATCTGACCAATCTCCAAGTCTGAAACTGTCTTTAACCACTTCGGGCGTTGCTGGAGTCTAGCTAAATACTCATGTTGCCATCGCTGCCAAAAGTCATTCAAGAGTTTTTGAGTATGCTGCCATCGAGATAGTCTGCTGACAGGTACATTTTTCAAGTTTGGTGATGGTACGGTGATTGGTGCCTCCCCGATCAGGAAGTGCCCTGGAGTGAGTACTTCCATGTCATCACTGTCCGAATCATCGATGGGGCACAACGGTCGCGAGTTTAGACAAGCCTCAATCTGGCACAAAAGCGTAGTCATCTCTTCAAACGTCATGTGACTGTTTAAGATTCGTTTGAGGTGATATTTAGTGGATTTTATGCCGGCTTCTCATAGCCCACCGAAGTTCGGACTGTATCCTGGAATAAAATGCCACTGCGTGCCATCCTTGGTCAATGTATTTACTATATCACCTTCGAATTCTAACTTTGCTGCGTTCCAGGTTTCGACAAGCTCCTTGTTAGCTCCGACAAAGTTTCGGCCTTGATCACTCCACATGTGATTGCATCTTCCTCTTCGTGAGACAAATCGTCTGAACGCTCCTATAAACGCTTCAGATGTTAGGTCGCCAACAAGTTCTAAATGTATGGCCTTAGTTGCCATACATATAAACAATGATATATAGTCCTTGTTCGTTTTAGCGCCTCTTCCTCTAGACATTAGGATTTGGTACGGGCCAGCAAAGTCAACACCACAGTTCAAGAATGCTCGGGCCGGTCTCACACGTTCTTTGGGTAAGTCCCCCATCAATTGGGTTCTAATTTCAGCCCGTTGTTTTGCACAAACTAAACATTTATGCACTGCAGCCCTGATCAAACTTTTTCCCTTCACAATCCAGTATCTAGATCGAATGTAATTTAACATGTACACTTCCATGCAAAGTTACCATATGTGCATCGGCCACAATCAGTCTTGTTAAATATGATTTATTATCTAAGATGATGGGGTGTTTTCTATCGTTGTCTATATTAGCGTGTCGAATTCTACCGCCCACCCTGAGGATATAATTTCGATCCAGATATGGATTAAGCGACTTCAATACACTCCTGTTTTTAACTTTACCTTTCTCTGTAAGGTCTTTAATTTCTTCTTCATAACATTCCTTTTGTGTTATTTGTATACATTTGTGTAATGATTTTTCTAATTCTTCAGTGTTTAGACTAATCTGTGTTTTTTTTTCTTTTCAGGTTTAAGAATTGTCTGCAGTATGTCACCGTTTGCAATAAATCTTTAAGTGTATCACAAACCTCGAAGCAGATTGACCAAGTTTTCTCTTTGACAGACGGTTGTTCCGATACCATGTTTACATTTATAACCTTTCTCATTTCTAGGTCCGTCGAAGCGCTTACGCTATTAAATACTATTTCCCTTTGTTTCAGCCAGTCCGGACCTTCCCACCATAATTGACAGTTCTTCAACTCTGATAGGCGCATGCCCCTTGATACGATATCTGCTGGGTTTTCTTGTGATCGTACGTGAAACCATTTGTTACCGATATTATCGATTATCGTTACGACTCTGTTCCTCACAAAGGTTTGCCATCTTGAAGGATCTCCTTGTAACCATGATAAAACTATGGTTGAGTCTGTCCATGAAAATATTTGATTACTAGGAACGCGCATGGCTTCGCTTATTTGCTTTAATAATTTTGAAAGTAGTACTGCGCCGCAAAGCTCTAGTCGCGATAGTGACATTTGTTTTACAGGCGCAACTCTGGATTTGGCAGCAATCATGGTCGTTTTGTATTGCTTGTCTTCTCCCAGCACCCTCAGGTAAGCTACAGCTCTGTATGCTTTTTCAGAAGCATCACAGTAACCGTGTACAGAAGCGGTATTCATATTTTTACTCGTGCATTGTAACCATCGCCGCAGTTCAACAACTTTCAAATGTGATAAGCTTTCTCTTATACTAATCCATTCCTTTTCTGTTTCAGGGTCTACTTCGTCATTCTGACACTCCCTACCGCTCCACCCAGGGCGGGAGGGGTCATTTGATGATTTCCCATCAAAAAAAAAAAAAAAAAAAAAGGGTCTACTTCGTCATCCCAAGCGGATTGCTTCAACCATAAACTTTGGATTAATATTTTTGCAGGTACTATCGCCGGAGCCAGCCATCCCAGCGGATCGAAAAGCCGGTGAACGTCAGCCAGAATCTTTCTTTTGGTCACTACTCCTGTCATTAGGGCGTAATCAAGATGGTAATGTATAGTATCTTCACCCATATTCCAGGATAGACCTAGCGTTCTAACCGTGCCATGCAACTTCATGTCTATTTTAACTTGCTTACTATGCTGTTCAGCTTCCAAGTGTTTCAGAAATTCGCTACTGTTAGAGGCCCACTTTTGCAGCCTGAAACCTCCTTCTTGCAGGATATGGCTTATATCTTTAGCTACTTCGACAGCTTCTTCTACTGTATCCTGTCCAGACATAAGATCATCCATAAAAAAATCATGTTTGATGGTTTCAGCTGCTATGGGATAATCTTTGCCTTCATCTTCTGCTAGTTGATGCAGTGTTTTCACAGCAAGGTAAGGAGCAGAAGCAGTACCGAATGTCACTCGTAGCAGACGATAATCTTCGATTGTTTCAGTTGCATGCTGACGCCAAAGAATACGCTGATAGTCTGCGTCTTCTTGTGTCACCAATATCTGTCTGTACATTTTTTCAATGTCAGATACAAAACAGATAGGCTTCATTCTCCACCTCATGACTAAATATCTCATGTCTTGTTGTAACTGAGGTCCTATCAGTAGTTCATCATTTAGAGATATATTATTGGAACCTTTTGACGATGCATTAAATACAACTCTTACCTTCGTTGTTTCACTTGTTTCTTTCAGGACTGGATGATGTGGTAAGTACACTGCTGAATTATCTATCTCGTTTATTGGAACTATTTCCATGTGTTTCAAATCTATATATTCATTCATTACTTTTATATATTCTGTTCTTAACTGTGTATCATTTTCAAAGCGTTTTTCAAGTTGCCTGTACCTTCTCAATGCTATATCTCTAATTTTACCTTCACAAGACCTAGGTTTTTCTGTTTTAAATGGTAATTTTACCACAAATCTTCCTTCAACAGTTCGCTTGTATGTTTCCTTGTATATTTTCTCACAGGTTTCTTCTTCTTTTGTTAGTTTCATCTTACTGTCATCTTCCACTTCCCAAAAAGTTTTCAACATATTTTCAATGTCAATATGTTGATGCATGACGGTGATATCTTCCGAAGAAGTGGTTTCTTCCACCTTTCCAAAAAGAATCCATCCTAGGCGTGTATCTTGTGCACTTGGGGCGCCTAATGGACACTTAACCAGACCGCCCTTCAGAATGATGTCATAAATTTGAACACCTAATAAAAGGTCCACTCGCCCTGGTTCATTGTAACTTGGGTCTGCCAGGGCGAGGCCTTGTAAATGTGGCCAGTTATCGATTTTGTGGGTGAAATGTCTTGGTGGCAAATTGGAGGTTATGTTCTTGGGTATGACGTACGCTTTCAAAGAAATCTTGAAATCATCCTCACACAATGATAAAAGATCAAATTCTGCGATGTGATTAATGTGTGTTTGTTTTCCCCCAATTGTGGTAATTGTTCCACTGCTTGTTTTAAGTTTTAACCTTAATCTTTGTGCTGCTCTCTCACTGATAAAACTTTCATGTGACCCTTGGTCAATTAAAGCGCGCAATATCGTTGTAAGTCCATTGTCATCTCTAACATACACTAGTGCTGTTGCCAGCAAAGCTGTGGACTTCTTCGTCAAGAAGTGTGATGCTATTGCGACGTCTTCCTTTGTATCTTCTTTATTTTGTTCCTTTCCTTCGATGTGACTGTGTGGAGTTTGTGAATTGTCTGACTGCTTGTTATTACTTCTCAGTTGGTGTAATAGTGAGTGATGCCGGCGATTGCATCGACGGCAGAACACAGGCACGCGACATATCCAGGCTGAGTGTCCTGGTGCCAGACAATTGTAGCAAAGGCTATTCTTCTTTACAAACTCGCTCCTTTCCGTGGGTTGAAGTTTTATAAAATCTTTACAATGGCATAGGGCGTGGTCTTCCTTGCACATTGTACACGTCTTCGCCGGTTTGGTTGCAGAAACATGGCATAACTTATCTTTGATAGCTTTCTCCTTTGAGACAGCTGTAGAACTACTAGCGGTCACCAACTCCAATGTACGGAACTTAGACTCCAAAAATATAAATAAATCTTTTAAGGTGGGTAAATTGTTAAACTTCTGAGTGTACGTATGCTCCTCCCAATCCTTATGGGTCTCAGGGTCTAATTTTTGAACCACTAGAAATATAATTAGAGGGTCCCAATTGTCAATAGATAAATCCTGATTTTGTAGACTATTCAAACATTCTGTGGTAGTATCTAGCAAGGACTTTATCTGATTTGCAGTTGGTGTCTTAATCGTCTTCTGTCCGGTAAGTCGTTTCAATAAAGTATTTACTATCACTCGTTTATTTCCGAAGCGACTTTTCAATATTTTCCACGCTTGTTCGTAGTTATTGTCCGTAACCCTTATATGTTTCAGCAAGGCTTCAGCTTCACCGGTAATACTTGATTTCAGGTATTGCAACTTTTGTACCAAACTTAGCGACGTATTGCTATGGACTGATGATATAAACAAGTCATGATAAGTTGGCCAATCATCGTAATTACCATTAAACTCAGGCAGGTGGATTCTCGGTAATTTAACTTGAGTTTGGTTAATTGTCGCGATGTTACTAACAACTTCTCCTGATGATGTCAATGTAGATATCATGTCCTTTAAATCTCCTTGTAAACACAAAAACAAGTCTTCAATAACGTAATAATCTTCGTTAACAAAGTACTAGACGTTCGCACGTTGATCTTTCGGTGTACACTTTACAAGTTCTTCATGTGCTGACTTAGTCACGCCAATATTCTTCTATACATTGTAGTCTTGCTTGGATGTAACCTTTTGTTAATCGTGCCTTAGGACATTTCTTCAAATTAACTTGGGCTTTTTGCATTTTACCAGCTGTTTCTTCTAGAAGATTGAGTAGCTGACTGCTTGAAGTACTCATTTTCGTAAAAAGACGCTTTTAATCGTTTAATTTGAACTCAAATTCATGTAAATACACTAAGTTATGGCGATGTAGTAACTCGTAATATTATAAAGTCTTTACTAATGAGCTTGTTATTCACTCTTATCGCTGAGGAATGTGCAATCCTTTTGTATTCGTTCGGCCACACAGTTTTTATAACTTTAAAAACAACACTAATGGATCCGGCTCGTTTGGACCATATGTTCAGAGTGTTAAGGTTCACTTTCGGTTGGCACAAAAACTAGAATGATGAAGACGTGTGTTTGCTTCAAGATTTTATTTTCAACTGGTTATTCTAATACTAGCTGCTGCCCGCGACTTCGTCCCCGTGGAATTCCCGATTTTAAAACATTCTTTATCGCTGCTCCGCTCCTATTGGCTTAAGCGTGATGATATATAGCCTAAAGCCTTCCTCGATAAATGGTCTATTCAACCCAAAAAGAATTTTTCAATTCGAACCAGGAGTTCCTGAGATTAGCGCGTTCAAACAAACAAACAAACAAACAAACAAACTCTTCAGCTTTATAATATTAGTATAGATGACATGCTTCTAGTTAGACCACTATTACACATAACTATATACAGGTATAATTCTCCTCAACACAATGACACTGACATTGTTGACATTTGAGGTTAGGTTGCGTTCAGAAATTGTTAAAAACGAGTGGTTAAGTGATGTGGCGCTGTCGAGTGGCGAAATCCATTCAACACTAATCGAAAAATTTCGTTCAACGAAAAAGCACTTTCTCTTCATACGAAATAAAGTATTTTCGTGTACTTTATTGTTCTCATAAAGTATAGAGTACAATTACCTGAAATAACGTACAATACTTTATTATAAAGTACGGGTGGCAACCCTACTACGGAGCGACTCATTCTCCCGAACGAGTCGCTCCGTAAGAACTGCGAGGCGGGCGACCTCCGCCCGCAACTCAGACGCCTCCTTTGCCTCTTTTTTCCCGTCGACGTTGGCCGCCGCTGCCGCCAGGATGGAGGCTTTGGCCGCGCTGATGGCCTCCCGCTTCGAGGACTGCTTCCTCTTGAAGGCCACAGCGCGGATCGCGGCCTCCACCACCTCGAATTTCGCCCTCTGCTCCTCGGCAGCGGGAGGTACCTCTCCCGGGGGCTCTTCGAGTCGTCAGAGTCGAGAGGAGGCGGTAGAGGAGCCCCGCGACCGCTCCCTCCAGTGCGACGCCCCTCCTCCACCACCCTCTCGGCCCGACGCTCCACCTCCCGGGTAGAGGGAGCCAGCCTCCTCCCTGCCTCACAGCCCCTGCCCCGCCTTGCGGTGGGGATCTTCCGGGCGGAGGCAAATTCGCCCTCGGAGGACGACTCCCCGGTATCCTCCCGTCTGGGCCGCTTGCGGAAGAACTTGACGTTCTCCGCAGCAGCCCCCCCTCTTCCGTCTACAGAGCCCGCCGAGCTGATCGTTACTAGGTCAGGTGCAGAACCAGAATCCGATTCTGCACCTCCCCGGCGCTCAGGCGAACCCTCCTCTACGCAATCGAACGCCATCAGCTCCTTAAACGAAGCGGATTCGGATGACTCGTTCCTTTTAAGGGTGCGGTCCCTGTTTTCTCCGCCCCTTCTCAGGGCCCGCTCTCCTGACCTCACCTCTCCACCTGCTCGCTGCTCTCACCGTCACGTCTGATAATCAGACGCGTACCAGAGAGCAGCGAGCAAGCTTGACACGCATACCGCCCGCTGACGCAAACACTGCTCAGGTCCCCGAACGGTGAGCCCCTCGTGTGTGTCTCTCTTGGTCTGATCCCTCACTTGCGACCTTCCGGCATGAGTGGCTCTACCGGGAAAGCTCGCAAGATCATTGGGACGCGCAAGCCCCACCACGACGGCAACGTGGAGACACATTCGGTGGGGGAGAACGCTACCCTGAGGAACACCCTCAGTGAGGCTCCACTAATCAGAAAAGGATTAATCAAGGTGGACACACTGAGAGCGTCCCCGAAGGTAAGAATTGAACCAGGCTATAGCGGAAGAGGACAGATTAATGGATTTGAGTAGACCTAGCATAATGTCGAAATCCACTGAGTTGAAGGCGCTCTAAATTAAACAATACAAGGACTGTAAGCGACTTATTTTCCATAGCCCAGCGGATATCATCGGTTACTTTTACGAGCGTGGTAACAGTACTGTGACCCGCGCGAAAACCGGACTGGAAAGGGGATATTATTGAGTTCGACGTTAAGAAAAAAGATAATTGTATATGAGTGTTCAAAAACTTTGGAAAGAAACGGAAGAATAGAAATAGGTCTAAAGTGATTTAATAATGATGGATCGTTAATTTTGGGTAAGGGTATGATGAGAGCCTGTTTCCAGACCGACGGAAAGGAGCAGGAAGTAAAAGAATGATTGAAAATGTGAGTGAGAACAGGAAGTAATGAGGTAAGGACAAGAGTAATCATTCTAGAACATAAATTGTCGTTACCAACTGCAGAGGAAGTAATCGCGAGAACAGATTTCTCAACGTCATCCTCGGTAACGTCGCTAAATTTAAAGGGAGAAGATTGTGGCAACGGTAAACTAAAAAGACTCTCCAGTGTTGCAGCTTTGACACAAGGATCAAGCGAAAAGGGAAGGTGCGAGAAATGCCTGTTCAGATCGTTGAGGTTCACATCCTTACACTGGCTGGTAGGGGATTTGCCAATACCAACAGACTTAAGTAATTTCCATACATCGCGGAAGAACTGCGGATATCGAGTTGTTCATGGAAATAGCGCCTCTTAGCATCTTGACACAGACGCCTGCAGCGATTACGTAGAGATTTGTAATAAGCGAGATTCAGCCCCGAAGGTCTACGCTTATACCCACACTTAGCTTTATCTCTGCAAGCCATAAGTTCTTTAATTTGAACCGTTATCCATGGTGCTGGGTTTTGCTTTATTTTGACACGCCGAATTGGGGCATGCTGGTCATACAAATCGAGCAAGCACGTACCCAGAATTTTTTGTCGGGGGGGTCCAGGTCCAGGCAAATGATTAAGGTATCGCGTAAATGGATACTTAAAATTAAAAGAAAATTGTTTTCACAAATTATTTAATGCATATCTCGGTAATATAAGACAGTATTATAACGTTAAATTTAAACGTCTTGGTCTTAAGGACATTTGGTGTAAAACGTCGTCTACTGAAAGAATCTGAGTTGAATGGGCTGACATCAATACCAAACCAGTTAGACGATCATTGCCCATTTTATTGCGTAAATAGGTTTTAACCCTTTTTAAAGTTGAAAACGATCTTTCGACGCTTGCAGTAGATACAGGGAGAGACACTAACAGTTTTAATAGTGTGTGTATATGTGGATAAAATACAGCATCACACTTAGCCAACACTTCTATTGCTTCTCTCTTGATTGAAGTTTGATCAGCATTTTTCCACTTTTCAGCCCATAGGTGATATTCGCTCTCCAATGTGACCGCAGACACATCGTCATCTAAGTAAGAAAGTAGATTTGACAAGTTCTGTGCATTGTTGACACATATCTTATGTGGTAATAACATTTCTAGCGTTGTCAAAATTTGTACATTGCTCCCTTCAAATCGACTTTTCAGACTTCCAAGAAGGTCATCCAGACACGGAATGAAAATACTTCTTTTGAAATATTCCAATGGTGAATCTGCTGGATAATTTTCTCTATGTACTTGTCTGCCAGTTATTCGTGGCATTGTGATAGATTCGATGCCAAAGAGAGTGCAAGAGAGATTTACAACTCTTGTGAATATCTTTTTAAATTCTTCGTCTAGTGTATTACTTCTTAAGTTCTGAATCTGTTGTATTACATCCTTTGCAAAAGTCAATGCAGAACTTAAATCATGTTCAGGACTTTGCAAATACTGAGACAACGCCAGTGTATAACTTAGCAACTTCTCACAAACTAAAACAGATATTAAGAATGCTGGACTTTTCATTGCTGAAACCAATTGTTCCGCTTTAGCTGCAATGTCTCTTCCTGTTGCAGAAACATCAAAGAGGCTAATGACAATGGGTTCAATTAGCTCAACAAATACGATGATGGCGTTATGACGTTCCACAAATCGCGTTTCACAAACACCTATTAACCGTGTCCTTTTTGTCTCTGGTACTAATGCCTGAATGTGACTTTTCAGTATATGACCATTTAATGAATTATTTCGAAATAAATTGCAAATGTCCTTAATGGTTTGTAGACAGTTTTTGACACACGGTGTTGTCATACCTGCACTAAGTGCAAGATTCAAACGATGATTGGCACAATGGACATACATGGCTTTAGGATATAATTCTCTGATTCGTGCTTGTACGCCTTTGAACTCACCACTGAAAGATCCAGCTCCATCATAACCTTGCCCAGCTAGTTTTTCCAAATTCAAGCCAAGTTCTCCGCATTTTTTTATTATCAAGTTTGAAATCGCGACACCAGTCATTTCCGTCAGTGGTATAAAACACAAAAAATCATCTTTGAGAACCATATTTTTGAGATCGACATATCGCACACGTAGAGAAAACTGTTCAATTCCTGATACATCCAAAGTTTCATCTGCAAGGATACTGAAAAACCCTGATTCATTTGCATCTTTTACGATTTTAGTTTGAATTAATTTACCACAGATATCAATAATTTCGTTTACGATTTTAGGACTTGTATACATTGCATTTTTTTTTGCATTTTCTAAATGTTCTTTGAGTGTATTGTCACCCTCTTCCACTCTGAACCTTAATAGGGCTCTAAATTTTCCATCTCGAGAATCTCGGGCATCTAGTGTTTTGGAAAGATCAGAACTCTCGTCATCACCGCGAAGTGCAATTTCATTTTGTCCGCAAAATATAACTGTTTTTATTATGGGTCTAATAGCGTCTCTGTTCTCTAAGATTTGCTTCCTTCGGTTAGAATCGAGTTGACTGATAACTGAAAGTGTTGAATCAGCTTGTTGCACGAGGAAATTTTCCGCTAAAGTCGTTGATTCCTTGTGATAAGCAGTTTTCTCGTGATCGCGAAACTTCTCCACTGCGTGTTTCCATTTAACGAATGGATTATCAACTAAAACACCTATTTTTTGATGTTTACCCTTTCCAACGCAATCTTTGGAGAATGCCACACAATATTTACAAAATGCACCATCAAAGTGTTTTGAATATATCAACCATTTCCATTTGTTAATCCAGTTCCTTTGAAACTTCAACATCTTTCCACCCACATTTTTTGCTGGGAATTGAAAGTCATTATCTGGATTGGTCAGTGAAAGAATAATTGTTCTCACCGCGTCTGGTACAGTTGTGTTAGAAAATTCCTTTGATTTTAAAATATGATGTCCAATATCGTGTTCGTTTGGGACTTCCAGAGCAGTATCTGTTTCCTTTAAACATATATTAGATAAGTGAGAAGTTGATGATCCACTTGGTCTAGGTTCATGCTGTGGTGCAGCGAAATCATCAGCAACAGGTAGAGTCGTACTGTCTAGATTGACGATTTTTGATAATGTTGATGGTCCACTCGTTCCGGGTTGATTCTGTGGTAAAGTTAAATCATCAGCAGCAGCTAGAGACGTTTTGTCTAAGTTGGCAATTTTCGATAACGATTTATCAGATCTTTTAAAATTTCCTTTGTCCATATCTTCCTCGCTATGTTTGGCTATTTTAGGCCGGAAAAAGTCGCTTATTTTGGAATTACGCTTCATTGTCGTGGTGATAAGCAGGACTTCGTCTTCATCACATAAGTCAAATTGTAGATAGTCTCAGTCCTTTTTTTTGTCGTTTTTCGTTGATTGAATGACTCGTTCAGCCCTGTAAACGTACAATAAAAATGTAGTAACTACTCAATGAAGAACTAGCGGTGCCCGCGACTTCATCCGCGTGGACTAACAGTTTTAAGTGAACAACAGCGCCATCAGTTGCCTTTTCAATAAACTACACCATTCCTAGATTTTAAATTATATTATTATATCTTCTCTTCCGGTGAACCGATTTGGATGAAATAAAGCCTACACTTTTTTTTATACGGGCTCACTCTTGGCTTCGGGGGCGAAGGTGAAGCCTAAGATGGAAGCGAGTTTGCCCGGAAGCCCACAAGAGGGCACTGGTTACCCCGCGCCCGCACACTGACGGAACGCAGCATTTGCTACTTGGCGCCAGACTTCGACGGGAGGGTGGTAGCAAGCCATTAATTACAAATTCCTCGGTACCTACAAAACAGTACCTGACTGACTGACTTACTGACATACAACACGCAAAGCGTAAACTGCTAGGTACTACATTTATATTTATTTTTTGTGATTTTAAATTATTCTTGTCATATGTCTTTTTGATATCTTTTTTGTATAGATAAACGTTGCCGAATTGGAATATGAATAAAAAATTATCATAGAGTATATAACGAAACCGGCAAAACCCAGTCCAGATAGTTACCAAAGTACAAAATTGAATTCCCAACGGCCCGTTTACGAAATGACAATTACTTTTTATGCACAATTATCTAGCCCAGGTAAAACAAACAAATATAACAATATTTTAGTTTATTCTTTTTTCACTCACCTGTAGCTTGATTGAACTAAATCTACTACACAACCGAGCGTCGGCGCGTGGTGGATTAACAAATGCAATCATACAGCGTGCGCACGAACAGAATCCGTCGAGCGAACTGAACCGACCGATTCGGTGTCTGCGGGGGCGGTGAGGTGGGGCGGCCCGGTCACCGTGGCCGGCCGAGGCGGAAGTTATTAATACTTGCTCCAATGACCGTTGAGGTGCCCCGCCACCACCCGCCCGCCCCGCAGATCAAAACTGAGAGTCATATTTGGCACTGTACTTACTACTGAGGGATTTATTTTATGGGTTGCATCTATTTTCGGGAGGGGTCCGGACCCCTTGGACCCCCCCCTGGGTACGTCCTTGAAATCGAGGACGGTCGTGTTAAAGTAATTGACCTTTCCCTCGATGTCACCGATCTCAACCAGAGGGTTTCAGTCGAGGTTGCTGGCATCGCGTCGCAACGCTGCCAGGTTTATGCCCTTGTAGTTACGGGGATATAAGTGCTGGGCCTTACGCTTAGCAACACGGATACGATACGAAAGATAAATGAGGTCCTGGTAAGAAAAGGTAGCAGTAAGTTGTCCATGGTTAGAGACATTATTCTGAACTTCCCCAGCTGAGGGCAAATGGAGTGCACCATGAGTTCTTGAACTTGCGCTAGGAAGCGGTACAACTAGTTTAGAGCGTTTAGGCCGAGACTGTTCTTCGACTTCTGTTTCTGAACTAGTGGGGACATTCGCAGTTACTATCAGCTATTTCTTATTTTTTCTCAGCTCTTTTGGCCGGTTTCGACCACATTTACGGGCCATGCCAAGTAAATGTAGCATAAGGTATTAATTTTGTTTCGATAAATGAATACCGCGATTAATTATCATAAAACGAGTTTTTTTTTGTTTTTTTTTTTTGATAAAAGCAAATTGTTGGGCGTTTCGTGCCCAAAATTAGGCATTCCTCTTTAGAGTTTTGAGGATCCCAAGGAGGATATCGAAGTCAACAGAGTTGAAGGCGCTGCTGAAATCCAGAAGAACAAGCAACGTCACAGATTTATTGTCCATAGCTCAGCGGATGTCATCAGTAACCTTTAAAGCTGTGATAGTGCTGTGACCAGGCCGAAAGCCGGATTGAAAAGAGCTGAGAAGATTATTGATAGATAGAAAAAAAGAAAGTTGCTGAACTTTTGATAGATAAGGAAGGATGGAAATTGGTCTAAAATCAGTCGGAGAGACTGGGTTAGGGATTTTTGGTAACGGTATGCTTGTTTCCAAGTATCGGGAACAGAGCCACAAAATATGGAAAAATTAAAAATGTGGGTCAAAATAGGGAGGATAGTGGGGAGAATAGGAGAAATCATTGTAGAGCAAAGGTTATCATTGCCAGCAGCGAAAGAGGAGATAGCAGAAATAGCTTTCTTGACATCATTTTCACTCACAGGACTGAAATCGAACGGGGAGCACTGGGGCATTGGCATACTGGAAAGCTGATTTAATGTTACTGATTCGACGTGTGGGTCTAAAGTAATAAGACCGAGTGAGAAAAATTGATTCAGAGCACACACATCAGTGTCGTTGATAGAAACGACTGGAGATTTGCCAATACCAACAGTTTCCAGAAAGTTCCAGACTTCAGAGGAGTTCCGGAATCAAAGTAATCTATACTGAGGTTGGGAATGTACATAACTCCAAGAAGCATTTTAACGTGATGTAACGATATTTCTATAAATAGATGCTCAGCTGACCCCGAGTAGGAAGATGGTGATGCACTGATAATCTTAAAGGGTATATCAGCACGCAAATACATGGCCACACCACCGCCGCCCTTCCCCGTTTTATCATTGCGAATAAGAACAAAGCCAGGGGAGGGCATAGTGAACCGATAGGAGAGAAGGTTTCAGAAAGGAGAGATCAGTAAAGCATCTAAATGTGCACAGTTAATGGACACCAGAAGATCAGAGAAATGGAACACTGGGCACTGATGTGGGCTATTTTTAGGTTATTGGGGTAGTGGGAAAACAACGAGGAAATCACCAAGTATAACAGGAGAAGAGGAACCACTCCCTGCACTGTGAAAGCTGCTAGAGGAGGAAGAACAGGAGAAAAAGTTATCATCAAAATTACCATCCATCATATTTGCAAAAATAATACTCAAATAAAAAAAAAAATATATATATATATATATATATATATGTCGCAGGATTTTCACAAAATTAGGTTTTTGATCAAAAACCTAGGTTATGATGAAAAACCGGAAGATGACAAATTTTAAACTCGATTTCATCATAAACCTGTTACAGTCCAGATTTTTGATCAAAAACCTGAACTACGAGTAGTTTAGGTTTATGACAAAGTTCTAGGCAAAATTGCTTTGTTTTATGACAAAATCAATTTAAATGAAATAAATAAAACAATCTATCATCATTTGCAACTTAGTAGAAAGGAAACAATTTTTTATTTATCAAAATTTTACATCCATGATCCAATCAATATTCTCGTTCTTCAATCTAATTGTGAAATATAATGTTTCAATTTTACCTGATTTTTAGTTAGTATTAAATACGACTAAACAGATTAAAATTTAAAAAAATGTAATAAAGAAACGTTTACCACGTGCTTGCTTTTTTATAAATTATTTATTTTGACAGTTTGTAGACTTGTGACATCTAGAGTTGCATAAAACATTTTTTTTTGCATGCACACCGATTAGTCTTGCAGCGTACTTTAGATTTTTCACACGAGCATTTCTTAAAACCTTGACCTCCAAATAAAGACATCTTTGAAGCAATTTCACGCAAACTCAGTTCATTGGTCGATACAGGTTCGTTAAAGGCAGTAGTTGATGTCTAAATAGAGTTTCGAGGCAGCCAGTCTTTTAAAACCCCGGCTGAAGTACCAATTTTGAATAAATCGTTCTTCTTATCAATTAACTTTCCTATAATGTTACTTGCATCCAGTGGCCCTCTATCTATTTTCGGCACATCAACTAAAATTGTAGCACCAATATCAATTTCTCCAAATTTTTCTGAAGATGCTTTTATTTTTTTTTGCTGACTGTTTTAAATTTTTAACGGCATGTTCCCTTTCGATGAGTATGTTTTGTTATTATTGACATAAATCACACAGAATCCTTGATCCATATCCTTCATTTTCTTCTGATAATGTCTTCCCGCAAAGATGAACTGGGTTGTTACAAACGCCACAACGATGTGCTCCAGTGGATTCCTTTCCACAGACAAAGCAAAATATTCGTGTTTCATCAATAAGCATTTCCTCTGTTTCAATTATTTTACTTCCTGATTGATCACTGATCGCCTCACCCTCAGTAACAGTAGCACATGTAGCAACCGTTTCTAATGTTAACACGTTCACTGTTCACTGAGCCACATATGGTTCAGGAAACGCGCGCGTGAAAAGCACTAATACGCTTCTGAGCCATATGTGCGTCAGGAGACATATACAAATTCTAAAGCGGATAATTCCACTGGACGTGCTAGAACTGTACTGTTTCTGCATTGGACGTGCTGGTACGATCATAAATTGCGTAAAATTTTATAACAAAATACCAGTCGATATCCTTCAATTAAATGAGAGAAAATTTAAAACATGCATAAAACGCACACTATGTAGGCAAGCATATTATAAACTGGAAGATTATATCCTTGATAAAAATGCTTGGCTAAATGCCGGTCCTGCTCCACAGACTCAACCACTTGGGTAAACAAGTTAGGATTTTTTATTTGGAAGAGATGCTCGCCCTTTTTTGTCTCATTAATTTATTCTTTTTTTTATAATTTTATTTTATTTTGGGAATAAATAATTTCTCTTTTTTTACTTGTATTTGCTTGGTCATTGTGAACCATAGTTTTGTATAATGTAGAAGCAGTTTATTTCAAATATTGTAAATGTGAGTACCATGGAGCCATTTACAGGTTATAGTTTACTTTGTGACTTGAACTAAAATGGCAGTTGAGAGTATGTCATGCTCGCTCAAATGTCTCGCTGATGGTGGTGCGTGTGTCGGATCATTCGGTTCCCTTCAAAATGGTTGAGCTAAATGGTGCCGATACACGCGTCATGTTCGTGAACGGGCGCCGTCGGTTGAGACTGGTCACCTCTTAACTGCCACTGACTTGTTTTAATCTTTAATACTTTGAATTGTTTTATAGTTTCCTTTTTTTTTTCTTTGCATTGTCCTCACACATAGAAGCACCAAGGATGTAACCAAAGTTATGTAATACAGAACATGATTTAAAAGAGTGTCCGTGGAATTTCTTGCACGTTCTTCTCCATAGAGATCTACGCTTTGGAACGTGCAGATAGCTTCACTTCTTTCGACTTGACAATTCAAAAGTGCCTGTAAAGGGTTTATTTGAAATAAATGCTTTGAATCTTGAATCTAAAGTAAAGAAAATCGCCGGGAGTTATATAACCATACAAGGCTAATATACAATAGCCTTCATTGTAATTAGGCAATAACCATGCTATCACATGTAACTTCCTGGTATCTTGCGATAACAGGAAGCATTAAGATTTTATTGTCTCTTTGTCTCTTTGTTATCTGTACACTAGATATAAGCATTTAATCTGAAAATAAAGTTAGTCTTAACCTGCTCTTCAAGCTGAACACATGTCTTTTTAAAAAGCCTTTTGGCTTCGCCCACAACCTAACTGGCGCAGTCGGTACGTCGCGTTCTATCGGTTCCAGTGGATAACTCCGTAAACCTAGAATCCGTGGCGCGAAGAAAGAACCTACCGTGGGCAGCCAGCAGAGCAGCAGGCAACAGCAACCAGCAGTAAACCAGCTGAAGACAGAAGACTCACCAGCCTCTCATCGGCAATGCTCGTGGGGTAAGCATAAAATCTGATTATTCCCGAGATTTCTTTCCCATCCTGATACACTGACCCTTTAAGCAACTTTTTGTGTGGTGTCTTAGTATCAAGATAATTCGTATTTTTAATAATACACATATTTGTATTCCTAGTAATACAAACTTTTTGCTTGGTTCTTCAAACTGATCACTTTCGAATCATCAAGATAAACATGGCTTGTGACAAGAAAGCGACAGAGGAGAAACCTATCTTAGAAGAAAGGTCAATTCCCACTGACTATTCTACGTTCTCAAAACTGTTACCCAGTTATGATGGAAACAGGAGAACATTAGCATTCTATATCGAAGGTGTCGAGAATGCATTACAGTTAATAACCAATAAAGAAGATGAATGTATAGCATGCCTGATTAGAAACAAACTAACAGGTAAAGCTGTCGAAGCGCTCTCAGAGCACCCAGGCACAAAAACCTGGGAGGACATTAAAGGTGTTCTAGAAAAAAAATTCGGAGAATTTAGGACGGAAATTCAACTTGTCCAAGAACTAATGAAAACTAAACGAGATAACAGTAGCATAGATACGTTCGGTGATAAAATCAGACTTCTAATGTGTACACTTATCTCAACCAATCCTGAAAAACGGGTCTATTACGAGCAAATGGCTCTCGAAACATTTCTTGAAAATTTAAATCCAATAACAGCAATATTAATTAAATTAAAATATGTTCAAAACCTAGATCAGGCTATCATAGTAGCTAAACAAGAGGAAGTTAAATTACGAGCAAAACGCACGGAACAATCTAAGCCAAATAATTATAAAAACTCAAACTCCAATAATAAATTCAATAAACCAAACCCTTTCCAGAAAAAAGTCCAAAACAAAAATAATCTGGAACAACAGAAAAAACCAGTTCATTTCCAGAACGAAGTAAACGAAGAGGAGGAAAACGATGCAACCCCGGAAAATGAAAATAACGAAGTTTCCGAGGAAACAGTAGATGAAAATTTTCTCACAGATCTAATGGATCAACTAACAACATAGTTTTCATGAATAATCTACAAAATTATAGCCGACTACCGTATATTTACATTTCAGAATTAGGTGGTAGATTTTTATTAGACACAGGTGCCTCACAATCCTTAATAAACCCACAAATTTTAAAAATTTCCAAAAATATTGACATAAAAATAAAAAACGAAACACATTTCATAAAAACAGCTCATGCGACCTCCAAACATAAACAAGTAGCATACATAAAACTTCCAAAAAGTTTATTTAATGAAGAAATAACACATAAATTCTTAATATTCGATTTTGACTCAGATTTTGTAGGATTACTAGGCCTAGACCTATTAGTTCCACTAAAATGCAAAATAGATATGAAAAATATGTTACTTCGCACAGATAAAGCCAGCATAGCAATCAGAGATGATATAAAATCACATAGTAAAATAGAACCCAAATGTGAACAAGTAATAAACATATTGTGCAATTATGAAGAAGGAGAATATTTTTCCGAAAGAAAAACAACAAAAAGCGGATTAATATTCCCACCGGCATTAGTAACCGTAAAAGATGGAAATGCACTAATGACAGTAATAAACTCATCAGATAAAACAGTAAATTTCAGAAATAGCTGTCACTTAAACTTCCAACGACTAAAAACAATAAATAAAAAGTCACAACATAAATCAGAGAAAGATATCACAGAATTAAACAAAAACATAGACAAACTACAAAAACAGAACTTAGACAGACTTCGAACCAGTCATGAATCCAGAGGAAAATCGTGAAATTAAAAAACTGTGCTATAACTATAGAGACATTTTCCATTGCGAAGAAATACCTTTAACATTTACACACGAAATTAAACATCAACTAAGATTAACGGATAATAAACCCATTTTTGTACGCAACTATAGACAGGCACCAAAACAAAAAGAAGAAATAAAAAAACAAATCAATCAACTTCTGAAAAATAATATTATACAGGAAAGTAACTCCCCTTGGTCGTGCCCGGTACACATAGTACCTAAAAAAACAGATGCTTCAGGAGAACAAAAATATAGGTTAGTTATAGATTATAGGAAATTAAATGATAAGACCATAGAAGATAAATACCCTCTACCTAACATAGATGATATTTTAGATAAACTAGGACGTGCCCAATATTTCACTACATTAGATTTAGCTTCAGGTTATCATCAAGTAGAAATGCACCCAGATGACATCGAAAAAACAGCATTTTCTATAGATCGCGGACATTATGAATTCCTCAGAATGCCCTTCGGTCTAAAGAACGCACCAAGCACCTTCCAGAGATTGATGGATTCAGTATTACGAGGTTTGGATAACGTACTCACGTATCTAGACGATGTGATTATATATTCCACATCTCTACAGGAACACTTGGATAAATGCAAACAAGTATTTGATAGATTTAGAACACACAACCTAAAAATACAATTAAATAAATCAGAATTCCTTCAGAAACAAGTCAAATTCTTAGGACATACTTTGACAGACAAAGGCCTTCAGCCAAATGAAGACAAAATTGCAGCTGTGAAAAAGTTCCCTTTACCAAAAACACAAAAGGAAATCAAATCCTTTCTAGGATTAGTAGGATATTACAGAAAATTCATTCAAGATTTTGCAAAATTAACAAAACCGTTAACCAAATGTTTAAAAAAAGGTAGTAAAATAACACTGTCACAAGAATACACACAAGCTTTTGAAAAATGTAAAGAAGTACTCATCAATGCACCAATACTACAATACCCAGACTTCGAAAAACCTTTTATTCTCACTACAGACGCATCAGACGTAGCAATAGGCGCAGTATTATCCCAAGGACAAATAGGTTCAGACAAACCGGTAGCGTACGCCTCACGAACACTATCAGAGACAGAACAAAGATATGCAACAATAGAAAAAGAATTATTAAGCATTGTATAGGCAATCAAATACTTTAGACCCTACCTATATGGCAAGCGCTTCACCATTTATACAGACCATCGTCCACTCACATGGATTATGTCCATCAAAGACCCAAATTCCAAACTCACACGTTGGCGTCTAAGATTAGCAGAATATAATTTCGATGTACAATACAAAAAAGGTAAAGCCAATACAAATGCAGACGCACTTTCTAGAGTCCAAATAATTCACCACAACGAAGTAAGTGCAGATCCCCAACCTAGCACATCAAATGATAATGTAGACCTGGCAGACATAGACATCCGAACACTACTAGGCATGCCTATCACACCCGATATCACAAATCAATCACAAGATAACAATATTGTCTGTCATTTGTGGTGTTAATACTATTTGTTCCGGACAAATAGTATTAACACCACAAATGACAGACAATAGTAAAAAAGAAACAGAGACAAACCCAGTAGCAGACAGTAATGAAACAAAAATAGGGACAGACAAAATACCACAAATAGACGATGCAATCGACAGACAGGCAAAGCAATTTCATATCAGAAAAACACCCGGAGACACTTACAGAATTGATGATAGATCCAAAGGCAAAACAATAATAAAAGACGTTTGGATCCCAATCAATAATACCAGAGATCAAATAATACAATTCTTGAAAGAACATACAATCCCTGATAGAATTTTTCATTGCTTTTTCCACCATGAGGAATATTACCCAATATTCTGCGAAGTTTACAAAACAATATTTAGCAATCGTGGACCGAAACTAATTCGATGCATGAATCGAGTCACATTAATAGAAAATATTTCTGAACAAACTGATATAATAAGGAAATATCACGAAGGAAAAACCATACATAGAGGCATCCAAGAAACATATAAACACATACACAGAAATTACCATTGGCCTAATATGTTAGCCTCAATACAAAAGTTTATAAATAAATGTGACAGCTGTCTAAAGAGTAAATACGAACGAAATCCACTAAAATTACCACTGTCTCTAACAGATACACCACATAAGCCCATGGAACACATGTTCATGGACCTATATAGTAGTGGAGGCATAACCTTTCTAACAGTAATTGATAACTTCACAAAATATGCACAAGCAATACCACTCACGGCCTCAACAAGCATACACATTGCCGAAGCATTGCTTAGCTTATTTTCTATAATGGGAGTACCTAAGAAATTAACAACAGACTCTGACTCAAAATTTGACAACGAAGTTATTACAGAAATATGTGCATTACATAACATACACATACATTTCACGACACCATATAACCCTAACTCGAATTCGCCAATAGAAAGATTACACTCCACCTTAGCAGAAATCATTAGAATCCAAAGAATTACAGACAAGGATGATCCCACAAACCTCATGAAGTACGCCATAATAGCCTACAACAATACGATACACTCTTCAACGGGCTTCACACCCTTTGAACTATTATATGGACATACCGATAGCAGAAATCCCTTAGAATTACACTGCCCCAAAGAATTTTATCAGGAATACGTAACTAAACACAAACAAATAATGGAAAGTGCACAAAAATTAATAAACAATAAACTAGCAAACGATAAACAACAGGTAATAGAAAACTTTAATAAAAATAAAGAAACAGCACAATTTAAAATAGGTGACACTGTATACAAACAGGTAGCAAAAACAGCAAGGAATAACAAACTCGAACCAAAATACCTAGGTCCATACACTATAGTTCGATTACACCCTGAACAAATAGCTGAAATAGTAGGAAAGCACGTGAACGCAAAAACAATTAGAGTTCACCTCCGCTTACTAAGGCGTCCTGAAAATGTTTCAGGAACGCCATCGCCTGCGTCGCAGTGCTCCAACTCGCCGCTGCCACAGCAGTCATACAGCCAATAGATAATCATAATGGAATCCTAGTATTAACAGAAGCTAAAGCCCAATACCAAGTAGATACATACCATCTAGCGGTCATCTACAACACCACAAAACTAAAAGAAATTTTCCTAGAAATCTGCAGTAATTACTATACAATAAAATTAAAACAAAATTGTTCCATGGATACGACAACTATAACAAAACAAATAGATTACCGTATAGACACGATAGAAAGTAAATTAAGCTATTTAGGTTTAGAAACCATAGGATATAGATCAAGTTATAGATATAGACGTGGCCTTATAGATGGCTTAGGCACAGTAGTAAAAGCCATTACAGGTAACTTAGACCAAAACGACGCTACAAGATTTGAAAATGAGATTAAATCAATACAATCATCACTCAATAACAATAGAGCCAATCAAAAGAAAACGATTAGTATAATGCAAGATTTTATGAAGGAATACGAAAATAACTTGAAGAACATTAAAAATAATCAAATAGAATTATATAAAGCCATAGATAGATACTCAACTCAAGAAACTGAGTTCGAAACCAACTACCTAACCACTAGCATCTTTAATAGCATTGAGAATGCGCTCCAACAACTTTACGATAGACTAAATACACTAGAAAACGCACTAACATTTTCACACTTGGAGAAAATGCATCCTAGCATAATCGACCCTTCATATTTAATCGAAGAACTCAATATCATCCAAAACGAAATCAGTGGAAACTTAGCTTTTCCCCCAAACATAAATAACATTCAACTATGGGAAAAAGCTATAACAGTAAAAGCATACAGCACTAATGAAACAATTAACTTCATACTAGACATACCAATAGTTGCAGAAAAACCTTATAATCTCCTACACCTGTATTCCATTCCTAATGACAACAACACAATCCTTATCCCTTATAATCCCCTCCTCATCTTGGGAAATAATGAGTTTGCCTATCCCCACGAGCCATGCACCAGGATAGCAGAAGATGAAGTCATCTGCAAACACTTAGAATGGAACACACTATTACACTCAGAAGACTGCATAGCCCAGCTCATCCAGCATCAAGAACCACACAACTGCACTTATGCAACTGCAACGTTTAATAACAACATCATCCAGCAAATCAAGGATAACAGCTGGATAGTCATCATGAAGCAAGAAGAAGTCATCAAAACAATCTGCGGTAACGACGTGCAATACCAACGCAACAAAGGAGTCTTCCTAATAACAACAGACAATAACTGCAAGGTCCAAGTTATGGATAGAACGCTAACTACACACCAAAGATACATCAACATCAAGGAAACTGTACCACTACCACGTGCACACCAAACACCAAAAGTATTACCGATCAAGATAAATCTAGAAAACATCGAACTAGACAACTTGAAGAAAACTATACGACAATCGGAAGAAGTAGAGTTTTCAGTCACAGATCCAGTCATCATCTCAAGCACACCTAGTTGGCCTTCAGTATCCCTATATATAATAGTACTAGCCACAGGAATAGGAGTAGCAGTCTACAAACTCTGGTGGATACCCAAGTCGGCGCATACTTCAGTCCTGCAAGAACCTGAACCTGATGCACTCCAGCTTCAGTCGCAGCCTTCAGCACGCCTCCATCTTAAGGGGGGAGGAGTTATATAACCATACAAGGCTAATACACAATAGCCTTCATTGTAATTAGGCAATAACCATGCTATCACATGTAACTTCCTGGTATCTTGCGATAACAGGAAGCATTAAGATTTTATTGTCTCTTTGTTATCTGTACACTAGATATAAGCATTTAATCTGAAAATAAAGTTAGTCTTAACCTGCTCTTCAAGCTGAACACATGTCTTTTTAAAAAGCCTTTTGGCTTCGCCCACAACCTAACTCGGGACATACGAAAAAATATTTTTATTTTTCTAAGAAATTACAAATTAATTCTGAACTATTTCTTGTTATGTTTGTTTTGGAAACAGCATAAACAAAACGTTTTTTTGCATTGCAAACACTCAGTATCCACTCGTTTTACTCTTTTTGCAGCAATTTGCCAGTTTGTACCTTCTTTTCGCAAGTCTTCGTAGCATCCATGGCATCGTTTTCTGACAATTTTGTTGTCCTCTTTCGGAATTTTTTTCAGAAAGTGCTGACTTGCAATCGAGCTAGTAGACGGTCTTGGACTATTAGTCAATGTATTTGCACTCGTATCGGATGCATTGTTCAATTGCAAGAACTCCCTAATAATTTCTTGCTGCGTTTGTAGTACAGTTTTGCGTAGTTTTCTATTAGAAGTTGAATGTAGTTTCTGATACAAAAGCGTAGCGTTTGTTACTGATGCACAAATCAAAACATCTAAAGCGATCTTTTTGTACCATGCCAGAGACTTTCTTTTAGGGGCATAATAACTTGAAAGCTGGTCAGATACATCTATGCCCTTTTTTCGCTCATTGTAATAGAGCACGGCTTTCGGTTTCAATTTTGGTTGATATCCCGAAGACATTTGCATACTAGCGTCATGGCATATAGAAATCATTGCAACGTCGCGTTTGTCTCTCCATTTCATCACTGTTATGTTGTCCTTCTGACGAGCAATTACTTCACCTTTTTAGGGCCCATTTTTTTCGACCTTATTGCCCATGGAAGTTCTTTTCTATTTACCCGTAGAGTGCCGCATAAGTCTGTCTTACGCTGCTGTAAAAATTTTGCTAATCCTACGGTATTATAATAGTTGTCACACACAATTATCCGTCCAGCATCTAGAAGACCATCACATAACTGAACAACGACACTCCCTGGCTTATCCAAATCAGCGATCTCGGGGTCGCGACCTATGTAAATATCATAGTTCCAGACAAAACTCTCTTCTGTACAGAGTTTATAGATTTTCAAGCCGTATTTGTGAGCTTTTGATGGGTTGTATTGACGGAATGATATCCTCCCTCTAAACGGCATCATCGACTCGTCAATGACGATATATTCATCAGGTGTTAGTAAGCTTTTCCAGTTGTTGATAACAAGGTGCAAAAGTGGTTTTATTTTGTACAGACGTTCGTTTCGATCCCTCGGAGTTTCATTATCAACAAAGTGCCAGCAACGTAATATTGATGAGAAGCGATTATACGACATGTTTACGTTGTGAAATATTTGATGGTATTAAATCGGGTCTAGTTTCCAATATGATTCAAACGTCGGAAATTTCACAATACCCATCAACATATACAAGGCAATAAATTTCATCATTTCTTCGCGTGTAACGTCTGTCCACCGAGTCATGCGGCTATGAACTGACATGTTGACGTTCTGTTTCAGTTGAGAAGCGTACAGATTTGTTTGAGTGACCATAAGATCTAACACTTCATTGGTCAATATACGACGATAAATGGATACAACAGATTGTTCGCCTTGAATATGAAGTGTTGGGTTGCTGTTATAAGGTTGACGTGATAGTGGTTGTATTTCCTGACTCCAGCCATTTTCTTTATCTATATCATTTATTTCTTGCGGAGCAAGCCGCATAATCTCACCAGCAGTCCGCCTTCTGCTCGTTTCTGGCCGAGGTGAATTTATGACGATATCGGATGAATTATTAGCTGGCGAGTCTCTACCAAAGTCATCGGTTACAATGTTGGAACGGGAAATCTCACCTGGATCAAAATCAGGATCATCGACATCGTCATCAGCAAAAATACTAGGTTCTTGATCCGAAATATCAGAATCCTGCTCGTTATGTACATCGCTATTGCCGCCGTTCGAATTCGTATCATCATCACTCAATTCAAAGTCACTTTCTTCCAGTACACGTCGCAATTCCTCATTTGATAATTTGCGTGGCATTTTCAACAAAAATATCACTTACGATATTATAACCTTTAATAACCAATAGACAATCTTAGAATTTGAAACGATTTTATGAACAGAATTCAAAAATATGACAGGGACGTAAAATAATTGACACTGACAAGTCTATGGAAGTAAATTGTCTATGGATTATTTAGTTCAAAGTTCGGAAATGTCGTGAAAATACCTAAATAATAAAGTATTGACACATACAAATACTTTTGAAAATCTAAAAAAATGTTCTCTGAACCGCATGTGTTTCATGAACGTGCAGAAGCAAAAATGTCTCCCTACGCTCATGAACCATATGTCATGTGTTTCAGGTAAGTAAAGCCTACTTCCGGTTTTTTTTTTTTAATTATATTATTACTAGGGCTACCCTATGACTATAAAAATAACAAATTATTAAAAGAAACCTATTGGACTTGTCGGTCAATTTTGCATTTTTGTATTGGGACAGGGAACGTGTTAATATATTTTCTTGTAAGGATGTAGGAGGATTTATAAGAACTTCTATAGCCGTTTCCATTTCCTGCTGAGAGGTTGAAGCGCTTACTTTGTCTGTTTCAATACTGGTTAGGGTATTTAAATCCTTATCGGAGTCTATTTCCGGAGAGGATTCAATTTTTTCATCTTCATTTTTTGAGTTCAAATAATCTTCCAAGCCCTCTTCCGTAATAAGTTTGTCTAATAAATCTGCTGGAATGTGTGTTTTCAGTCCTATTTTAGGTTCTGTGCCAAACAAAGCCTTATATGGTGTTCTTTGAATGGTTCTATGAAAGGAAGATTTTTTGTTGAATTGGACAAAGTAACATCCCATAGACCATTTCTTACAGTTATTATCAATTAACCAGGCACGGAGTATAGCTTCTACGTCTTGATTTGAGCGCTCAACAGAACCTTGGCTTGCTGGATGTCTGGGTCTGCCATTTACAATTTTGCAAGTTGGCCACATCGAAGTCAATTCTTTTATAATTGTAGCAGTAAATTCGCGGCCATTGTCACTTTGAAGTATGGCTGGACAACCTACTTCTAAAATGATCTTTAACAACTCTATAGCCACTTCAGCGGCTCTTTTTGATTTCAAAGGGCGAAGGAAACTAAATTTTGTTGTTTGGTCCTGATAATGCAACAGCCATTTCCATTGCCCATCTGGAGTTGACTGCAAGTCTACAAGGTCCACCTGACCGCGGTTGTTGAAATCACTAGACAAAATGGGGCGGACAACAATTCCCTTTTGGGGAAATTTCTTGTTCTGGCACACCGTAGATAGCTTTACAAATTCTTTCACCACAGAAACTGGAATAACATACCTGGACTTTAAAGCATACATCAATTTGTTTCTCCCTCCGTGGCCAACAGACTGATGAATTTCACATAATATCCCATGAAATTCTTCTGGAGGTACTATAGGCTCAGATTCAGATTTCCGTCTCAAGATCAAAATCTTTTGAGTACGTACCTCTAAAATATCATATTTTTGTCCATAGTAGTAGTCTTTATTTTGTAGACCTCGTCCATCTGATGATGAAGTTCTGGATTTATATTTTTCAATATTTTTAATAGCTTCTTGATTCTCTTCTGTGTCCACAGAGGTTTCTCTCTATTTTTTCGGCCTTCAAACAAAGTAGTAAACGCATTTTCAAAATCTTCTTAACATACAAATTGCTTATCCACTTGGTTTCCTGTAGATGCCATTTGTAATAAGCACTAGCACAATATTACCTAATATGATTTATTCACTCAATTATATTTTACGTTTTAACGAAATTGTTTGTCGTAAAAATGAGACGGGCAAACCACGTTGGTTGCCCGTCTGAGTTGTGTTTTGTGACTGAGGTAACGGGGAAAGAGCGCGGCGCGCGCGAGCGCAGGCGAAACAAAGCGGGGGAAAGTCCCTAAGTCACTGTCAACGCAAATGTATTTCAGATTGATCATAAACCTAAACTAGTTCAGGTTTTTGATAAAAAAATCTGAACTTTTACAGGTTTATGACGAAATTGAGTTTAAAATTTGTCATCTACCGGTTTTTCATCAAAAACCTAATTTTGTGAAAAACCTGCGACATATATATCGTCGGTTTAGAGGTAAAATTCATTAAATGCAAAAAACTATTATGGAGTTATAAGCGATATTAATTATTTTTTGCAAAAGATTGCATTTTGCTCATAGTTCTTAAATGCAATCCTATTAAGTTTGATTTTGTTTTTAGATTATTAGGTTTCTGTTAACTGCTTTGTTTTTTTTAGAATTATAGTTGGTAGATTTTTATATTTAAAAAAAATATGTTTTAATGAGTTCTACCTCTTTTGAATTTCTGCTTATATTAGTCAGATAATTAACTGTCATTCTTAAATAAAAAATCTGTAAGAAAATTAAAAGTCCTTTTTATTAAATTTTGCTTTGCATACAAATAAAAAAAACATATATCTCTCTTAGAGCGAAAGTTTAGATGTTGGTCAAACCATGAATTAGACATAAAACGAATTATTAGGTAATTAGGGCAACTGTAATTATTTTTAAAAGTCATCATTTTCATCTTCTAGTTCGAAAATATCATTTTCTCTTAAACTGCCATTGACCGGTAAGTTCTTATACCAGTCATGTAACTCGTCAGGGATAAGCCCACTTCGGCACAGTTTTACAAGGTCATTTTTTTCTGCATAGAGATAGGCAGAACGGCGTTATACGTCTGTTTTAGTTCAACATTCTGTGTAATGCGGTTTCGACGGCTACGCTGCTGTATTATATCATTTTTTTTATATTCTGAAGAGTGGTTATACCGACAGAAAATTGCATTACGGTGGGCTTTTCAAATTTGAGGCACTTTATTTTAAGCCAATTTACTTTTTCGCCGGTTTCGTCCGTATTTTTATTTTTTAGTGTTTGCGGCCAACGCCTGTAAGTTCCACACGTCTTTATATTTAAGCTCCATCACTTGATAGGGCGGTTTATCTTTATTTTTCCCACGATTTGAACGCGCAGCTTTGAATACATTAAGCCAATCGTTCATCATAAAACAGGCCCTATTCTTTCGCGCATTTTCGATGCTGGAGTGCATTGAGTCACACTCCATGTGTGAATGACCGGATTCCAAAAATTTTTGCTCAATGACAGTCAAATGCGTATTTGGCACTGCATACAAGAGGGCTGCAGCAACTTGCTGGTTTCTGTTTTGGCCACTATAGTTGTCCGAAAACAATGATAGGTGTGTAATCTCTTCTTTTAATGTCTGGATGTATCTAAGTATACTACTACCTATCTCATTACTGCCTCGTTTACCATTTAATTCGTTCCATACATAGCAATAGGCATTTTTACCATCACCTTCGTAAAAAGTCAGATTGTAGACGCATAGCTTTCTACTATAGTAAAACTGTGAGACGGAAGAGAATGGCAACTGTAAGACACTCTGTAAATCAAAGGTAGCTGTTTGAAATGAAGGGTCTGTCAGAGATCTTTGTTTATCTGAATCTTTAGCTTCATTACATTCATTTTTCCTTATAATGTGCATTGAATATTCAAACTCCATCTCTTTTTTCTGGTTTGCATCTGCTGATAAGTATTTATTGCATGGAGGACATTGATCTTTTTTTGGCTTATGGAAAGACAAATTGAAAGATGTGCTGAAAATGCGTCTGTATGTCGGTTCACTCACTGCATTGACTTGCTTTTCTGCACATAATTCTTTGTACATTGCATACATTTTTAAGATCAACAAATTGGGATCAAGATACTTTTTTTGACTAGATTGTCTTACGTAATGAGCTTCAATGCAAGGGAAACTCTGAATGTGTTCTTTAACTAAAGCCACTTGTTCATCATTTATTTTATTTCCTGGAGACTTCTTTCCTCGAAGATCAACTCCTTCATAGCACCCAATATGAGACTTACCCTCTATAGCAGTGTTTATAGGTCCATTAGATATACATAAAGTTTTTTCGAAAAAGTTTGCACATACTCTAAATCTCCCTTTACTGTTAGAAAGGTAGTAGCACTTTGCAACAGTTCTTCGATTTGAATTACTCTTGTTCACCTTCCTGCGTTTGGGTTTTAGTACTTGAACATGATTGATCAAAAAATCTTTTTGTCTTTTAAATTCTTTTAACGCCCAATAACTCTTGCAAATATTTATTCTATCTTCTTCATTAAAATTTTCAGAACAATTAAACCTACACCTAAAGCAGTTAACATCTTTAGGAGCCTTTGCTGGACAACTTTTTTTTTATTATTGTATGGTAAGCACTACGCTTCTCTTTTATAATATTAACTTTCCAATTTCGTTCATTTTTCAATCTCCAACGAGTTTTAATCTTTTGGTTGCCTGTATTTTCTTCCATAAATTGATAATCCATCGATTCATCAGAATAAATATCTTGACCATCTTTATCTAATTGAAACGTTGGGTCATTATCTGAGTCGTCACATGAAAAATCTTCACTACTTGCACTATATTCTACAAAACCTTTTTTAATATTTTCGTCCTGCTCCTCAATACTCTTGTTGTCAACCTATAAAAATATAAATTAACAAAATATTAGCCACAATTATGACCATCTGCCATATGCCAAGATAACTTAACTTTTTTACTAACCTTGTTACTAAATACTAACAATCTCATTTAGGTTGCAACTTTCCAATGTTTCTACATGGTCAACTTCAACCACCCCAATCTGTAAAAAAATAACAACAATAAAGTATAAAATAAACAAGACAGACTTACCCCCCACAAACCCTCCCCTACCCCCAACTACCTTCCCCTACCCTAGCTGCTCTCCTCTACCCTACCTGCTCTCCCCTACCCTACCTGCTCTCCCCTATACCAAATTTCATCAGAATCGGTTGAGCCATTTGACTGTAAAGGTGTGACAAACAAACAGACTTTTACATTTATAATATTACAAACCTTCCTCTCGAAACACTCCATCTATTTAAAAAAAAACCGCATTAAAATCCGGTGCGTAGTTTTAAAGATCTAAGCATACAGGTTTGTCTATGGATCACTATGTAACCACCCTAGCTGACGATGAACATGAATCTTAAGCATTTGTACCAACATACCAGAATATTCAAGTTTTCAGTATCCTTGGGACATTCTTGTCCCTTATAACTTTTATTCTCATCATTTTGCTGGTAGAAATCAAAATAGTCATGAGCCTTTGCATATAGTTCTAAGTTTTCAATCTGTAACAAATTGAACTGTTTAGTATTGTACACTACAGGCCTGTAGGTAAACAAAAATAAAATGCTTCAGTCCTTAGCAGCTATAATCTACTTCTGTTGCGAGATCCAGATTCTAATGTGAATAATGTTGTATTGTGTTTTATAAATAGAGCCGATTCAAGTATATAAATTGATGGAACTGTAAGTAATCCAAGTTTTTTGAAATATTCTTTGCAACTTTCAGTTTTTTTTCAGACCACACATAGCACGGATGCATTTCTTTTGACAATTAAAAACCCTGTCCCAATTAGTACCGTTGCCCCAAAAGATTATTGCGTATCTTAACCTGGAAACTACATAATCATGGTATGCGACAAGTAGTGAGGGGAGGCTTACTTTTTTGGACAGGAGGTAAAGGCTGTAAGATGATTGGGATATTTTTTTGCATAAGAATTCGATGTGTCTTTGCCACTTCAGGTTATCATCTATGTGAACTCCGGGAAATTTAGTTGATGCGGTTAATTTTACTTCTTGTCCTAAATATTCTACTTTTATATCTAATTTTTAATTTGTTTTTTGTTTGAAATGCATTAATTTAGTTTTATCTAGATTTATTAATAAGTTGTTATTTTCTGACCATTCTAGCTTCTATTGATGTCTATTTCATTATTTTAAACAACTGTGCAATCATCTGCAAATAGCACCATCCTATCATTGGTTGATTTGGGAAGGTCATTTATGTATATGAGGAAGAGCAATGGACCCAAAACACTGCCCTGAGGAACTCCGAATCTAACTATTCTAGGGCTTGATCTATATTCAGTTTCATTTTTAGTCTTAGGACAAATTTTGTTTATGCTTGTGATTTGAGGTGAGATACGATTTGATTAAATTAAGAGCATTGCCTCTAATGCCATATATCTCCAGTTTATTTAATAAAATTGAGTGGTCTACATAATCAAAGGCCTTTGACATATCCATAAACAAAGCGAATGGCGGCTGTCTAGCATCTACTCTAGGATAAATCATAATAAAAAAATCATATATAGCTAAATTTATGGACATATTCTTCCTGAAGCCTTTTTGTTTGTCTGAATCCTAATAATTTGATTTACAGTACGAATGAGTGTGATTATAGAACAGTTATCGCAAATATGTTGTATGAAGATCACTTTTAACCAGAGAACAGCTTATTAAGTGGATACATAAGGTCTTTTATGCAGACATAAGACGAGAAGCCGCTGTGCAAGCAGAATTTAGTCGGAATGAGAGTCGTCATAATAATGAATAACATAACCTATTAAATAAGTGGAATTTCATACTCAAATACTCAATTTCAATAACGAAATTTTTTCCTTAAATTGCATAATACATAAAAAATATTTCACTCGTAAAAACAACCCTACAGACGAAATGTTGTTTATTTCTCAAAAAGCCGGTTTATCAGGTGGCGCGTGAAAATTTTACACGAAATGTGTATGTAAATACACGGTAAGTTGCATGCACGACACCTACAATTTATTTCTATAGGCATTAATATGGGTAACATTATTTACTTTCCGATAGGTACAATAATTTGGCCAAAGCTTGAATTCTGTCACAGTCCAGCTACTTAATTGTTCAGTATTGTCAATTTAATTTTAATTTGAATAGCACTTGATAAAAATATACTGAAATCGATGGGTCCTATGTATATGGGCCAAAATGCAAAATTACAACTTTACAGGAGAGGCTTCCAAAGTTTAAATTTACTATAACTTCAGATAAATTAAACCGAATTTTACGATTATTTGCTTGTTTCCTAAGACAACTGTCCTCCTCATTTATACTATAGTATTTTATATATACATATATAGGTTTTTTTTTTACGTCACATTGACCCTTCTACGTTAGTTTTTGTTTAAATTATTTTTCTTTAAAAACAACCTAAAAGGGCCAATGTGTTATATTGGCCATTATACGCGTATTACGCTCATTAGTATAAAGTATATATTATTTACATTTTTTACCAATAAAATCAAGTAACAATTGAAGTAGTTGATAATTAAATAATAAGAATATTAGCTATTTATATATTTCGTTATTTATGTCACATTGATACTTATACGTTTTACAATCTGCTAACCTACGAACTGAGTTATCAGTTAGATCATTTGATTAATAAGAAAAACATGCTATAATTTTATTCAATTTTTATTTCAATAATTAGAATAAAACTATTGCATGTTTTTTTATTCACTCATCGACCCGTAGTCAGTCTTTTTGGTAATTTCATGATAAAAAAATAACAAAAAAAGTAATAAGGAAACTGTTGTGTTGTTGATTAACAAAATAATGTACTTCACATTATTATTTTCTTTTTTTTTTAAATTATAAACATATCTGGTGTAAATAATAAAAAAATATATATTTTCATGAGCCACAGAACCGTTTTTGATAGAATGACAAACATGGCATTGGTCTTTTTTTGGCTGGTGAAATGATAAATTAATATTTTTGTTTACTATATCCCTGTATTTCCTTAATGACTCACATTTATTACCGTATTTAGATTAATCATACCATTCTTTGTATAACTTGAAAATTCGGATAAAATTTAAGAGCCATCGTCTTAGTGACAATAATGTGAATCAACCGGTTCAAAAGACTTGACGTGATCCAGCACACTTTTGATTATTTCTGCATCAATAGATGTTTTATGGTGGTCATGTCGACCTCTATTATCAACTAAACTGAGCCTACTTGTATCAGAAAATGTACTCATTGAAATTCTTATTATTTTGGGCCCACCACGAATGGTATTTAAAAACATCGTCTTGCATACCACTAGTTTAGTCTTTTGTTTATTTTTAGTAGTAGGCGAATGGTAGACATAAATGTGTATGACCTTCGTGAGTAACCCTGGGTAATCGTTCTTTTTTTATTTATTCTGACTACATAGTTAACAATAAAGTCATATTGCTTAGAATGAACTCCAATCATCCAAATTTGATGAAATATAGCACTCGTTGCGTCTCCATCAAGTTTTTCGAAACACTTCAGTTTACATGTGCTCTAAGATGGTTCACCTATTTGTTTCGCCTCTCTCAATTAACCATTTCTAATGTTATACACTTTCCCAGTATTTTTAAGTCTTTTTCTCTACGAATCTATCCATTCATTACGAAATTTTTCGCGTAATCTTCCAATATCTCTTCTTTTAGTAAATTTTCTTTTTCTGGGCCGCTTAAGAGTTGAAACATCACTTGATAAGTAATACTGTGAAACAGGGGACGATGCATTGCACCTGATACCAATGATAGGACTGAAGGAATAGCTTCTTCCTCACCGAAAGAACAATGATTTGACGGTGGTATTGGGGTCGCATTATCGACATCGCGTATAAGTATCGTAAATAGCCAACAGATCTGTATTTTTACTGAATTCTTCACTATGATGTTCGATTGAAAATTTAAAAACTCTTTCGCTTGACATATTATTTTGTGTTATTATGATTGATGAACTGCTAGCTATGGGCTCATAATTATTGTGATCATTTGTTTATTGTACTGAAAGACAGTTTGAGTGTAAATCAGAATTGTTTTCTTTTTCATGAGTCACTGTGGGTACACTTTTCATGGGGTTGAGTTAGTTGACTATTAGAAATGAACATGTTATCAGAGTCGAGCAAAGTAGAATTCTAATGTATCATTTTGTTTTTCAAATATATCCTTGAGTATACTTAAACAGCAATTTGTGAATATCTCACTGGCTCCAAATGGCAAAGGAGCTGCAGACAAAATAAATAAATATATGATAAGACCGTAATATTGTATACGAAGCAAGTTAAATAAAGTTATTAATAACGTAACTAATAATAATAATAGTTCCAATAATATTTCAACCCTTGCTATTCACATTAACAGGCCAAAAATAAACAAAATACCGTAGGGCGTAAGTGTATTTTTTAGAATAAAACGCGTATAACGGCCAATATGCCACCCAGAATTGTCTGTAAAAACATATTTGAACTACTTATAATCATCATTACTATTTTCTATTTCATCATCATTAGGTTATCATCAGTATTTTCTATAAAATCATCGTTTTCATAACCTAAATCGTTGTGATTGGTCCAAACTATGAAACAAAAGCGCGGGAACTCCCCACGTATAAGTCTCTAACTACTCTTAGGACCTTGTACGTTTAAATTCATGTTACATATGCCGTTATACTGTAGTAAAAAATCGTGTTTCTATGCAGAAATATTTTTTTTTTAATAGCTCACATAATTCATTACATCTTTAAGATGCGTTTACCATAAAAAAGTCAAAATGGCCAAATTGTTAGTTTGGCCCATATACATAGGACCCATCGAAATAAGCTAAATTCTGTGTATGATCTGAATATCAGAGCTTTGAAGGACTTAAGCATAAAGTTCATTCATCATTTAGTCATCATCTGGCTAACAGAGCTGTAATACGTGTATAAAATAACTAAATGCTTTTATGCAGACGATACTCAGCTTGTCGTATAATTATTCAAAACTTATTCATCTGTTACGTTGCTATTACACAGCTATTGGCAGAATAAGTTTGTGCCCAAATTGCTTGAATAGTAAGCGCCAAATCAGCTAATTATGGTAGTCTTATTTTATTCAGCAATTAGTTTCTAGAGGACTGCTGTTAAACAAAACTTACTCAGAAGGTTTGTGCTGGCTGGGAAGCCGTCTATATCTGGTCCAACGAAAACACCTTCCTTCAACTTTGCATTGCCTCCGAGAGTCCTTGGATACTTTGATATTAAGTATGTGAAGCAATTTCCATCTCTTGGAGGTGAGAGCGGTGCTATAAGACCTTTACGATGAGGCACCAAAGTTTCATGCAGAACGTTCTTTTCGCCAACTTTAAGCTCCCTCGGAGGCCAACACTTTTTGGTCCAGTGATTGCTCGGTCTCTACTAACCCATAGACACAAAAAGCGAGGGTATTTGGTAAACTCAGATTGTTGTCCGAGCAACATGTGCAAGATTTTTTACCCTCTGCAACTGACGTGGTAAAATTTTTACAATTCAACTGAGGTGGTAGTTTACGAGACACCATTTCAACAGCAAATATTTTTTTATAATTAAAGTATGCGGCTAATTATTCATATTTATTAGATTTCTTGCCTATTTTATATGTTATATTTACTTGAAATAAAGAAAAACAATATGTTTTTTCAAAATTAAACAAGTTTTATTTACTTAACACAAATTAGTTTATAAATTTCTCCTTAAACATTTATGACATAAAAAAAATAACAAAATCAACTTTTTCAAATTTCACATTATACATTTTAAAAGTTCACAATAACATTAATCAGTCTAGGAAAAATGAGATACATTCGTTGGTCAACTTAAAAACTAGAGAGTTTCAAAATCACAGCTTTGTTTGACAATTATCACACAGTGGCTTAGAGCACTGAAGGCAAATTGGCTTCGAACAATCACAGCAACGGTATTTAGTTTGTGTTTTTATTTTAGTTGGACAAATATAAGTAACATAATTTTTTGCCACTTAGTGGAACAGATCGAACTACTGGAGGTGGAGGGGGGTATCCTTGCCTAAAACTCTAGTGGTAGTCATTCGCAGCTCCCTTGGCAATCTTTCATTGTACACTCGGTTTTTGATATGATCCATCATTAGGTCTCTGGCCATATTCAACAAAAAGTTCCTCTCCTCATTTTGCCATTACTGTCATCACAACTTTGATACAATACAAAACTATTTATGCCTGCCATGTCCAGAATCCTTTGAAAGATTGCCATAGGCCAACGACGAGTTTTACGACTGCAGCAATATATTGAACATTTTTTATCCACCTCGTCCACCCCACCTTTTGTATGGTTGTAGATATGGTTTCCTGTAGCCTGTGTTATTCAGAGATAATATGTATACAATTCTATTAGGGAAAGAATTTAAAAAAAAATCGGCTTACTTACTGACAATCAATGATAATCAATTGACTTATTCAAGTCAATTGATTACAAACAAAAATACAAATCTATCCTTATTGTAAGTAGTATAAGTATAATAATAGTTTATGAAAATTGGAAAATAACATGAAATGATAAATCCTTTAAACTTATTGACTGACGTGGTAGTTTAGGAGACACTATAAAGATATAACCATTTGACTGAGGTGGTATTCTCATGGACACTTACCTTAACGCCGACGTGGTAGTCTCGTGGACACCTTCCCTCCGCTACGCACGCGTGCGCTCACTGCGACCCCCCGCCGCACACTGACCGACGCGCGAGCACTCTATAGTAAGGTACTCGCAGCGGTGGCGCTCATATTTGAAAAATGCCGGTAAAAACGTAATTTTGTATTTCGCGGTGTCTGTGGGACTACCGCGTCAGCCGCAGACGGTTAAAGAGTGATTCTTTGAAACCGAGTGTATTTGACTCATTGATATGGCTCAACTTTTTTTTTACTTTTAGATCTTAATTAACATGTTATCTTGTCCAGGTCATTTAATATTATAACATATGTCAAAGGCACTGATTTGTACCCAGTAGTTTAGGACTTAGACTGTGCTGATTAATTGGTTAACCAGATTAATGATGAATAAGGCGGATGAATGAGAGTTTGCACCATATTAATTAGAATCATACAGATAAATGAGAATACGAAAAATCTTTAATCAACTTTACTATGAATTAACGGACAAATATGGAAATAATTACTGTTACATCTACGTATTGACTAAAATAAGATAATTTTATATTAAATTCTAATTTGAACACAAAGTGTAACATTTTTGGTCTAATTAAACATACGTTAAACTTAAGAAGTAAGTCAATCAAGATTTCTTCAAAGCTACATCTAATATAATTTTTAATGAAATAAGTAACACGTTATGGCACAAACAAAAAATGTTATTTTTAAAGTAAACCCTTATGGCCTGGAAAAACTGGCGCACGGGACGGCAGAGGATTTTAATTTTATCAAATGAATTTAATACTTATTTAATCGAAAGAAGGTGTAAATTTCAACGACCGAATTATTCAGTTTCCTCTGGAGCAACGAATATTGAAAAATACTTTATTTCGATTGATAAGTATTAAATTCAATTGAAGAATTTAAAATCCTCTGCCATGCCATCCACCAGTGTTGGCAGGCCATGACAAACTCTTAATACCTAAAAAAAAACAATAAAAATCTTTGCTTTAAACAAAACGTTTACAAACTCTGAATAAAATCGTAATCACTATGAGCATCAAATTCAGACTATTAAGAAATAATTAGCAATGGGAACTTTAAGGGGATCCGTCAATGTGGAGCTAAAATTTTAATATTTTTAATTAAAGTTTTAATTAAGATTCGGAACATCCAGAAACATGAGATCGTAGAAAACTAAATGTATGACGATAATTATATAATTATATTAAAAAATATCGAGATTATCTTCATCACTTGAGTCTAACAAATATGGATCAACATTTTCTAAATCAATGCTAAATTTATTATTTCCATCTCTTGAAAATGTTATATCTGAGATATTATCGAAGACAGCATCTTCGATCAATGCCACGCTTTCTTCTGCACTTGCCTTCCTTACGCCTTTTTCTTTAGTTTCTTTCGTTATAGCAACTTCGTTATCTGTACTATTGCTTATGCCTAATGAATTGCGTGAATATTTACTATTTATTGTTCGTTTATTTGGTATATTAAAAACAATTTCATCATCAATTTCTTGATTTGGGTCATTATTTTTATTACTCTTTTGTGTGCTTTTGCTTTTATTTTTCTTTGAAGAGATGTTGATTTGTTCTTTATTTGTTGGCCAAAAAGATTCACTAATTTCTCTAAGTTGTCTTTTTGAATTAGCTAGCGGTGTGACCGGTAAGTTTTGCTTTGCTGCGTCTTCCGCGTTATAAAAGCCAAGATGTTTCATGCCATGATCACAAATGACAGCTTGATACAGACAAACATTATCTGTACAGCTCAGTTTGCGTACGGCTAACAAAGTAGAATCGAAGTTCCATACTATCTGGTGCATTTTCATTGAGCCTGGAAAGCTTTTTACGTTTTGAGGGAAAAGAAAGTCCTTTTCACTAACATCATATTCTGAAACAGTTTTCAATTTCACTTTCTTTAAGTTTTGCTCCATTACATTCAAAAAATCATCCAGATCTTTTATATCTTGTCCTTGGGAAACAGCACGATCCGCAGTCCTCTTCATAACAGCACCTACCCCATCAGGGGCACCCTTCCCATGACCAGATTCGCTGTAGTTCCACGTAATGGTTTTGATGGAGCTCAAGTATATGTGTAAAGAAGAAATTAGATGAAATATTTTTTTATTCCGATACTGACTAGATGGAGAGTCAGAAATAAAATGTATAGTGTGAATACCTGTCTTTGTTTCACCTAAATATTCTAAGATTGGTACAATATGAGCCCATACAGCTGAAATGTCATGACGAAGGCATTCACTCACTGTACAAAAAGATTGTACTTGCTGTGTCTTCTCATCGTCCAGAAAGTATAAAACCGAAGTGTGTAATGTTAATTGTTTACGACTACCACCAAAATGATACGATTGTATTTCCTCATTACACTTGACTGCATAGTTTTCACTATAATCAACGTGCACAATACATTCATCCTCTTGAAGATGATCTTTTAAACATTTAAAAGCCTTTTGTTGAGCGACTATATTACCACAATGTATGAAATACTCATTCAGTATAGATTCAAATTTATCAATACATTTCTTTGGTTCTTCTGTTTTTTTATTTTTTTCAGTAGTTCTCAATTTTCTTGCCGTACCTTGAATAATGTTTTGTTTAGTCTCCCACTGCCAGTACGTTATATCGACAGAATTATCAAATTCTTGATAACAGACTGCCTTATTCTTGCACGCTGAACAGGTTCGATGCAAGCAATCAACATCATATACGTCGCAACATAACAAAGAGAGAAGATCTTGTGAGATCTTGGTTGATAGTATCTTCCTCTGGTATAATCCCTGAATTATTAAATCCATGTTAGTGTGCAATTTGCACAAACAAGTGTCTCGTGATCTAAAGTCAGGTAGTAGCACCCAAAAAGGTCTTAACTTGCAGAATGCTGAATAGCTTATAGTATAATTTGAGTTTTTGAGAAACTTTTTATGCAAATTCAGAAGACTGTCATTTAGATACCGCTTTTGTTTGCGTATCTTGTTTCTGGATATAAATTCCTTTTTTCCAGAGCAGAGTTTGCTATTTTCGTCTGATTCGTAAAATATTTCGACTTCTTTTTTCAGAAGTTCCGGCAAAGAATTTAAACCTTGATTCAGTATTTTATTTGAATTTATACCGATACGTTTTATTTTAGGGACACTACTATTTTCATTGGACATTTCTAATGCTGAGGATACTTTTGTTATTTTTGCCGACATAAATCTTTGTAGTCTTTTCTTGTAACGTTCATTTTTTTGCTTCATGTTAATTATTATTCGCTTAAGATTATTAATCTCTTTTTGTGATTTGTAACGGATACGTCTTATGGTAGAAGAAACAGGTGAAGAACAGGCAGGAGATTTTGTATTCAGCGTATTTGATCCTAAATCAGTGGAGATCTCATTGCTCTGTCGAGAAATGCTGCGCAAAATTCTAGATGGTCCTGGTACGGGTGACTCCATTACTCTGTTTGGAAACTGGAAACGTAAAGGTGGATTATTAATACTGTCTTGGAAAGCTATCGGTTCAGTATCCGACAGAATGCTAGGACTTTGAGGTGGAGTGTTTTCTTCAAGCAGGGCCATTGTTCTGTTTTCTTGTTTCTTTCTAAGGTAATATGCCTTATAATTCTTTCTCCATCTTTTTCTCTGTAATCTTTGTTGTCTAGGATTCATTTCATTTATTGGTAGTTGCTTTTTTCATTTTTTCTACGTATGTAGTTTTGTCGATTTTTTTCTTGTTTCTCTTTCCACAACTCTTCATTATTTTTAATTCTTTCATATCTCCTTTTCTCAGCGAGTCTTTTTTTTCTTAGTCTTTCTTCTCTCGTTTGCTTCTTTGGTTTTGCCATTTCGATAAGCTAAAACAAAAAATTGGAATTCAAGCAACAGCTAGAGTATGTATCGTTTAGACCTACTAGTAAACATACTAAAAATCTGCTGTAGTTGAAAAATAAAAAAAGGTTATATGCTCTTTAAGAAAAACAAATTACTTACTTTTTCATTGAACCTTATTCATCTGTTAAAGAAAAAATTAATCTGGTCTTATGAGATGATCCTCATTTGAATCAAACCTAATTCTTATGGCCCGTTCAAATTCATCTGGTCATAAAAGCCAGATGAAACCAGACTAATGAGAGCCAGACAAATTAGGAATTGTAAGAAAATCGAATCCTGCTCCTATATTTATGAACAGATGGAATTGTAGGTATAATTAACATGAATAAACAACCTTATCACAGACTTTGGTTTAGTTGCAAAACGTAGCTACAGACACACAATTCATAAAAGAAGACATATTAATTATACGACTTACCTGACAGACGCCAGATCACAAGTTTCGATCGTACTTTGTCGCAAAATTGCACTCGAGCACGTGCACTCCGTGTGACAGATCGGCACTGACTGACGCGGCCAATCACGAGTCGATATTATTCTATCAAATATTTTGTGTTTACATTGAAATCATGCTTTAACAAATTGCGCCAGCTGAATTATGATTTTAGTCGGGGACATTTTTTAAAGTAATGTAATTACCAATATATGCAAATATGTTGAAAACAAATGATAAAATATCAAGACACAAATATTTAAATATTGGTGGAACGTAGTTATTTTAACATATCGCTTCATTAAGACCACATAACATTGAATAATTCAATAAAAAGCGGCATGGGGACATACCAGATTAATTAGATTTGACTGTTTTCTGCGGACTTAATTACTGCTTGATATAAGTTATCCCAATTAACTACATTAGGCCTCGATAGACATTTACATTAACTATAAAACCTGTAATTGATGTTCAAATTGGATATAATATTAACGTGTTCTTTAGTCAAAAACATGTCAAAATTACGTTTCAAAGAATCACCCTAAATCACCGCACACTTGCTAACCGTGGTCTACATATTTTAATTTGCAAAGAACTAATTTCAAGTTCTTGTAGGTTTCCTTGAGTTGTGAAGCATAGAAACCGCCATTGTGAAGCAGAATTGCTTTAAGGCTTCTTTTTGAAGAATCATAAAAGCTTTTAATGAAAATACGCCACTGCTGGGTCCTATGAGATCTTTAATGTCTCCATCAATATTGGTACAATAAACCAACTCGTCCTCTTGGGCAAAGTAGGTAATGAAATGCTTCTCACGATATCTAAATCAGGAGAAAGACAATTCCGACAAAAGTAAGTTCCTGCTTTTGAATCTTGATCCAAGCAACTCGGCACCGTTTTTTGTGAATATTTTATGTAATGAGAGTCTGAATGTAATTAGTATGTATACCTCGAATTTTAGTGAATTTTATTGTTATTGTATTTTTATTATTATTATTTATTTTATTTTTTTAAATGTGCTAGCTTTGTAATTTTATGATTCTGATATTGATGTGATTTTATGATTGTGATTTTTATGATTTCAAACACAATGTGAATTGTTACTGAAATTGAAATTGAAATTCATTTAGCTCGCCCTGGGAAAACAATTTCGGACTACTGTTACCTTCTAATTCAAAACTTGACGTGTTATCGGGTTCAGGTACAGCACCATCTTTGTCAGAACATTTCTAGTGTTCTAGATACACCAACTGTATATCCCTTCACACCCGAAGAAAAAAATTGCAAATATTTTAAGAAAAAGTTGTTTGACGGTATTCTAAGGAGTAAAAAGAAAAATGCAAAAAAAAAAACTTATTATACTAATTTTCAGTTTTCTTGAAAAACTGGCCTCACTATCAAGACAATTATAACCTACAAGTCTCACAATACTGTATTTTATCGTATTAATTAGATTTTTCTCAAAAAATAATACAGTGAATGTGGTATTATCCATTTATTTACATAATCAGCCTTTTAACGTTCCCACTGCTGGGACACAGGCCTCCTCTCCAGGAGAGGGAATGGGCCGTAATCCACCACGCGGGCCCAGTGCGGGTTGGTGAATGTCACATGTCTTCGAATTTTTGGTTCTACGACATGCTGGTTTCCTCACGATGTTTTTCTTCACCGTTTTGAGAGCAGTGGTGAAGAATTTAATTACACAAAGTAATACGCCTGGCTGGGTTTGAACCCGCGACCTACAATTCGTAAGTCGGAGCCGTTACCACTCGGCCACCACTGCTCTCCATTTATTTATTTAAACTTTATGTACAATACTCGTAGAGGTACATGGACACTCCCAACACTCGGGAGGGTGCTGAGATGGAGTGCCAGTAATGGTCCCATTTCGGCCCCCTCCAGAGACAAGTCGGCCGCTGTGCTATTGCGCAGTGGCTGATGCCTGGGGACGGTGAGCGTGGGTGGCTCGCCGTCCGATACCAGGTTGAGTCGACGCGCGTTGTGTTCCACGCGCGCCTCAAGGAGCCGTCAGCATCGAGGACGGGGCCCCATAGGGTCGGTGCCTGCTAGGGTTGCGGAATTTGTTCGAAAGAGTTACCGCGGCCCTGGAACGCATAGGGCACAAGAAGGATCACGGGTGGGTTTTAGTCAGTAAAAGTCCGACACTCCCAACCGCTCCACCCAGGGCGGGAGGGGTCATTTGATGATTTACCATCCAAAAAAAAAAAAAAGAGGTACATGGACGGACTTAATGCAGCAAGGTATTCTGTACCAGTCAATCATTATTTATTTATTTGAATAACCTCTATACTAATCAGTCTTTATCATTTATCAATAAACTGAACCTCCTTTTGACTAATTATCAAACAAAAATCAATAACTTTCTCAAAATAAACAAATGTAACGTCTGACAAACATAAAATCACAGAATAAAAGTTATTTAATCTTTTAGGAACAAAAAATATATCACAAATATTTAAAAATATACTAAGAATAGCAACAATTAACATAGTTGGGAAAACGTTACAAAATATTTTGGTTTGAGGTAATAAAATTGGAAACAGTTTTGGTTTCGAGAAAGACACAGGTAAACACCACACTTGGAACATTTGATCTTTGATCGGCTATGGCATCCCTCTATTATGCAAGACCATGGTGTCTTTGTGTCATCAAATACAGCCAGGTAATCATATCCGTCATATCTTTTGCCCTGTGATCGTATTGGTCTGTATTGCTTATTGATAGGAGGCGGCTCGTTTTCAGAAATCGACGTCTACGTACTTGTTCATGAGGAAAGCGCGGGCGCGGCGGCGGGTGCGGGTGCGGTGACGTGGCGAGTTCGTATTCACAATGGCCGCCAGGCGTTTGCGCGAGTGTGACGACGATCTTTTATTTTAACCGAAAATTCATACCTAAAGTGAGAGATGATAAAAATTAGAATTGTTGTGCACGAAATTAATAAAGAAAGAGAACGGTATGGTGAATTTCGTAGTTTATATAGTAATTTGAGAGAACATCCTTCAAGTTTTTTTTGGATATATCAGGATACCTGTCAACTATTTTGATATAATAATGAGTTAGATTTCAAAAAAAGATAAAACTTTCGTAAAAGCATAAAACTCGAAAAAAGACTATTCATAACTATACTTAATGTGAGATTTAAAAAAAAGAATTTTCGTAGTTAATTGCATTTTAAGTTTTTATTTCCATAATTTGATGTATTATATTTACAAGTATTGTAACCATGGTAAGCCTGGGTTGGTGACACTGTTCATTTCATCCATAACAACTTATGTAATTTTGTTTCTAGTACATAATTTTTGAATAGGAGTTAACTTGAAGGCATGTACGGCGGCAAACTTTTAAGCTTCACTGCCAGCCAGATTGTGAGGGTAAAGTGCCAAATGCCGAACTGTTCTTTATAATTTATTTAGTTTCTAAGTCATCAGTGATAAGGTGAAAAAAATAAAAATGTGAATTATTATTAGTTTCGTAAATAAAAAATAAAAATAAAAACCCGCGCCTGCGCGGGCCCGGCACTGCGATTGAAAAATCCATACGTAGTGCCAAGCCCACGCCTGTGCATGGTTAGGTATTTAGTGTTTAATGCTGCTGTGGTATGTTTTTCTAACAGTAGCAATATTTCTTGAAAAGAAAGAAGTATAATTCACTGTAAGAGGGGTTGGTCTCACTTGTAATTTGGTCTTTTTGATATGATATGATAGCCCAAAGAGCCTTTGGGCAGTTGTCAGAACCTTGCTCTAAGAAGTATTTCTTCAATGGTCCCCCACGACGAAAGCATCCTATCGAGAGCTTTAAACAAGCTGAGCCACCTTGTAGGTACGTGGCGCATTACATCCTTGTATTGACTCTCGAAGAAATCAAAGCACTCCTTCAACTCTTTTCGTTTCTTTGCAGAACAAGAATGAAATATGTGGTCATTGCAGTGACCGGCTATTATTTCATTATTTTCTTCAGCCTTTATCTTTTGAAAAACGGAATTATTAATTCCGAAACTAACAGAGGCATTGTCCGCTCCATATGCTGTTACTCTACTCCATGGTAGCTGTGAATTTTCCAATACTTGACATAATTTGTATTTAATAGATCTTGAATCTTCGAATGAGAATTTTATGACAAATATCGTCTTTTGGTGAAAAATATTGAATCGTAACTGAAAAGAATTTTCTGTTTCCTTTATTAGAAGCATCGGTAGCGATAGAGAATGGAACTTCATTCTTTAAATTTTATTGCACAATCCATTGAATATGGATATAATACTTGGTTTATCAAACAACAAAGCAGTACATTTAGTGCGTCCTTCAGTCATTTGTTTTACGATTTCTGGATCGGTAATAACTTGCTTTAATACTTTTAATGAGCAATCTTGAGCAACATATGAAATGTGGTGCTTGATACTATGATAAACTTCAGACAATTTGGCAATGCTAACTTTTTCACTTTGCGCGATGCCTTTTGGAATAAAGAAAGAATTCATTCGCTGAGACATGGCTGCTGCACTTGCTGAATCTTTGTGCTTCTTTGACGTGGCGTGCTTTGTTAATGCTTTCACGCCATCATAAGCCACTGTGAACGTAGTTTTACACAATTTGCAATCGCCCTTTGTGTTGTCTTTGTCATATTTATTTAACCAAGAAAATCGCGATTCCCATTCAACATTACAGTAGCAAGTTCTTCTTACTTTCTTCGGTGGAGTTACAGCACTGGTCGATGCTTCCTCGTCATCCATATTATTACAAAAACCAACCACACACAACACAAATAAAACAGCAAAACAGGAAATATTTGTTGTAACAATAGCGTCGATATTTTATTGGGAGCGAGCGCGGCTTTTCCCACTTTAAACTTATTAGTGACTGAGTGAGATAAGCCGTACGCGGAGGACACGGGCGGGAAGGGGTGGCAGGGGAAGGACGCAAGGCGAAGCGGGATAGCGCGGGCGGCGACAAGGTCTCGTGCTGTTCGCTAGAAATATGAACGATTATTTTGTTACCGGACAATGTATTGTCCGGTTTACCAAGAATTTTGTGACCGGACAAGCATAAAGAAAACCGGATTGTCCGGTCGAAAACCGGAAATCTGGCAACCCTAGGTCCCATTCCCGTTAAAAAAGAAGTACTTCTCTGGTATCGGATACAGGCCTTGCAGAATCAATACTGCTAAAAACGTGATCATTTCGTTGCAGTCAGTCGGTGTCCATCTATGCAGACGCGATGTCGGAAGCAGCTTGTTCTCCGCTTTTAAGCGAGCTATCTTCTGCTCTGCATAGCAGTTAGTTTCTTTGCAGAGGCGGTCAATGAAGTCATTGTCGAACATTTTGTAAAAAATGTCAACTGGAGTCTTGTCAGTCATGTCAAACGTAGGTCTCGATAAACCAGTAAGTCTCTCGTCGCCCAGTAAATTTTGCCTTGTCCTTCTTCCAGTCAAAACTGTAGTAGTCGTTGTTAGGCACCATGTCGCAAAAAGTTGTAAAAGTCGGTCATTAAGTGCGTCCTCTGTAAAACTTGAGTCTTTAATTCAGTCATGTCAACGATACATGCTGGTTCCGTCGTTGCATTACGCATGACCGGAAGAAAACAACGTCACTGTCGTCAACGTCAAGATCTAAATCATCGTCACTATCATTACCTTCCAGCCAGTTGTCGATCGTGAGTTCGAATTTTTGTCTGTTATATCTGAAACAAATAAAATACGTTTTCGTTAATTCGAACATATAGACAAGTTATGCCATGGCAATCCAACTGCTATTATACAGTGTGAAATTTTAATGGTTGTTTTCCCGAAGCGAAATGAGTTTGTATCGGTAATACAATCGATTTATATATATAAAAAATATTAGACTCCATAAATGGCAGGCAATTGTGATAAACAAAACTCGAAAGCGATTTGAACCAACAGTAAAGAAAGAAAGAAAGAAAGAAAATTAGACGACGACGATATGTAGGTACGCGGAACGCGGGTGTGGGCGCGCGGTTGGCCTGTACCTACGGCCGCGAGGTCGTTACACTTTACGAATTAATCAGCAGATCACTACTTCTGACTTAATAAAACACAGAACCCAATAAGTTATTCATTCATACTTTTACGGGCTTAGGACCGTCATAAATACTTTTTTGCCTACAACTTACAAATCACTGAGAAACTAATAAAAATCAAGACAGTTATCTTTTAAAAAAGTCTGATTTAGATAATTGAGTACCTATTTAAAGCGTACTTAAAAGATGGAATCAACCTATTTACAATGATTTTGATTACCTAACCTACTTTTAAATGTTTATTTACAAGGTACGAGTAAGTACTTACATTTCTCGGTAGCGGAGTAATTGTTCGTAATGCAAACCACTACGTTGAATGTACAAACGAGCACGTTTTAACTTATTGTTTTTCAGTTTGATTAGTGTCTCTGTCACGTCTCACGATATTGAAAGCGTCCACTATCGCACTTATCAACGCGTCGCTTGTTTGGTGTTCCTCACACCGAACTTTAAATTAAAAAAATGTAATGACGATTCATTTTTGAAAATATGTCGATAACGTATTAAACTTATGACGTTCGCGGAAGGACTAAGCGCAAAGCGCAATAAATTTGGCGGCATCCGCGGCATTTCTTTATGTTGCCGCTTGCCGCGTGCGCGCAGGCTAGTTAATGCCGTATCACCATCCACGAGAGCTTATTTTGCTCTGAACATTTATTATTCACTGTTCCTTTGTGATTTGCCGAAAGCGCGCGGCGGCGCGTGCGTCTCATGTAGGTATCTACCTACGTTATGTCTAGTGCACTACTATTGATTCTCGCTCTTTCGAGTTTATGAGCACTTTTTTACTGATTTGAAAAAAAAAAACATTTTTTTTTAGTTTAACTTTGTGTTTCCATAGTACTACTGATAGGTAATCGTCCTGCCGCGGGAAAACAACCATTAAGATTGCACACTGTATACTCGAAAGTTTGTGAGGATGTATGGATGGATGTTAGTTACTTTTTCACACATTAACCCCTGGAATAACAAGTGGGCTACTTGTTATCCCGGTATTACTACGAGAACGAGATTTATTTGGGTAACACCACGGGGTGCATTTAATACTTACTAATTGAACTTCTGTGTGAGGTGCTCGGTTGGGTGTCCACTTCCACTTCTTGTCCCAGGATGATGACGTCTATTAGAAAAGAATAAGACTTATTATAATATAACATCAGAGTAAGTGAGCCGCATGAAAGATTATGCAAGTAATTGTGTGCGAGTTACTTATTCGGACGATGATGGAGAATGATGTCGCCTCTTCTGAGGTGTTCGTAAAGCCCACTCCAAACTTAACGGTTGAGAGTCGGCTTAGCGAACTATAGGGGTAGTTCGGGACAGTGTCAGTTTCTAATCATGGAGAGCGAGCTCAGGTTCGGGCTGGAGTGCAGGTTCGGGCTGGAGTGCAGGTTCAGGTTCAGACTCGGGGGCAGGCACGTCTGAAGTGTGACGGGGTAAAATAATTTAAACGCTAAGTTTGGTGTAACTAGATTTTATATTACCACGTCTCTTCTTTTAATTAAATATATGTAACGTTATAAATATACTAATTTGAACGGCAAACACTGTTTTATTTAGACGGACAAGAATAAGGACAAACGAGTAACAATTAACAAAGTTAGGCTTTAGCAGGAAACCTAGGTTTTGCGAGCGAGATTTGGCGTGCAGTTACGGAACGGTCTAGTAGCGCACTAAAGAAAATGTCCTTTGGACCCGCTCTTAAAACCGCCGGTCATCGCCAACTCAGCGGCTGCGTTCCGTGAATGGTTACAGGCCATATCCCGAATGCAATTTTTACATATTTACTTAATGTTTACGAGTACCTAGCGCCACCAAGCGGTCACCACGGGCAACAGCGTCGCGGGCAGCGACGACGTGGAAGCAAGCGCGAAGCGGGGCGGCTCGCGTTCCTATGTATTCAATCGACCTTCCAGCGACCAGAACACTCCAATCACGGCAACCGAGTACAACAGTTAACTTGTAAACTATACTTAATTAAATCTAAAATTCTCCATCAGCGTGCCTTTCTATACAACTAACATCCTCATCACGACGACTGACCACCTCCTGCACATAATTTGGTCCTTCGAGCCGGATCTGCGACTTCTATGAAACACGAGCAACGAAGAAGATTCGAGAAGATCACCATCTGCAGTAAACGGTCAGGTCATTCAAATTTTTCCTTCCCAATTTCGTGCTGAGTTTGTGCTAACATAGTTTTATTTTTTGAGAATCCGCGGGTATTCATAACGAGTGTGCATCTACTTCATCGGTGCATACATCAATATATTCTAAATTGTACCTATATCACTTGATTTTTGTCCCTCGCAACCACCTAAATGACGAAAAAGAAGCATTCACTCGTAGATACAGAAAGCAATGAAGATATTCTTCGCGATTTAGTGAAAAAACGCGGTTCTTTGAAAGGCAAATTTACTTTGTTTTCAAAATTTGTTCAATTTCTAGACGGTTCTAATCCGACAGAAATACAGAAAACAGAATTACAGGAGCGTTTGCAAAAGGTAGAAGTGTTGTTTGATCAGTTTTGTAGCAATCAAGATGAAATAGATCTGTACGTTGCGGGTAGTCAGATAGATAAAGAATTGCAAGAGAGGGAATGTTTTGAAAATCAATATTATGCTATTGTGGCAAAATCTAAGTGTATTTTAAAAGATAACTCGGCAGTTCAAAGCGGTGATAGAATTGTAAATCACACACACACGGTATCAAACTACCTACTATTACTTTGCCGAACTTCGACGGTTCTTATGATCAATGGCTTGAGTTTCGAGATACATTTTTATCAATTGTGCACAATAGTCATACTCTTGACAATATCCAGAAATTTCACTATTTGCGTTCAGTTTTATCAGGTAATGCACTTCAGGTTATTAAATCTTTGGAATTTTCCGCGCAAAATTACATCGTAGCCTGGGATTTACTTGAGAATAGATACAATAATAGTCGTTTGCTAGTTCATAATCACGTTAAAGCGTTATTTACTGTTCAGGCAATAAATAAAGAGTCAGCTTCGCAATTACGCAAACTCATGGATGCTATTTGGCGTAATCTTCGAGCATTAAAAACATTAGGCGAACCCACCGACACATGGGATACATTAATTATTTATATCATCGTCACAAAGTTAGATTCGTCAACCGAGCGCGAATGGGAACTTTTCAAAGGTACCCTCACAAACTCGTCAGCCAATAAAAAAACGTCGTTATCTGATTTAATGACCTTTCTTAAGGACCGCGCGGATTTTCTAGAAACGGTCAAACCTTCTCATAGTAAACAAGTAGAAAGTACTCAGAATAATCACACGAAAAATTCGCCGTCAATAAAAACACATAGTCATGTTTCAACTCAGAAGGATGGAAAGAAATCGGCTAATCACACAAAATCGCCACGTTACAAGTGCAATTTGTGCAGCTCGAATCATCCTATTTATTCATGCGAAAAGTTCCTTCTTTTATCATCAAAAGATAAATTAAATCTAATAGAAGAAAAGAATCTTTGCCGTAACTGTTTACGTGCTGGTCACGCATTAGCCGAGTGTTGGTTCGGGCCATGCAAGCACTGTAACAAAAAGCACAATACGTTAATACACAGTGAATTCGTCGACGCTAACGAATTGTCTACTGTTTCACACACAGCACAAATAGTGGCTCAGCCAGAGCCCACTACGGGATTAACACACACAAATATAATGGCTTATACCGCATCTCACACGCCTTATAACAATCACAAAGTCGATAATATTGATACGCGCTATTTTTATGATCAAGTATTATTATCGACTGCATTAGTGGAGATTGCGGGTGCCAATAATAAATATCACACTACCCGCGCTCTTCTCGATAACGGGAGCCAGCATTGTTTTATATCCGAAAAGCTTTGCAAAACCCTCAACATTGCAACGATACAGTCCACTATGCAAGTCATTGGTGTAGGCAACTCCGTAACGCAATCCACGCAGTTATGTAAAATTAAAATAAGATCCAAAGCATGCTCATACAATACACACATCAATTGCTTAGTGTTGCCTCAAATCACAGCACAATTTCCATCCCTGGGCATCGATCATAACATCGAAATCCCTAATAACATACAACTTGCTGACCCTGACTTTCATTCAAGTAATGAAATTAATTTATTAATAGGTGCCGACAAGTTCTGGGACCTGCTAAATGAAGGTCTAATACGTTTGCCTAAAGGGCCTTATTTGCAAAACACAAAACTTGGTTGGGTTATCTCAGGTTCGGTTCAAAAACAAATAAAACGCAGTCTAAACAATATTCGAACACAATGTAATTTCACACAAGCATTAGATGCGGAACTCAAACGTTTTTGGGAACTTGAAGAAATTACTTGCAATAAAACAAATTTCACAAAAGAAGAAACGGCATGCGAAAATTTATTTAAAGAGACCACTTTGCGTGACGATAAAGGTCGTTTTTCCGTGCGTATTCCGATGAAGGAATCAGCTGACGAGCTGCGTGATACGTTTTCAATGGCCGAGAACCGGTTTTTAGCACTCGAACGCAAACTTATCAAAAGCGCGCCGAGCTATAAACAAATGTATTGCAATTTTATGAAAGAATATTTAAGTTTAGGACACATGAGCCGTATCACTGAATATTCGCCGCCTTACTATTTCTTACCGCATCACGGTGTCTATAGAGAACACAGTACGACCACAAAACTTAGAGTAGTGTTCGATGCGAGTGCTAAGTCTACGTCGGGCAAGTCTTTAAATGATATACAGATGATTGGTCCGACTTTACAGAATGACATATTCGCCATTTTACTACGATTTCGGCAATTTAAATATGTCGCATGTGCCGACATCGAAAAAATGTATCGCCAGATATTAGTTCAACCAGATCAAAGACAATTACAACTAATTCTTTGGAGGGAGAAACCGTCTGAACCCCTTGGCATATATCAACTTAACACCGTCACCTATGGGACGGCATCCGCACCTTATTTGAGCATTCGTTGTATCAAACAACTCGCGCTGGAGTGCAAAGATGACGTCATTGCACAAGTCATTAATGATGACTTTTACGTTGACGATTTGATAACGGGGGATCAGGATTATCAAAAATTATTAGAGATATGTAGTGGTGTTTCTAAAGTTCTGGAATCGGCTTGTTTTCCATTAAGAAAGTGGATCTTTAATTCAAAACCTTCCCAAGAAAACCAACTCGAGTCTAGCTTTAAAGAACTATCACTAGGAGACTCGTGTCACACTAAAACATTGGGATTGGGGTGGTTTAATTCTACAGATGAACTGCATTTTAAGACTCAATATGAGCATGATGCAACTCATGCTAGTAAGCGTAACATTCTTTCCACTATAGCGCAAATATACGACCCTTTGGGTCTACTCACTCCGATGATAGTTATTGCAAAAATCATACTTCAAAAATTGTGGTTAGCTAAGATAGGTTGGGATGACTCAGTTCCTAAGCCGATTTTATTAGACTGGCAGAATTTTGTCAATAAATTGCAATATTTGGAACATTTACGCATACCTCGTTACGTAATAGGAGATAACGCGCACACAGCTGAACTACACGTTTTCTGTGACGCATCGCAAGACGCATACGGGGCATGTGCGTATCTGCGTAGCTATACAGATACAACGATAACAGTGCGTTTGTTGTGTGCGAAGAGCAAAGTGGCACCGGTGAAACCGGTTTCCATTCCGCGCTTAGAATTGTGCGGCGCGGTAGTAGGCGCGAGACTATACAAAAAGATAATTAGTTCGTTACGACTAACTTTGAATAATGTATATTTCTGGTCAGATTCTACTGTAGTATTAGGATGGCTTAAGATGTCACCGAATCAACTAAAACCATTCGTGCAAAACCGTGTTGTGGAAGTGAACGAATTAACGGGTAATAAGGAGTGGCGTCACGTAAATGGTAAACAAAACCCGGCTGACTTACTATCACGCGGAATGCAATTAGATGCATTAAACTCATCTGATCTGTGGTGGCACGGACCGCCATTCTTACAGGTTCATGGAATGGCCGGTAAGCATAATACAAACTATAATATTAACTACGATGAATTACCAGAATTAAAATCTACAAAAATCGCATTGTTGAATCAAACAATTCCAAGTTTTTTTCCTTTCGAAAGATTTTCTAATTTTAATCGTATGCTACGCGTGTTAGCCTACAGTATACGTTTCACTAATAATTGTCGACATAAAATAAAATCACAGCGCCTCACAGATAATCTGTCAGCTGATGAATTAAATAATTCAACAAAAATCTTAACGCGTATTTCACAGCAAGAGTCATTCTCAACAATTTACGATAATTTAATATGTAAACAACCTTTAAAGTGTCCTCGTAATATTTCTAACTTGAACATATTCTTAGACGAGCACAATATAATCAGAGTAGGGGGTAGACTAGAAAATTCCGAATCATTCTCATTTGACAAGAAGCATCCTATGTTGTTATGCGGTCGACACAGATTCACGCGTCTTTTATTTGAATATAAGCACAGAGTACTATTACACGCGGGGCCTCAATTGCTACTCGCTACGATAAGAGAAGCTTGGTGGCCTCTCAGAGGGCGGAACTTAGCCAAACAAGTGGTGCATACCTGTATAAAATGCGTTCGTATGAAAGCAAAACCTTTCAATATTCAAATGGGTAATTTACCACCTGAAAGATTGGAACCCGGGTATCCATTCATGTACTGTGGTGTCGATTATGCAGGACCATTGTTTATGTTGAACCGTTCAGGAAGGGGGGCAAAGTTAATAAAATGCTACATATCGCACGCTTAATAATAAACCGGAATAAGACAAAAATTCACTTTTTTGGGAAATCGCGGTCAAAGTTTGAGTCTCTACATCGTTGAAAACATTTTGACGGTTTTCACGTGTTTATGGTCTTATTTTTGTTTTCTTGGTCTTATACTGTAGAGAGATGTATAGCGCATATAACTGACATAATAGTTTAATTATATTATTTATACCAAACGAATAAATAAAGTTTATTTTCTAAAGCTTCGACTTATGTCAGTTTAATATAAAATTTAATGAACAATTTTCAAAATTTTTGCAAACTAATATTTAGTAAGTAATCCAGTTTAGTATTAATAAATAATATAATCTATATCGATGTATAATACTTATTACTCTTTAAAAGTAAAACGGAAATTAAAATATAGAAATATTTTGCAAAACACCGTTATATTTGTTAATGTAAAACAAAAGTTTATATTTTAAGTTTTATCGTAACTGCTTCCTTAACCTAATAACAATAGTAGTTATAATAATCAGTCTAAATAAGAACTTATAATCATTTGTACTTAGTAATTAACGTATTTTTTGACGATCACAGAATGTTTATGAAAGTTTCATAGCCATCACAAAATGCGTAAGTAACGTATCCAACATAATACAAAAAAATTAAATCTTATACATATAACTACTTGCACTTTTACATCTACCGACATTAATATAATTAGAATCAATAGAACAAAGTAGGTTTTACCTATTAGTCTTAACCAGTCTCGTAAGTTGTGACTACCCAAATATATATATATATATATTTATATATGTTCCCGGTCAAACTTGATTTCAGGACAAACTAGTTTTGCCTAGGCTAAACTAGTTCTTCCTATACGCGACAGGATTAATTAGTATAGCCTAGTGCAAACAAGTTCATCCTAAGCCCGGTAGTATAAACCAGTTTGGACTAGGCCAAACTAGTTGATCCTGATATAAATACGCACACTCCCAGAACCCAAAGTAGGACTTTCAACTTCCTCTTTGCCGCAAAAAATCATAAATGATATTCAGGACAATAATTTAAGGAAGGCAGAAGAACATTATTGCAATGTTAAACTGACGGAAGACAGTGATGATAACGCTGCCGAAGTTAGAAACTAAGAAAAAGTTTCTTCATCTGAAAATGATATTCAAAAAGCTAGAAAAACTGCAGCAGAAAATCATGTGAATCAGGCTAAGGAATAAAAAGCTAATTCTGACAAGTCTCATCCACCTCCCAATATTGAAGATATTGTGACTATACCAGATGTTGGCAAAGGCATAGGTGATCTCAAAAACATCATTGGGGTTATTCTTCAGAAAAATGACGAAGGTTTTTACAAAGTTGCACCAAACATTTCTAACGTAGCTTCAGAAACTATATTTTTAGGTTTATTATTATTATTATTTAGGTTTATAAGGTTTATTTTTTCTTGCTTAATTATTTATATATATTTCTGGGGTATTAATGATATCATAAAGTATATCAGAATACGACATTTGCTATCAAACTTTTTAGGGGTAGCAGATATAAATAAAGGCTGTGAAATATCGTTGATGCAGTCCTTAACGATATTTTACAGCCTTGATTTTTAGCTACGAAACATTCAGTTCGATCAGGCCAAGGTTTTGTGAGATGCAGCTGCAACAAAAACGGTTACACAAACAGATGCCAGTGGAAGAAAGCAATGATACTCTGCAATTCAAAGTGTCACAAAGCACACCATGTAAAAATTAATAACAATTTTAGTAATTGAGGTATAATTATTGCTTCTATTAAAAGAAACACTTATTATTTGTTATAGTATGATTTTTTGTATTGCCAATTATCCATTAGTTTTAACGAACAATCATTACCGTTTTAATAGAAGTAATAAGTTTTCCTATTATGGATTTTTTATACAATTTATTTTTAATATCTAGGTATACTATTATGTTTAGACAAAGCTATACCAGTTTATCGCGGACTGTACGTATTTGTATCAGCATCAGGCCTAGCCTAAACTGGTTTATCCTACCGGGCTTAGGATAAACTTGTTTGGACTAGGCTATACGAGTTAATCCTGTCGCGTATAAGAAGAACTAGTTTAGCCCAGTTAAAACTAGTTTGTCCTGAAGCGCATAGTAAGAACTAGTTTAGCCTAGGTAAAACTAGTTTGTCCTGAAATTGGATTTGTCCGGTAACATATACATATATAAACATACTACGAAAAAGATTCGTATAAAAATTTAAGGATTTGAGTTGTAAAAACTGGCATAATATAATGGAATCAGCCTCTTTGCGATTAACTCTTTCAAGTCCTTCTTCTCACTATCGCTTATCTCCTGTTTTTGCGCATATGCTGCCTGCATGTTTATTTTTGTGACCGATTTCATTTTCCTTTGCTTATTTTGCACATTAACTTTTCTGTAATTTTCGTCACTACAACTACATGCGATGTCGTCACGACAATAGCACGTTGCTACATACGATGTCATTTTTTTTAATAAGACGATGAGCAATATCTTCAATGATTTCATTACTGTCATGTTCGTCATAATTATATAATAACGGAGACGATTTTTTGGGTATACGAGAATTATCATCAGAGCTTGGGGAAGATGAGCCTGAAGATGTTGAGTCCAAGGAAGATGAGTCTAAAGAAGAACTTAAAGAACTGCTTGACGATGACCGGGACTTCCTGTATGGTGATGATGGTGTTTGCAATGCTGGACATTATCGTCTGTTTCATTGAGCAAACTCTAAAATATATAATACACAACATTATATAAAAAGGTAAAATCTTCGATTCATTCAGAGAATATTACATGCTACTGTACTCCGAGTGAAGTTTGCAAGAGAGTAAACAAATATTTCTTTTGCGTTAAAATTTGACTGATAGATCATAATACTGAGGGTATAAGTGTTAGGATAAAAATGTTAACGCAAACGCGATAGTTACGTTTACTCACTTGCAAATTTACAATCGGGGTACTGTTCTTGTAACTACGTAAACGCGACGTTATTCGCTTACTTTTTTTTCGACTGGCTTGCAATTATCCATATCAGTACATCCAGTATTATTACTCATCATAAGATCCGTATTAGTACATCCAGCATTATTACTTATCATAAGAAATTTTAGGCACCGCTGCTTCCTATTTGCAGACGTCATCTTCAGGATTAAAAATATGGAACTAGAAATTGAATACTTATTATTAATGGGTATTTAAAATAAATTGAAAGTACTTTTTGTGATAAACTGCAGTAAATGTTACAGCACTTTTAGACTTTAGGATCATTTAAAACGTAAACCGAAATAATTACAAATATTATTTAAATCTACCGATAGTTTTGGTAATAAAGTGATATAAAACGAATTGCTTCTCGAATAAAAGTAATAATTTTATACTAAGACGCACTAATACGCAATCTTTCTTATGTATACAATTGTAAATTATTGATAAACTGCAACAAGTCTAAATAGTACATGCTGTATTAGAACACTGTTTTCAACTAAAGTGAAGTAAAACGAGACATGCTAGTTTAGAATAAAAATGAAGTAGAATAGTGTCAACTGCATTTGAATATAAACCGAATTATTTCACCTTACTACTACTACAACGACACCTATCTCACATGACGGTCGCCACATCACTGAATGATTCTCTATCGCATGAAATGCATTGTCGCGCGCTTTTGTAGAAAAGAGAGGGGTGATCGAACAATAGGCCAATTTGATGTCTTTCACATGCGGAATTGCACCTATAGATTCTTCGGTCGGAGTTAGTTCGTTTTATTAAAAAAAGTGAAAATCCTTAATTTTTGACATATTCCGGTTTATTATTAAGCGTGCGATATGTTTATTCGTGTGTTTTACAACGCGTGCTGTACACTTAGAGTTGGTCACAAATCTCACGACTGAAGCATACTTATTGTCATTAAAGCGCTTTATTTCCAGACGAGGTAAGCCTTTGCAGATCTATTCCGATAACGGTACAACATTTGTAGGGGCGCTAAAAGAATTTGCTAAATTCATAGTAGATAACGAGAGTGACATTCGGGATTTTGCTGCTAATAACTTAATTAAATTCACATTCATTCCGCCATATTCGCCTCATTTTGGTGGTCTATGGGAGGCAGGAATCAAGTCCTGCAAATTCCATTTAATTCGTGTAGTAGGAAATGCACACTTGACTTACGAGGAATTAAGTACTGTGTTGGCACAAATCGAAGCTGTCCTCAACTCCCGACCTATGTTCCCTTTGTCATCCGACTCCTGTGACTTACTCCCTTTGACTCCCGCCCATTTCTTGATTGGCCGACCATTCACTGCACCCGCCAGTCAAGACCTGACTACAACGGCTACGCAGCGTCTTCGTCGCTACGATCGTGTGGAGCAGATGCGTCAGAACTTCTGGAGTCGATGGTCTAAGGAATATGTTTCTGAACTCCAGAAAAGAACGAAATGGCAGACCAACCGGGATTCTATCGTTCCTAACACCCTTGTGCTCGTGAAGGAAGACAACTTACCTCCCCTCAAGTGGCGCCTAGGCCGGGTTCTACAGACATTCCCAGGCAAGGATGGCATAGCTCGCGTTGCAAGCATCAAAACAGCGACGGGCACAATCAAGCGCTCATTTTCGAAGATATGCCCACTCCCGCTCCCTGATGAAGACAACACTGCAACGTCTGCTCCTTTGGAACCAGGTGCTTCCAAGGCCGGGGGCATGTTTACGAGTACCTAGCGCCACCAAGCGGTCACCACGGGCAACAGAGTCGCGGGCAGCGACGACGTGGAAGCAAGCGCGAAGCGGGGCGGCTCGCGTTCCTATGTATTCAATCGACCTTCCAGCGACCAGAACACTCCAATCACGGCAACCGAGTACAACAGTTAACTTGTAAACTATACTTAATTAAATCTAAAATTCTCCATCAGCGTGCCTTTCTATACAACTAACATCCTCATCACGACGACTGACCACCTCCTGCACACTTAATCTAATTTGTGTAGTGTACATATTTGTTAGTTATGTTAATTCATACAATAAAAATTTATGTGTGAACTGTAAACAAGTTATTAAATTAAATATGTGGTGTGTGATGATTTTTATTAATACGATTAGTCATAGATAATGCGTTCCATGCATGTTTGTGTTTATGATAATTAGTATGGAACGTAATTGCAAAATGTCATGTGTCAACTGTCAAACGTGAAAATAACAAACTTTATTGTGGTGTGTTGTGATGGAATGTTTTAGTGTTTTTACATTATTTATTATATCTAAATGGGGATGTAGACCGCTACACTACCCCCCTTCTGAGCTGTAGCTACCGCTACGAGCGATAGTAATCCGGGAAGCGGACAGTTCGACCGGAACGGGTTTTCTTAATGTCGACGGTATTTGGCAACAACTGTGTGGCGGTACTCGTCGAACTTTGTTTTGTGCTGGTTGGGGCGTCATCTTCTTCGTTGTTGAGGTAAGCGGGCTTCAATCTATCTATACTGACGGTTGTCTCCTTACCCCTTACCTCAATTTTATAGTTTTTCTCGCCCTTCTGCAGCACTTTGAACGGTCCAGTGTATGGCGGATCGAGTGGTCGGCGCACGGCGTCATGTCGCAGGAAGACATGCGTCGCCGTTGCCAAGCTGCGGGGCACATAGAACGCCTTCTGGCCGTGACGACTCGCCGGTGTTGGCGACAAACTGGCCATCTGCTGCCGAAGACGTGCTGCGAAGTCGGCGTAGTCTGCGGTGCCGGAAACTGTTGGTGAGATAAATTGTCCCGGTAAGCGTAGTGGTTCACCGTAGACTAACTCCGCAGCTGATGCATTGATGTCTTCCTTCCAGGCGCTGCGGATGCCGAGCAGCACGAGCGGAAGAGCATCAGACCAGTTGGTGTCGGTGTGGCATCGGATGGCCGCCTTGAGCTGGCGGTGTAGGCGTTCGACCATGCCATTGCAGGCTGGGTGGTACGCCGTCGTTGGCCGATGCTGGCTACCGAGGGTCGCAGCGAGAGCGTGGAAGAGTTTGCTCTCAAACTGCGCGCCCCGGTCGGTGGTGATGCGGTGTGGGCAGCCGAAGCGAGACACCCAGCCGGCGATGAAGGTGCGGGCACAGGTCTCGGCGGTGATGTCGGCGATGGGGTATGCCTCAGGCCAGCGGGTAAAGCGGTCGATGACGGTGAGGATATACCTGTAATTATTCGAGTGCGTTAGTGGCCCTACAATGTCCATGTGGACATGCGAGAATCGCTGGGAAGGAATAGGGAAGGGAGAGGTGGGAGAGGATGTGTGCCGCGAGATCTTGTTCTTCTGGCACTCTATACACTCTCTGGTCCATGCCCGGCAGTCCTTCTTCAGACCAGGCCAAACGAATCGGGAAGAAATCAATTTGACCGTGGCCTGTCTACCGGGGTGGCTCAGCTGATGAAGCTTCTGGAACACACGCCGTCTGTATGGTTCTGTAACAAAAGGACGTATGTTGTCAGTGGAGGTGTCGCAGTATAGCTCAATGTCTGTATCTGGGAGGCGTATTCTCTTGAGCTTGAGTGATGTGGTGTTGCATGTCAGGAGTCCTTGCAGTTCAGGATCGCTTTCCTGGGTATGTGCAAGGGCTGCATAGTCCAACGTTGGGACTGTAATAGTTTCCACACGTGATAGGGCATCTGCCACGACGTTGTCCTTACCCGCTACATACTGTATATCCGTGGTGAACTGCGCTATGTAGTCTAGGTATCGGTACTGGCGTGGTGAGCAGTTCTCACGACTGTGTGCATACGCGTATGACAGGGGTTTGTGATCCGTGTATATGGTGAAGTGTCTGCCCTCGACCATATGCCGGAAGTACCTGACTGCGTCGTGGATGGCTAAGAGCTCCCTGTCATACGGGCTGTACTTCTTCTGTGATGAGGACAAACGTCGTGAGAAGAATGCCAGTGGTCTCCAGCTGTCCCCTGCCTTCTGCTGCAGCACTGCGCCTATGGATGTGTCGGACGCATCTGTGAATAAAGCAAGGTCAGCGGTGGTGTCCGGGTGGACCAGTAATGCAGCTGAAGCTAAGCCTTGCTTGCAAGCGTCAAAAGCTGTTTGCATCTCATCTGTCATGACTATAGCCTGATTTCCTTTGGTTTTAGGGCCAGTGAGGACGACGTTAAGTGGTGACTGCAAGCGAGCAGCGTCTGGGACAAAGCGACGATAAAAATTGAACATACCCAGGAAGCGACGCATCTCCTTGACGGTCTTGGGAGCTGGGTAGTCCTGGATCGCCTGTACCTTCTCCGGTAAGGGACGAACACCTTCTGCTGACACCTCATGCCCTAAAAAGGTTATGGTATCCCGTCCGAACTCACACTTGGCCGTGTTTATCAGGATCCCATACGTGGACAGCCGCTTGAGGAGTTGGTGTATATGTTCAGTATGCTGGGCTGCCGTCTGTGAAAATAAAAGCACATCATCTAAATAACAGTAGCAGAACGGCAGCCCGCGGAGCACCTCATCCATAAACCGCTGGAAAGTCTGCGCTGCATTCCTCAGACCGAACGTCATGTATGGGAATTCATATAGCCCGAACGGTGTGGTGATGGCAGTTTTGTGTATGTCAGCTGGCTGGACTGGTATCTGATTATATGCCTTGACCAGGTCAATTTTGCTGTATATTGTGCTGCCAGCCAGCTGATGTGTGAAGTCCTGGATGTGCGGTATGGGGTAACGGTCCGGGATGGTACGGGCATTCAGTGCCCTGTAGTCCCCACATGGTCGCCAGCTGTTGTCCTTCTTAGGAGCGAGGTGAAGTGGTGATGACCACGAGCTCTCTGATGGACGTGCTGTCCCGTTGGCCATCATTGCCTCAAACTCCTTCTGAGCGACCTTGAGCTTATCCGGTGCAAGGCGGCGTGGGCGACTGAATACTGGCGGGCCAGGCGTGGTCCGTATGTGGTGTACTGTGTTGTGACTGACCTGACGTTGTGTTCCAGCTGGCCGCGTGATCTCCGGGTACTGTCGCAGGACCTCGTGGTACTCGGTGCTACCACTGATCGACTTTACGGAGGCGATGTCCGCTGTTGAGCCGGCCGCAGATGACGCCGTAGACGACAGCTGGGTCAGCCCATCGATGAGCCGGTAATTTTTTAAATCTATGAGAAGATTATAATGTGCCAGTAAGTCGGCACCGATGATGGGTTTAGTGACGTCCGCGACCACGAACTTCCACGTGTACACGCGGCGGAGCCCTAAGTTCAGATGGAGCTCGACCCAGCCGTACGTGTCGATGGCGGTTCCGTTGGCCGCGAAGAGTTGGTACCCGGTTTTACTGCGCCGCTGCTGGAGTGATGCACGTGGGTACACGCACAGGTCGGACCCTGTGTCCACGAGGAATGTGGTTTTAGTGGTCCGGTCAGTCACAAATAGGCGGCGTGGTTGGTTGGGGCAGCCATTTGCCGCTACTTCTGGCTGCCGGCGGCATTTCCCGCATACGTGCATGGCGTGGTGCACCGCGTGGCCTTGTCACCGAACCTGTTATGGTAGAAGCAGTGGTCGTTGTTCCACGTGGCTCTGGAGCGCGAGCGACTACGGCGGCGGCCTGAGGACGGTCCTCTGCCACCACGTTGGTGCCTATGGTGGCTACGCGAGCCGTGGTGTACCTGTCCTCTCTGTAGGGCCGCAACCTGGAGCGTTAATTCAGCTATGCACTGTTTCAGCTCGCTGATCTCGCTGCTGGTGGTGCTCGCGTTGCTGCTGCTGCTCGCGCTCGCCACTGCTGCTACGGTGGAGGCCGCTGCGAGCGCTGGTGCTGGTGCCGGCGCGATCTCGTGCACGCGGTCGGCCAAATCTGCGACAGACTGTAGAGGGAGATTAGGTTGTGAAGCGATTACAGTCTGTATATTCGTAGGCAACCTACTCGCCCACAACGTGGCCAAGAATGACTCAGGCACATGTGGTCCGGCCAAAGTCTGCAGGTGCCGTAAAAACTGCGACGGCTTGCGGTCGCCTAGCTCCTCGCGGTTCAATATTTGCTGGACCTTTTTCTCGTGCGAGTCGGAGAGTCGCCGTGTCAGTTCAGCCTTCAGCCTTAGGTATTTGTCCTGAACTGGGGGGTTTTCAATGATATCCCTGGCCTCTACCATATATCGGTGATCGAGTTGCGCGACGACGGTATAAAATTTAGTGGAGTCGGCCGTAATGCCTGCGATGGTGAACTGACCTTCTACCTGGGCAAACCAAAGTGCCGGCTCCTCTGGCCAAAAAGGCGGCAATTTGACGCTGACACGACAGACGTCCTGGCTCTCCGACGACGCTCCTGCACTCGCTCCCTGGGCTGCTCCGGTCGACATGCTGGCTCCTGTAGGCTTCAGTGTTCAACCTCGGGGTCACCAGTGAAGTGTGACGGGGTAAAATAATTTAAACGCTAAGTTTGGTGTAACTAGATTTTATATTACCACGTCTCTTCTTTTAATTAAATATATGTAACGTTATAAATATACTAATTTGAACGACAAACACTGTTTTATTTAGACGGACAAGAATAAGGACAAACGAGTAACAATTAACAAAGTTAGGCTTTAGCGGGAAACCTAGGTTTTGCGAGCGAGATTTGGCGTGCAGTTACGGAACGGTCTAGTAGCGCACTAAAGAAAATGTCCTTTGGACCCGCTCTTAAAACCGCCGGTCATCGCCAACTCAGCGGCTGCGTTCCGTGAATGGTTACAGGCCATATCCCGAATGCAATTTTTACATATTTACTTAATCTAATTTGTGTAGTGTACATATTTGTTAGTTATGTTAATTCATACAATAAAAATTTATGTGTGAACTGTAAACAAGTTATTAAATTAAATATGTGGTGTGTGATGATTTTTATTAATACGATTAGTCATAGATAATGCGTTCCATGCATGTTTGTGTTTATGATAATTAGTATGGAACGTAATTGCAAAATATCATGTGTCAACTGTCAAACGTGAAAATAACAAACTTTATTGTGGTGTGTTGTGATGGAATGTTTTAGTGTTTTTACATTATTTATTATATCTAAATGGGGATGTAGACCGCTACACGTCTTCCGTTAGCTCCTCCACTAAAGGGCATGCCACACGCTCCGGGGATGGCTTCCTGCAAGATAATTGTATCATATAAATCTCATTTATAGTAACTGAACAAGAATATCGAACATATTGATATTATAATTATGAAGTAATTACCGTGTTTGTCTTTTTCGTGCAGGCGCATCAGGCAGGAGAACCCGCTGAAGTTCCGCTTGTCGCTTGCGACATACGTACTCCTCCCGAACTTCAGCGAGCATGGCATTGATTCGGCGCTTAGTGAGCGGTTTCTCTGCCCTCACATTAATTAACTTTAGACTGCAAAAAATAAATCCAATTAAAGCAATGACTTTTAAATGCAGGCAATTATTTTTTATATTCCGCGATAAGATCTAGTACAGTACCTTTTATTTGTTGTTTAGTAGTTTTTTTTGTGGTCATTTCTTGGCCTGATTTTACTTATGTAGGAATCACCTAAGCTACCTCATCGTGCTATTTATCTTCATTGTATTGAATTTTAGCAATTTTGTATTGATGACATTTATTGTAAGTACATGCAGTCAAAAGATTTAGTGTCACATGCGATGTAGTTTCTTGTTGTTGCACTTGTGAAAGTACGGCTTATACCTGAAAAATGTATGCTTTCCGCCTTCATCTTTGTAGATTTTACAAAGATTTTGCTTGGTATCGACTAGATATCTGATCTGCACTTCTTTTATTCTTCGTTTTCTTTATGTTAAACTGTTTTGATTGTAAAAAAAAAACCACTACGTCACATTTGGCGTTCCGCTACTACAGTACGTAGCGTAATGGACGTGACGTAAGATGGCCTCACAAAAACAAACTGAAGAAATCAACAGTTTAACACTCTCACCGCCACGCATTTATACAGTTTTCCAATGCAGCAGGCCCTGTGGGCGGCGCGCCGCCCATCCCATTTCTTTCGCAACTAGCCACGCTTAATTTAGGAAAACTTTTGCGGCACACCAAGTGGCACGCCGGCAGGACACGCTGTAAACTTTATCAGCAGCCCTTGTGGTCCGCTGTGACCCGAAGAATTCAAATAGATTTTTTGGCTTTGGCTTGCCGGATATGGAGTCAAAAACAACTGCATTGAATAGAGTATCCAAAAACCTACCTATGAAAAAAAGAACGAGAAAAATCGGACTCTACTGCCATGACCGTTCAGCTGGTTATTAATTAAGAAAAACTAGTTTCTAAAGAAGACATTTATTAATATTTTACTCAAAAAAAAAATCTGCTTAGAATCAAACAGTGGTACAACACTTTTATTTTACATGGATTTCTGCGTAGCATTCCGTGATGGGCATTTCAGACTGACAGAGTTTACTTTCTTCGTCCTGTTCCTGGCTTCTACGGCTGGTAGACCTTGAGTTCGGTACCTTTCGTAACAATGAATACATCTTCGACGAACTAGCCGTCCTCTATGATCACTGAGTGACGTTTTGCTGAATTTGTGATCTGACTGCCTATTTGAGCTCGCTTCTGAACTTTGCCTAGAGGTCATTCCCAACATCTGTAGACTGAGGTTTTCTCTGAATTTAGTCGCAGTATATTTCCTGCTACTCAGCCGCTTGTGCTGTTTAAAAAATATGTAGGCATTTGTAACAGCTGTAGAAAACAACAGATCTATGGCTAGTTTCTGAAACCAACGAATACTTTTTCGGGCCTTGAATAACTTGCTAGTTGATCTGACAAATCAATGGAGTACTTGTGTTTATTGTATTCTGATATCGCAATAGGTTTCACAACCTTTTTGTTTGGGTTCCTTTTGCTCGTGACAGTAACAAAACTATTAGTATGTTTTGTGGATAAAGCAAAAACGTCACGTTTATCTTTCCACTTAAATACAAGAATGCCATTATTGTTTTGTAATGCAACCATTTCACCCCTTTTCCGTTTTTCTTGTATGACTTCTTTCGGCAATCCCTTCCGGTTTTTGTGTAGAGTTCCTATTAGGTGTGTTTTGTTTTCCAATAATTTTGCCGCTAGGTCGACGCTGGTATAAAAATTATCTGTTACCACAGTCCTGCCCACGCCTAGGTATGGTTGACAGAGCTTCATAACTACATTCGAAGCCATATTGTCCTCCCTCACAGCCTTTTTCCCGTCGTAAATGATGAGATCATGAGTGTAACCATCATCATCACATAGCTTAAAAAGTTTTATGCCATATTTGTGGCGTTTTCCAGGAATATACTGCATAAATAATATGCGTCCTCTAAAAGCAACCATGCTTTCATCCACAGTGACATATTCACCCGGTGTTTTCGCATTTTGAAATCCTTTTGTTAGAAACTCCACTAAACGCCTTATTTTTATTAGTCGGTCAGGATTGGATCCTAAAAACACGGTGTCTTCAAAATGCCAACATCTGAGCAACAGCTCGAATCTGTCCCTGGTCATAGTTTGGCGAGCTACTTTGTTTTCATAGATAATATTTTTACTCCAGTAGTCACTAATTTTAGGCATTTTTTTAGTCCCATGTAAACGAATAGACCTAGGAATTTCCACATTTCTTCAGGAGTGCAGTTTGTCCATTTAGCGATTCTCATGTTGCGTGTGACGACATTGAGCAATGTTGTTTTGTTGGCATATGAATTAGTCATTTGAACCATAAAATTATAATTTTGTTGGTAACAAATAATCGGAAAATATCCAATTCCGTTACACAGTCACTAGGGACATTGATACCTGGTTGTATGTCCAGTGGAAACTGCTTTTGTCGTGAATCCTCAAGATAGTGCGACTCCGAAGTCAGCGACTGCGTTTGAAGTCCACGCAAAGAGATGTCGTCGTCAGACGATGACGAAGTTTCATCATAATTTGATTCAGATTGCGATGAACCTTGTAATAACACTGGTTGATAGTCTGGATCGGTTTCGGAATCCGACATGTTGAATGCACTTAAGAAAAAGCGCGCGAAAACCCTTCACCGGCAGGCTACGTGGGCGGCGCGCGGCCAACTGACCTAATTACACTGATGGCCTGCACTGATTGAATATTGACAGTTAGTAACGGACAAAAATGTAAAAGTTTTAGCGCGCAATTTGTGGGGCGCCGGCCGACCACATGGCCTGCCGAAACCAATTCAAAAATCAACAACAGCTTGCTGCACTTGAATTTGTGTGGGCGGCCGGCATACCACGTGGCGGTGAGAGTGTATTTAATTTAAGGAAATGTTTCACTTAATTCCGATTAAAGACACTTTAAGAAAATGAAGAGGTGCTGATGTCTAAATTAACAGGCAACGTACTTACACTAGTAGAGTTATTGGAGCAAAGTTTTCGTTTTAACTTCCGTTCCTGATTTATTTGATTTTTTTTTTGCTAGTGACAACGTCAACTCCCCCAATTACCATTTTACGAGCCGTCCTTTGGTCAATTAAAAAGGCTTGTTCCCGTTTTGGGACCTTCTTTTCTCTTGGACAGGTGCAATAGTTGTAATCCTTGCATTTGCAAGCCGATATATCAAAAAGTAACTTTTTATGTTGTATAAAACTTTCTATCGTTTGCCGAGACGTTTTTTGTATTGACTTCAAAAGATTTTTTCGCCTTTCGTGATACGCTTTTAACATCTGAACAATCCTGGTACTGGTAACTATTGGCAAAGATGCCGCTTGCCATATACTTTCGATTTCTGGCACGATTTTATCAGCAATTTCTGAAAATCTGAGTTCTTTTTTGCTTGTCTTCATAATGTGCCGCCTCCATTCGTAATGTTTGACAATATCTTCGTAAGTTGGCAAAACGTTTCTCTTTCTAACTCATAACATTCACCAAATATTAGCCATTTAGAAGCACTGCGTGTTTTTTCCATGTTTAGCAACAAATAATATTTTTAGGTTATGATGTTAAGATAATTGCGCACAACAGTTCACCTCGAAAGACAATAGTGCACTGCCCCGCTCGACTCGCGCACTAATTGCTTGATTGTCACCCCCCGCCTTCCTTGTTGGTACTATTGTACGTTTATTATATTTTCTTATTAAACAGAGTATATTAGCAATTTAGTAGGATAAAAAAAGATAAAATATATCAAGATTTAATATAAATATTATTTGATCAACTCCTGTCTAAAATCCACTTTTTATAAAAGTTCAATGACCTTTCGGAGGTACTTATACTTATTTTTTTAAATAATATTTTAAGTTAAATACAACCTGTACGAGTGTTGGGTGACGATATTATCCAATATAAACTTAACACCGTGAAAATAATATGCACTCAATCCATATTCCACGCTGGCGGCTCCGGCCGGCGTCTAACCTCTCAAGTCCACGTTAATTATATCCGTTTTTAATATCGCTGATTTAATTAATCTTCGAAATAACTTCATGAATTACCACAATCCGGTTCGACATGGACCATGTACGGGAGCAGCAGGACTTGGGTAAAATAAAACGAGGAAAATATGGAGATTACGAATTAACGGTGTACTTGCTGTGAAGGGACACACGCTAAGACAGCTAATTACAATATATGAACTTATAAACTAAAAAAGGACGCATCGTCGCTCGCTGCTTTGACGAATCTATCAGGCGCTCCAACACTCCGTATTTAAACTATGCAAACGTGATTCATCCTTTTTAGCACTACACACTTTCTTTAGGTGGCCTTTCACACCACACACTTGGCACCGATAGTTTTTAAAACGACACTTGTCAGCGTCGTATCTGAGACCGCACACCGTACACCGACGAATCTCCTCGGTTTTGTTGTTCGAGCTGCGGGCGGCAGGCCCGCCGCGCGAGCTCTGGCCGCGCTGCCGCTCAGCCGGTACACAGGTTCGTCCTTGATCTGCGTGGCTTTGATCCTGTGGCCTTGGATCGCGCCAATCGCGCATACGCAGCCTGTTGAGCTACCTCCTACGCCATAGCAAAAGTGAGTTTGCTGGCATCCTCTTCAAACAGTCGGTCACGTTCCCGACACGGGGCAAGCCCGAGTATGAAACAGTCTCGCAGCAGCATATCCAGTGTCTCACCAAATTCGCAGGTAACGGCCAATCCCCTCACACGAGCCGCCCATTCTCCAACGCTCTCTCCATCAGATCTTTTTGTCTCGGTGTGAAATGCTTGTCTAATTATTTTAACTAAATCCTCGAACGTTACTTCCTCCAGTACCTCCGGGTGAAGTAAGTTCCGTGCAAGGCGGTAGCTGCTGTCCGATAAATGTGTCAATAACAAAGCACTTTTATTTTCGGTTTTTACACTGTTCAATTTTATAAATTGCAGTAGCCGACCTATAAATATAGGCCACTTTTGGGCGTCGTGGTCAAAACTTGAAAGATTTCCGATAATATTCGACATTTTTCTTATTAAATGAGCGTGAGTTCCTCATCGCCCGTGAACTGTCAACTACTAAATAAAACCACCGTTGCGCTTGGATGCTAGTTTAATACTGGTCAGCGACACTGACAACAAAATGGCGCGAGCGCGCACACAACGCACGCACACAAACATGCGTAGGTACACATACATATCACAATGTCAAATCGATCTTAATCATCGTCACTATTATTACCTTCCAGCCAGTTGTCGATGACGAGCGTGAGTTCGAAATTTTTGTCTGTTATATCTGAAACAAATAAAATACGTTTTCGTTAATCCGAACATATAGACAAGTTATGCCATGGCAATCCTACTGCTATTATAAACTCGAAGGTTTGTGAGGATGTATGGATGGATGTTAGTTACCTTTTCACACATTAACCCTTGGAATAACACGTGGGCTACTTGTTATCCCGGTATTGCTACGAGAACGAGATTTATTTGGGTAATACCACGGGGTGCATTTAATACTTACTAATTGAACTTGTGTGAGGTGCTCGGTTGGGTGTCCACTTCCACTTCTTGTCCCAGGATGATGACGTCTATTAGAAAAGGATAAGACTTATTATAATATAACATCAGAGTAAGTGAGCCGCATGAACGATTATGTAAGTAATTGTGTGCGAGTTACTTATTCGGACGACGATGGAGAGTGATGTCGCCGCTTCTGAGGTGTTCGTGAAGCCCACTCTAAAATTAGAAGGGTTGAGTGTCGGCTTGGCGAACTATAGGGGGAGTTCGGGACAGTGTCAGCTTCTGGCGTACCCATATTATCGCAATCATGGAGAGCGAGCTCAGGTTCGGGCTGGAGTGCAGGTTCGGGCTGGAGTACAGGTTCGGGCTGGAGTGCGGGTTCGAGCTGGAGTGCGGGTTCGGGCTGGAGTGCGGGTTCGAGCTGGAGTGCGGGTTCGGGCTGGAGTGCGGGTTCGAGCTGGAGTGCAGGTTCGGGCTGGAGTACAGGTTCGGGCTGGAGTGCGGGTTCGGGCTTGAGTACAGGTTCGGGCTGGAGTGCGGGTTCGAGCTGGAGTGCAGGTTCGGGCTGGAGTACAGGTTCGGGCTGGAGTGCAGGTTCGGGCTGGAGTACAGGTTCGGGCTGGAGTGCGGATTCGAGCTGGAGTGCGGGTTCGGGCTGGAGTGCGGGTTCGGGCTGGAGTGCGGGTTCGGGCTGGAGTACAGGTTCGGGCTGGAGTGCGGGTTCGGGCTGGAGTACAGGTTCGGGCTGGAGTGCGGGTTCGGGCTGGAGTACAGGTTCGGGCTGGAGTGCGGGTTCGGGCTGGAGTACAGGTTCGGGCTGGAGTGCGGGTTCGAGCTGGAGTGCGGGTTCGGGCTGGAGTGCGGGTTCGAGCTGGGGTGCAGGTTCGGGCTGGAGTACAGGTTCGGGCTGGAGTGCGGGTTCGGGCTGGAGTGCAGGTTCAGGTTCAGACTCGGGGGCGGGCACGTCTTCCGTTAGCTCCTCCACTAAAGGGCATGTCACACGCTCCGGGGATGGATTCCCGCAAGATCATATAAATCTCATTTATAGTAACTGAACAAGAATATCGAACATATTGATATTATCATTATGAAGTAATTACCGTGTTTGTCTTTTTCGTGGAGGCGCATCAGGCAGTAGAACCCGCTGAAGTTCCGCTTGTCGCTTGCGACATACGTACTCCTCCCGAATTTCAGCGGGCATGGCGTTGATTCGGCGCTTAGTGAGCGCTTTCTCCGCCCTCACATTAATTAACTCTAGACTGCAAATAATAAATAACCTACTATACTGAACCAGTCTAGACATTTAGATTTACTGCTCTTGTTGAACTAAGATAAAAACAATATATACCATGTTACCAGTAATGAACATTAAACTTTACAAAACACTACCAATACTTACGGCAGGGGATCGTCCGGCCTATTACATCCACGTCCGCGTCCACGTCCCGGTCCCCTAGCGCGTCCATTGCCTCGACTTGTCGAGCTAAAATCAATATTTTAAATGTATATCTTTGCAATACATTGTATTTAATGGTAAATGTTACTTTAAAAGGCACAATCATTATGTTTACGGCAGAGGCTCTTCCGACGAATTGGACCCTTGTCCGCGTCCGCGTCTGCGTCCGCTTCCCCGTCCTCGAACGCCTCCAGTTCCTCGACTTGTCGATCTAAAATCAATGTTTCTAATGTATTTATTTACAATGAAGGTGAAAGTAAATAAAAGACTAATACAATGTGTACTTACGGCTGCGGCTCAAATTCATCTGCTTGGTCACTGTAATATAAATCATGATCATGTTATTACACATACTTGACATAGGTACTTTACATAAGTACAAACATACAACAAACACCAAAAAGAAATGTACTACCGCGCTCAATAACGGTCGACCGCTTTTCACCCTTATGCCCTGAGTAATAAGGTTGAAAAGTGGTAGTACACTAACAGCGAAGGCAAATTACAAAAAAAAAGTTATTGTAAGAAGATCATTTGTAAAAATTGACTTGTAAGCATTTGCATATTAGCGTGCAAATATTTTTTTCGTAAATTCTGACAGTCTAATGCACATGCACATTTCGAGTACGTTTTGAGCGAACACGTACACAAAGTACATCGAACTACTCAAATGATATGACCATTCATGCTCCTGTTATTTAAAATTCTACTAAATTATGCATGAAGAAAATGCACTTAACCACTCTATATACATGTCGTCATCCGACGCTCGGGGAACACGACCGTTGCCAAACAGTGACGAAGATTTCTATGCACATTATCACTTTGGGAGGCCTGTATGTGAGACCTGTATGTATGTATTATGTAATTATTAGGCACAGTTTACATTACCTACTTAGGATGAATCAATTTATAACGTACATCGACAATCCAGTAAAGTCATTTAAAATCCTTCTCTAAAATAACATTTTGAGGAATTCTTAAGTAATGTAACATACGTATTCTTAATAACGTATGTTTTTAAAATCGTAAAAAAATATAAAACTGTCATTATCATTTTATTTTTTTCTTAGTGTTGATTCGTTCGTAAAATAATTAAATTATTTATTTGTACGAACGAATCTACACTATAAAAATTATAGCATACCGAGAAGACGGTTATGATAACCAATTAAGAAGTAAAATTACATTTACTCATCATCACCTAAGCACACTGAACAAATATAATCAAATGATGTAGTACCACTACATTATGTGCAAACCCATTTGCTGCATACCATACTCTTTGCCATTTCTTACAGAATAAAACTTCGGCGAATTTTACAAACATGACTAGGAACTGTTCTCAATGACGCATTACGTTTCCCTATTATTATGTTCTGATTTTCAACTTTTTCTTTTAATATACTTGGCTTTGATTGGGTTTTATTGGCGTATTCTTCAAAGGGTACTTGAAGGGGTTTGAGCACCTTTACCTTTTTAATGGGTGACGTAAGTTGGATAGGGTCGCGATCAAAAATTTTATGAATTCCTCGAACGGTCGATGGAAGATGAGGTGTAGGTGGAGGGGAATAATTTGGAGAAACAACTAGTGGTACGGCTTCTATACCTTCCAAAAAGGGGACATTCATCAATAAGGAAATCGGTTTGAAGCAGTGAAATAGACGGTTCTCGGCTTGAAATTAAGGGTAGTCCTGGATCTGCACAATCAAAAAATGAAAGGTTTGATAGCTATCAAACCTTTATGTCATATCAAACCTTTATGATACGATTAATGAGCTCATTAATCGTATCATCACTTACAGGTGCTACAGTAATAATTGGTTTCGACTGATCCGTCAATAAATGTATTTTGGGATTATAACAGCTGCACAAACCGAACATTTCACCACAGAAACAACTCAATTCACAGTATTAGATCTCATGGGGTTGAACAGAAATTACTTGATGCAATTGCATTGTTCCAGGTACAGCGCGCAAACCATCAGGAATTAGTTTTTTTAAATTATGTATGTCACTGTCCAATATGTAAAGACACTTTACAGACTTCAAAGTGTTTTGCACAACATGACACGCTTCAGTCGCATTGATAATATCATGACCATACGATATTCTTTTGTCAAGCTGTCTTTTACAGACAGATCCTCCGATGCCATCTGCCATATTTTTTCCATGTTATGCTTCAGAAAATGACCCAAGTTGAGTAGGCTAGTTTTAATGTCTGTGTGAACAAATTAAGCAAACAGAATATTTTTTTCTGTCTATATTTCGTGCTGAGCCCTTCAGAAAAAAAAATGGATTATTTGTGCGTTTGGAAACTCCTCTTTGGCCAGTTTTAAAACAGGCATAAGATGTGCCCAAATGGCATGAGAAAATCACACCATAACGCAGACCAATTGCGTTTTTCGACGCACCAAAGTGCATCGACTGAATCTCTTCGCTATATTTGAATTCGTAATTTTCAGAGAATTCTTCGTCTTTCATATTAGTGACACAATAAGCTCGATACTGACGACGTTGCTGCTCTATTCAATTAAAGCAATGAGTTTTAAATGCAGGCAATTCTGTTTTATACTCCGCGATAAGATCTAGTACAGTACCTTTTATTTGTTGTTTAGTAGTCTTTTTTGTCTTCATTTCTTGGCCTGATTTTACATACATATGTATGAATCACCCTACCCCATTTGAACAAAGCTACCTCATCGTGCTATTTATCTCCACTAATAAAACTATGACACAAATTAACAATAAAAATTTAAACAAATAGTTGTGAAGCTCAACACAAGCATTTAATCAATATCCGATAACTGTAGCAATAAAAACAAAGATTTGACAGCAATCGCTATTGCCTTTGAATATTATCTAAAATGTAGCTAAAATTGAAAAAGTCAAGGATTTTGCTTTTTTCTAGCTACATCCGAAATAGCATTAGCTATAGACGTCAAACCAATTGTGATATTGCTAAAGTGTTCGGTCAATTGAGCAAATCGTCGTCTAAAACCGTTAAACTGTTAACTCCATTCGTAAGAATTTTCAGGAGAACAATAAAACGTTACAATTTTCGTTTTATGATTCACAGCCGAAAATTGAAAATCCCGTTAGTCAACATTAATTTTACTTATTTGTTTATGATACAATCGATATAAATTATTACATTTTGAAGAAGTTATAGCAAAAAAAAGGAGTTATCAGGATTACTATCAATAATATAATGTTTTTAATTTCTATACCTTTTCTTAAAAATCGTAAATATTTGTGATAAGTCATCACAAATATATCAAAGATTATGTGGAGTTAGCATATTTACGATTTTTAAGAAAAGGTATAGAAATTAAAAACATTGTTATGAAAAACGGAAAAATATTTTATTTATTTGAAAAATTAGTGGGGCAAACTGTCGTAAAATTCGCGATAGTCAACCGGGAGAACTAACTTGATTTGTTGCAAATCTTGATACTTTCTCTCCTTGATAGGTAAACGGTTCTGATGCAAAACTGGCAGTTCATCATACAGAAAATTCGGGACTACTATTCTCCTTGGCGGCACAATAGTCCAAGGATCGTTAAAGCTTATCTTGTAATATATTTCTGCTATAGGCCTGTATTGTAGTGCACGAATATCATTAACTTTTGCATCACCGACTGACCGTCTGGTCGAATACTTTTATAAGCCTGAACGCAGCTGAAATCTTTAAAAAAAATCGTGTGTTAAATACTGTACTGTGTAAGGCTCCTTTCGTGCGTTTTTAATAATATTTATGTAATCAGCTGGGAAATTGACAATCTTATTTTTTAGATTTCTCTCGATTGCGGCATGCATGGAGTCAACTTCCATTTGGGTGTGGCCAACTTCTAGATATTTTTGTTCTATAGACACATTATGTTTGACAGCAAAATTAAGCAAAGCATTTGATAATACAGCATTTCTGTTTTGGTAGCCACACCCATCTGTATAAATAACAATCCTATTGCATTCAGAAGATAACAGGGATTATTTCGTTTTCTAAAAAAATTATCCAAATTGAAGCAAACTCTTCGGCATTTACGCCTCCCTCACTTTCATTCCAGATGTAGGAAAACGCAGCTGTATTTTTTAAATTTTTGAAGCAAACATTATGGACTTGGAGCTTCGTTTTGTAGTAAAGGGTACTTATTTTGGAAACAAGACAAAGCAAAACAGCTTGCACATCTGCGGCAATCACGATGCACGATGAATCTTCTTTATCCTTTTCCTTTTCTTTCCTTGCTTCTTCTTTCTTAATTGTATGTAAACGGTACTCATTTTCTTCTAAATTGCCTGCTTTGTATAGAGCACATTTTTCACACTCGTCTTTTTTTGGCCGGAAAAGTGAAATGTTACTATCTTCCATATACTTGTAAAAATTGTTTATATTGCGGGAAGCGCACCAGTCTAAAACGTAGAAATCATACAGGGCCTTTTTACATTGCCATTCAGGTAGTAAGTAAATCCTCGAAGTAGACGCTCGGTAAAGCGTAGAAAAAATCTGTAATATGAGTGTGTCTTTCATCAAAGACGGGAACATTTTGTGACGTAACACGTTGCTCGCTAGGTTTGCTGCCGTCATTAAGTTTCTTTTTCCATCCAAGTACTGCCATTCTGCCAATATTTAATGTGTTCAGAAACATAGTTTTGCAAACTCTCAGCTTAGGTTCTCCGGGTTCACCAGGCAAGTAGTAGACCAAAGATTGTGTTCTCCGGGATTCTTCCACATGTTTACGATCTCTTTGTCATTTGACTGGTAAGGATATTACGTGTTCATCAATGTATACTTTTTTTTCACCCCAAGATAATTTCTTCCAGAATTTAACGAAAGTTTCTTTCCTCACATTTTCTTATCGTGAGAAGCAAAAACAGGTATGTTAGCAGATAAAGTTGATGAGCTGTTGGATATGACATCAAGTGCATTTTTACTCAAACTCATTTCAACAATTCGTTTCCCTCGAGAATTAAACTTTTTGCTCATCTGTAACAACACAAACAAAGTAAGCCCGCAAACCAAGCTAAAGCAAACCAATACCAAAAGAATTCTACCTCACCAAAAGGACTGTATTAATACGGTACCTATATTAACCTAGGTAAGTAAAAAGAACATTTCTGCAAAGAAATAGAGCAGCCGTAAGTACTTGTTTTCCCACCGGATCGGTTAAATCGAAACTAACGCGTGGGCATACTTCAGTAGGTAAAGTATAGTAGACTTGTGGGCGCCCCGCGGGTTTACCCGACTTAGTTTAGATTATACCAATACAGTAGGAAGCTATTATAGAACTATTCCTGCTCTACATAAGTAACTAAGGGCCGATTTCACCAACAAAACTAAACGCAGTCATCATAAATCGACGTCCTCAACGCGTTCAAGCAAGCGCTCTCAGTGTCCTGATTGGTAGAACAGTAGCACCGACGCTGTAACGTAGTTTTATTTGTGTTGGTCGCGTTTAGTTTAATTGGTGAAATCGGCCCTAAGTATGTTGAAAAATAGGGTTAATCATTTCAGTAGTTTTGAAGTGAAAGAGCTGTAACAAAGCGTCCACTGAACCATCCATACATTCGAATAAATATCTATAAATCCATACGTAGATACATAATTATGTGTCGTAAGTATAAGTGCAATAGATATATAAGGTTATATTATAACACATCAGTTATTATATTTCATGTAAACAGACAACATTCATAGCAATCATTGCCACAATAATACCCAATTTCAAGTAAATAAGAAATAAAACATGCCATCTCCACTAATACATTTGCTTGGGTGACTCAAAGTTAAAAGTAAGAGCTGCTATCTCCCACCCGTTCCAGCGATCACATTAGATGAGAATTATTCATGTTCAAAAGTCTTCTTTTTATAAACTGATAAGTAAGAAACATTAAAATATACTCACCTTGCAAGAAAATCAATGCAGAAATAAGTTTGATAACCAAAAACTATTTGTTTTACAATAAATTATCGCAAACACTTTGTAGTTGCTCGGACGCACGAACAAAATAGCGGAGTTGTCATTTTTTACTCGCGAAATTTGGTACGCTGTACTTATCAGTTTTGATTGCGTGGTTTTTTCGTGTTTTGTTTATTTTGGATGTATTTAGCATCTTTTCGAGTTGACAGGTATTTTTTTTCTCTTTCCATCGACATAAAAACCTTCATACTAGCAAAAGTAGAGTTAGCAGTTTAACACTTTTAGACGACGAAATGCTTGCGCTGTAATTAATGCCGCTTCAACCTGCCGTGCTTCAATCTCGTCATCTGCTCCATATCTGTATCCAACGACCTCCGAACTGAAGAACGGCGCCGGCGCTGTCGTGGTGGTATTGCACTCTGAAGTGGCGTGCGAGGCGCAGGTACTGAAATATTAAAAATAATAATGTAAAATCAGCACTTGACCTAACCAAAAAAAGTTTCAAACTTCTAAGTTGTTACAAAAAAATATAACTGGCGTTTTTTTTTCTATAGCCGGGCAATGTGATTAGTCCCAAAACACTTGAGTGTTATAAACTATTATACTAACGCTTCGTCCTCGAGATTATAACACAATGTAGTAACACATAAGTGACACCACTCAGACACTGTAGTTGAGAGTACCTACCTACTCATTTTTTTTTTCTTGCGTGTATATCTTCTTCTGCTTTCTTAATAGTCCGCTTGGAATCTCTTGTCATTCACATTTTAGTGTTCAGCCGCTCAACACGCTTAACATTTTATTAAGTATACTGTGCAGTAAATATCATGCCGAAAAGAACGAGTGTTGTGGATTACGAACATCTAACGAAAAAGTTACGCAAATATGAACGCAGATTACGGCGTTTATATCCACCCTCGCAAGACTCAACGCCTCCGATGGCGTGTCCATCATATGAACAAACAGGTATGTTACCTAGCATGTGGTCCTAACGAGTATTCCAATAACGTTTTAACGTTAAAAATTAAGTTTTGCACTCCGGGCTACCTATGGGTTTTCCGACGCACAAACTTTACTACCGATACTCAATCTGAACAATCCTGTTGCTTAAATGTATTTACATTTAACAAAATCTTGCACTCCGGGCTGTCTGTGGGCTGTCCCAATGCAAGGATTAATTATAAAAGCAATTATGTTATACCTACTCACTCGACAAACGTCGGTTACTTTCGATATTCTTAAATTTTGTTCATCAAGAATAAATTATATGCAAATTTATTTTACCGTTAAACTTTATAAGTAGTGTTACCTACGATTGACAAAAAGAAAAAAAAAATATCATGCTTCGGTTTTTTAAGAAAATAATGATCTTAAATCGCAATTACTCCTACTCCGTGTTTCTTTTTAGAACACACTGGTATTGGGCCGGATGATTGGTTACAAGACTCTCCAGAGTTCAATAATCCATCCAAGGAGACTACCGCGATTCCAGATGACTTAGTTAATCCAGTTACTTCAGTTGATCCCGTGGTATCACAGGATCCGGTCGTATTAACCGACCCTGCTTTGCTGGACAAGCCTAGTACCTCACAAGAAGCGTCAGATGAAATCATCGACGCGGACCTAGACCAGGATACGATGATCATCCTGGGGGAAGACCCGTCGACATCTGTTAAGTATGGACCAGAGTTACATAAAGAAGTAACTAAACGCTTCCTGCACATCGCTACAGAGGGTCTCGACAAGGATTATAGAAAAGCATTAGTAGCTAAATACTTGGTTCCATCAAACTGTCGTTGTATTGCGGCCCCGGCGTTGAACGCTGAGCTGAAAGCTGCAATACCCGAAGCCGCATCGAAGCGTGATAAGGCCATAGTCGTCAAACAGGATCAGATGGCGAGTGCTATCTCCTGCTTGGGCCAAGTAATCACAACTCAACTCATTTCAAAAAACAACGAGTTACTACCCAAGCTTATGGACGCTACGCGAATCCTTTGCGATATCCAACACTACGACTCAATTACTCGCAGAAACTTTATTTTATCTGCGCTAAAAAGGGACATGAAGGATGCCTTAGGTGGAACCAAAATAGATGAGTTTTTATTCGGCGAAAATTTATCGGAGACAATAAAATCGGCTAAAGCCGTAGCAAAGTCAGGTACAGAACTGAAGCCCGATGCCGTCAACAAAGGCCATCGACCAAACAATCCAATGCCTCAGAGGCATTTAAACCGACGAGCTCCTGCTCCAGCGCCGCGCAGGCCGCTGGCAGCCGCGCCGAGGAGCCGTGCGCCTGCGTCAACGCGGCAGCCGCCACCGCCCGCCAGCTCATTGAAGAAGTTGCCGCCACAACATCAGCCGCACCGCCGCTACTAGACCCAGTTAAGTACGCCGGTCGTTTGTCATACTTTTACAAACAATGGTCGCTTATAACGAGTGATCAATCAATACTGTCGTGGATCGACGGGATTATTATATTATTATTATTTTTTTTTTTTTATTATTATTATTATAGGAGCTATATCGAAATGTGACCCGTGCCCAGGCCAATTCGTATCCAGCGTGTTCCTTACTCCTAAACCAAATGGGAAAATGAGGTTTATATTAAACCTCAAACATTTAAACAAGTTTATTAATACACACCATTTTAAATTAGAGGACCTAAGAACCGCTATAAAACTTGTTACTAAGGGCTGCTATATGACGACCTTAGACTTAAAAGACGCTTATTTTGCTATCAAAATTCATGAAGATTCCCGTAAATATCTTAGATTCTCTTTTAATAGTCAATTATTCGAATTCAATGCCTTGCCATTCGGTTTGAATACAGCTCCATACTTGTTTACAAAAATAATGAAACCGGTTGTGAAATTGTTGCGGTCCGCGGGTTTTCTATCTACCCTCTACCTAGACGATTTTTTATTATTAGCGGATACATACGAAAATTGCAAAACAAATCTTGCAATCACAAAGAAACTACTTTGTTCCTTAGGCTTTATTATCAATGATGATAAAAGCAGTATGTATCCGTCTACTTTGTGTAAATTCTTAGGAGTACTTATAAATTCATCCAATTTAGAGATAAGTTTACCCATAGATAAAAAAGCGCGTATAAAAAACGAAATCCGTAAATTTATTACCATGAGACAATGCAAAATTAGAAACTTCGCACAATTAGTAGGTATTTTAGTGTCCGCCTGCCCAGCTGTGGAATATGGATGGGTACACATTAAACAATTCGAGCGTTGCAAATTCTTGAATCTTCGGGGCAATGAAAATTATGAAAAACAAATGATTCTCCCTGATTCATTACTGCCTGATTTTCATTGGTGGTTAAAGGTTATTGATAATTCGAAGCACCGTATTAGAGACGACAACTATTGCATCGAAATATTTTCTGACGCCTCAACAACGGGATGGGGCGCGTCCTGTGATGGTGAAAATGCAAGTGGTCAGTGGTCAAATAGCGAACGCGATAAGCACATAAATTACTTAGAATTATTAGCCGCTTTCATCGCTCTAAAACTTTTTGCTAAGGATTTATACGACTGTCAGGTACTACTTCGTATAGACAATTCGACTGCTATAGCATACATCAATCGCATGGGCGGGGTTCAATTTCCCCACTTAACCGATATGTCAAGGGAGATTTGGAAGTGGTGTGAAGAACGAAAACTTTATATATTCGCGTCCTACATACGATCTTGTGATAACAGCATCGCGGACGCCGAGTCGCGTCGTAATCACCCAGACATAGAATGGGAGTTGTCAGAGGGGGCTTTTAAAACTCTTAAGTGTAAATTTGGGCAGCCCGATATAGATTTGTTTGCCAGCCGCATCAACAAAAAATCTGCGAAATACGTTTCCTGGCATAAAGATCCGGACGCATACGCGATAAACTCATTTACAATTGATTGGGGTTTATCTTATTTTTATGCTTTTCCCCCTTTCTCTGTTATTTTAAAAAGTCTAAGGAAAATAATTAATGACAAAGCTCAAGGAATTTTTATTGCTCCCTTATGGCCCACACAACCGTGGTATCCCTTATATAGGTCCCTGCTTATATCAGACCCAATTATATTTACCCCTAATGAAAACCTCTTAATATCTCATTCCAGCAACCGGCAGGTGCACCTGACGCTTACCCTGGTTGCCGGGGTGTTATCCGGGAGGCGTTTTCACGACGATGCCTGCCGCCTTCCTCGATAAATATCATGATGGCTTCTTTATCAGATAACTCGATGAAGCAATATGACGTATGTCTAAAAAAATGGTGGTGTTTTTGCATAGAAAAAGGTATCAATTACTATAAGGCCTCGGTTCCATCAGTAATATACTTTCTTACGCAAAATTTTAACAAAGGTAGTAAATATGGAAGCTTAAATTCATATCGATCAGCTTTATCACTGATTTTGGGCCCAAATATTTCTAAAGACGATCGAATTCACAGATTTTTTAAAGGTGTTTTTCGCCTACGACCACCTAAGCCGAAATATAATGTAACGTGGGATACTAACTGTGTGCTAAATTTTTTACGGTCGAAATACCCAAATGAACAACTGTCAATTGTAGAAATTTCTAAAAAATGTGCAACATTACTAGCCCTTACCACGGCTCATAGGGTTCAAACTCTGTCGAAAATTTGTATAGAAAATATCAATATAATGCCATCCAAAATTATTATAAAAATTCCCGATTTGATAAAAACTTCTCGAGTAGGGTCTAAACAACCCCTATTAACTTTACCCTTTTTTAATGAAAGTGTAGAAATATGCCCCGCTAACACGCTAGTGTTTTACGTAAACAAAACAAAAGATCTTCGTAAATCTGGCAACCTTTTTATTAATCCAAAAAAGCCACACAACTCTGTAAGTCCGCAAACACTTAGCCGCTGGATTAAATGCACTTTAAGCGATAGTGGGTTAGATGTGTCAATGTTCTCGGCGCACAGCACGCGTCACGCAGCCACTTCGCGTGCGCATGCCCTCGGAGTCAGTATCGACGAAATTCACAGGACTGCCGGCTGGAGCGGTAGTTCTGAGACGTTTGCTAGATTTTATAATCGCACTATCACTGATTCAGATGAATGTTCCTTAGCAAGGTCAATAATCAATCAATAGATTCCTCAATAATTGTCGCTGTTGCAACTTATTCACTAAGAATAAATTGTACTCATGCACAAAATTAGAATTAATTCATTTTTTCAGATTAATTAATAATCATAGAACTGTATTTGTGTTAATCATTAATTACCGAAATCTTTATAAATTAAGATTTGATTCTTTTTTGTTATTTGAAAACATTGTTACCAGAATAAATGTTTCTAAAATTATAACATTGCGTTGTTAATATTTCCAGAAGGCAACTCTCAAAATCTACATTGTGTTATAATCTCGAGGACGAAGCGTTAGTATAATTAATGATTAAACGAACTTACCTGTAAGCGAAGTTCGATCATAATTATACGAAGCGCTTCGTCCGAAGAGATTAGGTCCCTCCCTCCCACGCTTACGCTAGCCCTTATTTCTCTTCAGGAAATATCAAATAACGCTTATTCTCTAAACTAAATGACAAGAGATTCCAAGCGGACTATTAAGAAAGCAGAAGAAGATATACACGCAAGAAAAAAAAAATGAGTAGGTAGGTACTCTCAACTACAGTGTCTGAGTGGTGTCACTTATGTGTTACTACATTGTGTTATAATCTCTTCGGACGAAGCGCTTCGTATAATTATGATCGAACTTCGCTTACAGGTAAGTTCGTTTAATCATTAAATATGTGTGTATTTGGGTAGCGTGATTACACATTGGTAGTGACTGTGACAGCTTATTCAAAATGTTTAAACATTCCTAAAATTATTCAAATAAAGACTTACTTGTGGTATTGCGTCATTCTGTGACGTGCTAGGAATAGGGGAAATGTTTCGCATAGAATCCATTGCCGTGTTGTCTTCTTGTACTATTACAACATGCTCAATCACAACTGGTAACTCAGTAGGTCTAGTCTAAAACAATGAAATGAGTATATTAGAATAATTAAATATTTAGTACCCATAGGTACCTATTTAAAATAAATATCATAGGTATGATTAAACTGTAAATATTAAAATATATTACCAATTGAGGAAATGGATTGACTGTCCATCTTGCATCTCCAGTCGCAAACTCTTGTCCACCCGTCACCACCAGCAATCTATTGTCTAAGGCAGACAATGTTGGCAAGTTGTCTGCTGTACCACCACCAGAGCGCCTCTAGTGTAGTGTTGTCTTGATACATTCAGCGTGGTGAAGTTACGGTTACTTTTCTAAAACATGGAAAACGTACGAAACTACTCCACACGTGTGGCACGCTTACGACAGTTTTATCGAATATAAAAGATCTCGCTGCACTGGTATCTTCAGGATTCCTAAGGCTTAAATTGTGAGTTACGCCTGCGGAAACTATCTAACCATTCCTTTCCTGCCATATTATTATGATCCCAACTAAAAGGGTAACGTAGTTTATTCACTTTTGAAAACTCATAAGCAAGTTTTCTTACTTGTAGAATAGTCAATCCATCGTGCATTTTCGAGCATTGTGTTTTATACTTGTTCAGTAGAATTTCTTCGTCAACAGTAAATACTTGATTTGACGTAAATTTGGAACTAAAAACACGCACCTGTGTATTATTCTCTCTATTGACAGCTCCTTGCTTATGAAATTTTCGCTTCGGCCGTTAAGGAAACCGGGGTTTCGTAACTGGTTTCCATGAAGGCTTTTTTTAACCGTCTACGTAACTGGTTTACATGAAGGCTTTTTTTATACTACTATGTAACTGGTTTCGAAGGAGTACTTATCCAATATCTCTTAAGCCACGTACGAAACTGACTACGAAAGAAGAAAGCGATAAAAGTTAGCAGGTACTTTCTTTTTGTCATTCTATATTCAATACAGCTGAGAGATATGAATGAATTGAAAACAATGTTGTACTATTTATAACTTGTTTTATTTTAAATATAAACTTAAAATATTAAAATAAAAATGCATAAGGTGAAATTATTTCAATGCAGTGGCCCACAGTTATTTGCCCGTTTTGCAAATCGTTTATAGCATTATCAATTTCTAGGTAGCGATTACTTTTCTTACAGTTAGTTTTAAAAATATTACTGACTTTGGTCTCCTTAATTAATATGTCTAGTAAATTGGCTACTGTAACATTTTTCTGTCCGATGAACCGATTAATCCGGCTATGCCAACCTTCCAAGTTGTTGGTTGTTCTGATATGTTCCTTGCTACAGCAACAAGTTTTCTCAAAGTCAGTATTGTTTAGCCACTGGTTTCTAAAATAAGTATTGAATCTATTTATATCTTCACCAGCGGGCTTCCTACGCATCACATACTCAATACCACTTGCAATAAATTCCGGTGGTAATCGCGCTATTCCGGCACACCGTGACACATGTCGTTTCTTGACTGGTGATGAAATTTTCAACTGTTTACTCTTTCGGAATAAGCATCTGTTGTAATGGAAATAGCAACCTTTGACTTCTATTCCTGGATATACTTGACGTACAGCATTCATAGCAGACTTTTCGAAATCCATTGTTACTTTAGACGGCCTCCAGCCTCGAAAGTTTGATTCAATAAGCTGAAAAAGTAGTTCGTAGGTTTTCTGGGTCTTATCTGGGAGTAGACAGTATATTAATGGAGTTACAGATGTATTTTCTTCATTATAGCCATGTATAGTGTATATTTGCTTAAAAACTTTTGGACAGGACTTGAATGTGCCATCGCACAATATATGTTTAAAGCACTTTACTAAGTATCGGATATTTTTATTACAGAATATAAGAATTCGCTTGTCATCTTCTTCACTAAAGTAATGTTTGTTGAAACTTTTTTGGAACTACTACGGCACAAGAAGTTGGAAAACGCATTTTAGGTACTCTAAGGATTTTATTCCGATTATTAAAAAGACCCGTTTTCTTATTTTCGTATGGAGGAATGTCAGCCATCAAATGTATTCCTTCACTTTCCAATTTGTACACCATTTCACTGTACTGTTTTTGAATCGACTCAAAATTAGATCCTGTTGCGTGTTTCAGTTTATCAATTTCCTTAAAAACTTTATTTTGTTCATTGTTTGGCAAACACTCATGTCAATTGTAACTGTTGACTTGTTTTTTTTCATTTAAAGTAATGCTACCATGGCATCCACGATTATAATTACAGCACAGCCAAAATGTATTACCATTCGTGTACTTTTTTTTCCGATAATATTTGTGTCCTCCATGTAGGGCAGCAACGCCTCCTCTTTTCGTTGAGATGAATTCAATATCCCTTAAATCCATTTTTAGTAATTTATCAATAGTCAGAGTAAGCTTACATTCAAGAAAATTAACTATTGACATTCTATCAATATCAAGTGCAAATTTATTATCTGATAGATGACGTCTTTCTAAATGATAAGTGGCCAGACATACGGAAGAGTTTACGTAACAGTTACGTAGAAGTATAAATAAAGCCTTCATGGAAACCAGTTACGTAGACGGTTAAAAAAAGCCTTCATGGAAACCAGTTACGAAACCCCGGTTTCCTTAACGGCCGAAGCGGAAATTTTGACAAACGAATTTCTAAAGTTGATGGCTTGACACCATATTTTTGTTCAGATTTCCTTATTGATAAAGTTTTATCCAAAACTTCTTTCATCGCAGACTTCATTGCATCTTTATCTACTTCTCCTGTCCTTGTCCCCTTTTTCAGTTATATTCGCGGCATGGTTCTGGAATAAAAGTTTAGTGATTAATATTTTAACTGGTACTAAGTAAGATTGGGGAGCATTCGTACAGTACGAATCTACACCATTCATAGCTGCATGAACCTTCGTGCAGCTATGAATGGATTTTATATTATGAAATTTTATTGTGGATTGTATACAACATGATATGTGCACAGTAAAATTAAAAATTAAAATAACTGTAATAGTTAGCCTAAAATGATTATTTACGTAATGAACTACGTAATCACTACATAAAATTACTTAGCGTGTTCAAAAGTGAATATGAAAAATACTTACCGAGAGCGAAAACATAGTATAACGAAAACACGTATCGTCACGTTGAAGCCGGCGGCCCCGGCGGCCGCACTGACCCGCCACCTTGCGGTTCACACATGCGTGTAAGTTAGCATCACGCACACAAACATCAACGCGGAAACGTATTGGATAGTGTAGATATGACTTCTGTACGAATACTCCCGCTGTACGAAGCCTACCTGCTTTCCCCTATGTTTTTTATACAGAAAGAATTAGTACTTTTTTCAAATAAAGCACTATATATAACTAAGTTTCTTTCTTTTATTTGTTCCATTAATATCTCACGAGCTTGACAAAGCCACTTGGTTAGAGTTATATTTGATGTTTTAAATAATGTTGCCAATCTTTCATTTGAGTCCCCACTTCTTAATTTCATAAGATAGGCTGCTAAACTGTTGCGAATTTCTATCAATTGCGGCACTTCATCAAATATATGACGGAACTGAGCTTTAGTCAACCTAACCCAGGTATGCACTACGACCCATATTATCAATATTTTCCTTTCAATAAATGAGGAACGTCAAATAATGGGATAATTTTTGATTTCCCTACTCAATGGTTCCGTGTCTCCATTCTCTTTTTCTTTTATGAATTTTTTTCGAGTGTCTTCGACCGTTTCATTAATTACGCTCAATTTACAGTGCTTTGATCACATACTGAGCACAAAATATTAAGCCTTGTACCCTGTACATATTTAATTACCTTTATGGTCAAAGCTTTTAAATCTACTTTATTTAAAGCATTTGTAAAATAATATGCCACAGGCTGCTTGTTTTTTTTTCTTTAAATTCCTTTTATCATGTATACTAAAATATGGTCAGCAATTTTCTTACTACGCCAAGCAAATCCTTTTAATTTATCTTAACATCCGTCATACTGGATCTGCGGCGATATTGACATCTCGTCAAGAATTAAGCAACAGAGGCGATCTTCTGGACTTAAATCTTTTACAGTCTCTCTCATTTTTATAAATATAGATTTATTTAATCCTGACTTGATTTCCAATTTTGCCAGAAGCCTTTTTAGTGATTTTATAGAGGGTAAAATATTTATATAAAAGACTGTAACTCTTGGGACTCTTTTTGTAAATGGAGAGAGACAAAACTTTTTCGTTTAAATTAAATTTCCGCCCACGAGCTCTCTTATTTGATTGAGTGTATTGCATATCTGTAAATATTTTTGCAGCTGTCGTCATAATTCTTGTGATTTTTCCGAAATATTTTTTCTCACTGATCTTCTCAACGCTGGTTAATCTTGCTTTGAAACTGATTCCGCTGACGTAATCGTATGACTTCAGTTTTCAAATGCTTCATTTGGAATCTTGATATGTGGTTATGCGATCATGTAGATTTCAGCATTTCTGAAAAACAAATGATTATATCATATAAATTAAAATTGTAACTTTACACAGGTGCAATTGACATATAAAGATGGTTTTCTGCTCACGACATGTTTGGTTTTCATGAATTTAAGATAGAATTTCATTTATTATTAAATAGATTTTACATGAAGTACGCTTGTATATATTTATGTATTAGGGACAACTAACAGCAGTATAAAAACAATAGACTCATTATTCAATAAGTGTAGCATATACACTACTAACGACAATCATGTCCCTGAAGAATTAGGCAGAGGTGTTTAGTGTGTAAAAGTGAATATTCAAATAACAATATCAAGCAAATGTATATTGAATTTTGTATTATCCTGTGTGTATACAACTTTAAGAATATATACAGAAAGCTTATTTAATAAACCACAATGGTACTCACTTTTGTCTCGTTTAAATTTCTGCCTTTGTTTTCCGTCACTGTTACTGCAATAGTTATGTTCTGCTGCTATGGGAGCAAAGGCGACAGCTGAAAATAGAAGAAAATTAATAGTGTTGTAAGTAGTAACATTATTAGTGTGAGTCCCAACGAGGATTATTTAACTAAAGGAGATCGCCAGAAATCCATACATCGTTGGGCCAAATGTGAACAGTAATCATTTATGTGTTATTTAATAGATAAAATACATACATATTCATATCAGAAAGATTTTTTTCAAAATTCTATGGGAATTAGGAAGAAAATAAGTTTTTGGGTCACTAGGTTAGGTCATGCGGCAATGGTAAGAATTGTAGGTATATAATGAAAAAATGTATTGTAAATACTATAATCAAATAGACACATTGATTTAATTGTTTGAAAACATATTTGTATGTTACTATTGGCATATATTGCAAAGCACAAAAAAGGAATTAGGTAGGTAAAATAAAAACAAGTTATTTTTTCAATATTTTATTCATCTTCATTTTCATACTCAATTAATATATCATCGAGGAATGGTGCAGGAGGTGTGATGGTATTTTGGTACCTTGCCCAACTAAGGTACCAGATTACCACCATTACAATATGTGCACAGCAACCCACTGTTCGCCTGCCGACAATGCAGTTACAACAATATTGTATAATGGCTTCTTTACTTGTAAGAGAGCTGTCAACTAAAATATAAATAAAATATATTTTTCCACTTATATGCCTTGACTGAATGCGGCCTCTGACTAAGTATAAATTATTTGTAGATGACAACTCTCTTAGTAGGTTGCTGTCCACCTCCCTACATACTTCTATTTCAAATCTGCCATTTGCCCTTACATGCTCTCCATAATACGACCGTGCCTGTTTTATCTGATATGTGCCTAGAGATATTAATATAATTTCAGAAAAGCTGAGCTGTGGAAAATCCGTTATGCTAATTTGGGCATTGATGCGTGTAAAATTAGCTCTACGTCTATTCAAATTATTTTCCTGCACAATATCAGCCAAAGCATTATTTACATACATTTTCTCATTCATTATGTTAAGTATTTCCACAGCATCAGGACGATCTCTAATAGGAGGGTGAAATCTATTAATTAGAGCCGCGGCCACTTCAAAATCTTTCATTATACGTTTACTTGATACATTAAAATAGTCTTGCCGAAGTAGTTTATAATCTCTTTTGAAGCGGCCATTGACCACTTCTACAACCCATCGACAAATGGTCACAGCTCTTGATTTATTAGCTGCAAGTGTAGACATTTGTGTTTCACCCGCCTGTAATGTACCAGGCACAAACGTTCTGTAACCACAGTCATTTAATATGGGCAAGGCGTCTCTATCTTCTATCTAGAATAAATCCATCACCAGGTCTAAAGAATTCTTTTAATTCCGAATTTGGTTTTTGAATCTCACATTTAATTATATCAGCATCTGATGTTGTTGCTGGATAAGGACCTAAAACATCAATAATATGGCCATCTGTACATATAATCATAAATGGTTTTACCAGATTGGTGTATTTATGTAGGCTATATGTTTTTTTTTATATGAATAATTGGAACTCTTCTGAACATATGTGTATGTTCCATCAAAAATGGCCAATGGTCTTTCCTGTCCCTCAAAGTTCCCAAACAAACCCTTTGGGATTAAAAGTGATTTATTTAATACTTGTTGCCTATTCAAATGGTGGAAACCCAAAAGGCGCGTACGCACGTACGAACACGAACATAGCGAACACAAACACCAGACCCGAACATTTGGTTCGTACGTATGGACGGCATATTCGAACACGAACATAGTTCGAGTCGAGTTCGCGAACAACAGTCGTGAACTCTATCTTAGTAGCCATGACGGCGCCGTTGGAAGTGGTCGATTGTGAAGTAGTGGAGAATTTTTTTATGTTCGCAGTGATTCACGAAATGTTGTTTCCTAAAGCGGATCCTAGATGGTGGGAAACAGTATTGTACAAAAAACGAAATGAAAATACATTACTTTTAGACTTAAAATCACAAGAAATAAGTGGACACTACAAAACTCTGCTAAAAATGTCAAGTACAGATTTTGAATGTCTATTAAACCTAGTTGGGCCAAGAATCGTTAAAAAGAATACGATAATGAGAGAATCCATATCTGTGCAAAATCGTTTGGCAGTGACCTTGCGCTTTCTGAATAGTGGTGATTCGTATACTAGTTTGCAATATTTATTTAAAATATCGAAACAAGCACTCAGTTCCATTATTCCGGAGGTGTGTGAAGCACTGGTAGCAGAATTGAAAAGCAACATAAAGGTAATCAAACATTTATTTCTATCACTTAAGAGTAATTTAAGAATTCTTAAACGAGAAACTTATAATGGGAATAAATCATCAAACGAATCATTCGTATCAGTATCACTGTTGATATTTTGAATAGTTGAAACACTATCCTCGTCGGAACGTTGTTGGGGTGAATAATTTGAACTACCAACTCGTGTCGAAACTTCAGTCTGTACTTCACTTATTCGATTTTGTTCTTCAGTAGCGTGTGAATCGGTTACGTTATCGGTTACGTTCCTTGAGTTATATCCATAACTACGACCATAATTATTATTATAATATTCGTAATATCCACTGTCCGCTTTACGAAATAAATCAAAAATTTCGTACTGAAGCATATTTTGGGTATTTTTTGAGTATTTTTCTAACTTCGATGCGATAAATTTGCAAAAATGTTGTACTTCAGGGTCACCACTTCGCTCCTCCATATTTTTTTCAGATGATTTTTTTAATACACCCAACGCTTGTTTTAATAAACCCAGACGTGGAGATTCCTTCTTGGTTCGTTTAGCAGATGTCTCGCCTTGATCAGACAATTCCAATTGTTGCGATTCCTCGTTTTCCTGTAAAAATGTAATAAGTATGACTTTTTCCAGATACCATCAACCCAAAGCGAGTGACTGAAAATATCGGAAGAATTTGAATAATCATTGAATTTTCCTCATTGTGTTGGATCACTGGATGGGAAACATGTTGTATTGGAATCGCCTATTAATTCTGGATCTGATTTCTATAACTATAAAGGAACGTACAGTATTGTAGTAATGGCCGTCGTAGATGCAAGTAAAAGATTTATATTTGTTGATGTGGGATGTCAAGGGAGAATATCAGATGCAGGAGTATTCAGAGACTGCAAAATAAACTCTATGATGGAAGAAGGTACTTTGAATTTACCTTCACCGATACCATTGCCAGGCAGAAGAGTCAATTTGCCATATTTATTTGTAGGTGACAAAGCCTTTCCATTAAAAGAAAATTTAATGACGCCATACGTTGGTACACATCCCAGGGGCTCACAAAAAAGAATTTACAACTATCGTTTAAGCCGGGCTCGTATTACTGTCGAACATACATTTGGTATTATGGCATCTGTTTTTAGAGTTTTGAAGAAACCAATGCTGTTGCAGCCACACAAAGCGCAAATAGTTTTGATGGCCATTGCACATTTGCATAATTTTTTGAGAGAAAAATCTGAATTGTATCATACATTACGTCCGAACGAGACCGAAGAGTATACTCGTTCCTGGTTGCCACTATGGCAACAAGAAATATTACAACACCCAAAGAAATAAGACATGAACTCTCCGATTACTTTATGAAAGAAGGCAAACTTCAGTGGCAAAATAAATACTGTTAATTTTACTTACAAAATCGAACTGTGTGCATTGCGCAGAATCTCGCCGATTTCGTGGTTTATCACGATCCATCAAAAAATACATTGCTTCATAAGCATACCATTTACTTTTATAAACTTCAGATGCTCCTTTAAAAAAGAAAAATCAAAAATGAGTGTATTAATTACCTACTACTAATAGTAACATTATAATATAACTACCTACTTATGTGATAACTAATAAGTACAAAAAAAAATTACCTTTTCCAGTACATTTGCCTTTCTTGGTTTTATTTTTCTCCCTTCTAAAAGCGCTGAGAAGTGAGGTCATTTTATGTTTGCAACTTTCCACATTTGTGTTCAAACATTTTGCTATTTCTGACCAGGCATCATTTTTCAAGTCATTTTTATAATAATTTATATCAGTCGGATCCCATAATATTGGCTTTTGTTTATAACAATCTATAAACAAAATTGTGTTCTCCACGTTCCACTGAAAATTTTCTTCGTCGGCCATGACTGGGAAACTTAGGGATGTTTTTAATAATAAACATAGCACGCGAATAACCTTGACGGCTACTCGTCGAGAACTGAGGTACGGGTAGGACCTCTGCCGCCCGCCCGCACCCCGCCCTGATCTAGGTATACGAACAGTTTTGTTGCGTAACATTTATTAAAGCTCTTCGAACACGGTCCATACAGAACACACTACAAGGATCGCCGCGAACATGTTTGACGAACAGAGTGTTCGATGTTCGATAGTGGTACGCACGTGCGAACCAAGTTGTTGCGTATCATGTAACGCAACAAATTTGTTCGTACGTGCGTACGCGGCTAAATGGTGTGGCACAAAAAACTCTGTTAGGATATCACGTGCCTGTCCCATTAATACTTCCAGTAAACTCCTTGGAATTTTCAACATAGTTGCAATACGATCATTGGAATCACCAGTTCTTAATTTCATCAAATAAACACCCAGTGCAGTACGACCCTTTTTAACGTTACTAAATGGTGTAACCTCATTAAATAGATTATTAAATTGATCTTTATTTAGTCCAGTCCAAAAATGAACAATGCCATCATCCAAATCATCAAGATCGTCAAAATCTATAAACATATGGTTTGAAGATTTTAGTGATAACATATCTTGAATATGCACGGCATTGAAGACATTTAAATAATTGTCAAGGGCTCCACTAATAAATTGCACTATCTACATGTTTGTGAAAATCACAGAGACGATTGTTTTGTGGAATATAATAGTTATATTTTTCCAGCATTACCTTTCTAATTGATAAAGAGATTCTATTCCTTTCTCGGCCCTGACATCCTTCAATAAAGCATCGCGACTCTGTTTCAATAGCTCTAACATAGTCAGGTAGAACAATTTGGTCTGCATAAGTACTTGCACCAGACACAACATTTCTCTGATCTTCAATCAGAATTTGAGGTGATTCTTCTACAGTAGATCAGCCCTATCAGCTGTCATCCAGCAGGGATGACACAAGCATCTATAAAATGATAAACTCAATAACACATGAAACTATTGTTAAATGTAAGTTACCGTTCGTGGCATTATCCATTCGCAAACAACATTATAGATCCGAGCTTCACGGTCATTACTACTGCTCAAAGAATGAAAGCGTGTCCGAAGAATAGAGCGGCCACAGAGTACACACACACTTCGATGTCCAACCATAGTAGTAGAGCTTGAACTTGTTCCTTGTTGTTCAGATCTCAATGTATCATTTGCAAGATTCCAGCAAGAAGAACACACATGATCTGCATTGTTAATCTGCAAAAGAAAAAGTATACAATGTTAGAATACCAGACATATTTTCGGTTAGTGACTCGTCCTAGCCGTGATTCAATAGGTAAAGAATAAACAAACCGTTAAAAACTATCTCTGATTAAATTATGCGATCGATTGATTGATCGAAACCGATTAGAGCCCTATTATATGAGCGTGTAACGCCCCAAATCGGTACCAATTGAAAAATAATAGTACAGCTATAGATACTCACTGTTCGACGACCAGTCCTTGCCCTTATTATGGAAAGAACTGCTTCATCATGTAAAGGCACACTTCCAGTAGCGTTGCTACGATTAGTAGCGATACCACAACTCACGCAATTCACCATTATCCAGTCTATAAGCAAAATCAGTGTCCAAGGCCGTAAAATCAATCCAAAATCGTCAGAAGAATAGCAGAAATCGAGTATACACATCCGTAAGCGCACGAGTACAAAAACGAATGACGGGACTTGACGGGAGTGACGTGAGATTGACAAACATCGATATTTTTTCGTTTTGAAACAGTCGCCCGATACACGATTTTGAACGATGTTATTGTTATATAAATAAATAACTATTACTAAAATAACAATAATTTCATCAAATATCCTTTTTCTTTTATAAATGATTGTTATGTTCATGACAAATGCTAAAACAAAATAGATATCGTTTTTTTAATAACTTCTTTATAACTACTAGTTTTAGAACGAACTTAAAATGACCTGACAGCTTGTTTACGGAGCTAGTTTTCGAACTACATTCAATTAAAAACCATATTTTAAATTATAATTTTTAGCTCATTACGGTAGAAAGTTATTATTGTTACATGTTATTTTTAATCAGTAAAAAATCTAGTTTTTTTTTTTATATACATATCGTTTCTGTACATACTTTAGCCCAATACTGGCTATCTCCTTTATCATCTTTATCATGATATTAGCCGAGAGATGTCTACTGCTGGGCGGCGGCCTCTCTCAAATGGCATCACAAAAACCAACACTTATATCTTCTGGTATGCGGTGGACACTCCAGAACTTTTCGGCCCCATAGACAATCTGTCCTATGCGCAATGCGCCCTGCCCATTGCCACTTTAGCTTGGCAATCCTTCGGGCTATGTCGGATATGCCTGATTTTATCATGCAGAACTTTTCGGCCCCATAGACAATCTGTCCTATGCGCAATGTGCCCTGCCCATTGCCACTTTAGCTTGGCAATCCTTCGGGCTATGTCGGATATGCCTGATTTTATCATGCAGAACTTTTCGGGGGTCGGGTCTAGTATCGTTTGGCAGGAGTTGGGGTGTAAAATCGATTGAATCTGGAAGAGCTGGAGTCCCTGATTATAACGCTACCACTCTTATTAAAAGGTAACGCATATTTATCGAGAAATTAACAAAATAAGTTACTAACCTCAAATTGAATAAGCGGAAAACGGAACTTTAAAATGGGTGTTTGACAACCAAATCTGTCACAAAATAGTGTCTGTGGTGTAAATATCGTGCAAAATCGGTAAAACGGAACGTAAAAAAAGACATTTCAATCATGTGTCTATGTCAACATTCCGTTTATGTTCCGCATCTTCCCGAGTTGCGTGAGTGTTCTCTGTTTGTTTGAAAAAAACTTGGTAGAAAGAAATAAAAGTGATCCTTTTGAGGAATTAATCAAAGTGATAAATTTTGGATAAAATAAATAACTTTAATTAATGTGATGTGTTTATACCAAATTGTATGTATGTGCAAAAGGCAGTTTACTAGTGTTACAAGGAGAATTTAGGATGCAAGAGCGACCGAAGCGAGGTCGGGACATGGGGCACCCCGACTCGGACAGGTTAGAAGGAGTGGCGGAGTCTAGTGAGCGAGCGAAGCGAGCGAGCAGACTCCGCCACTCCTTTGTGGTTATTTTTTTTAAACCCTTGAGCCCCGCGAAGCGGGGCTCCGACACGCTTTTTAAGCCACTTTAAGTGTTTTGAGGTTAGGTTACTAAAATTCGATTTTCTCGGAAACGGTGCGTTGCCTTTTTACGGGAGTGGTGCCATGGGGGAAGGGTAACGCCCCTCTCCCCTCCCCACCCCCTCTCCCCTCCCAAATCCTGCCAAACGATACTAAACCTTTACCCTTTTCGGCCCCATAGACAATCTGTCCTATGCGCAATGTGCCCTGCCCATTGCCACTTTAGCTTGGCAATCCTTCGGGCTATGTCGGATATGCCTGATTTTATCATGCAAGGAAACTCCGAGAATTGCCCTCTCCATTGCCCTTTGGGTAACTTAAAGTTTTCCAAAACAGCGCATTCTTCAACAAATCAAAATTATTTTGTTGATGAAAGCGCTGTCTATTGTAGTAAATTAAACTAAACTAAAAGTTTTGCGCAGACATTAACAGATGGCGCTTTTCCACATTTTTTTTCGAAAATCTTGTTTTGTATGATAGTGTCCGGCCCCTGCTATGCGAGCAACTGAATGAGCGCGGGATGTTTCGCCGGGAAGGAAACACGCGCGGGCGCAAGCTGCCAGCAGGCTTGTTTCAAAATAAGTCCGGCCTTGCCCGGCTGGTTCGTGCTTTGGTATGTAGATAGCTTAATACAAGTGAGGTGCAAGAAAAAATGAAGATGGAATTTTATAATATGCCCTAATGGGAAGGTTCCCTAATATTCTTGGATGCATTGGATTGATGACTTGGATGCATTGTTATTACTAGGTCTTTCCTAGCCGATTAAAGCTGTAAATTATACAAGCTTCTTTTAAATTCAATTTCATCTTCCAACAATTTCTTTTAAAAAAATTTGATTTCAATTTTTTTCTTATTAATTCCCTGAAATCCAAAGGGTAGTCACAACTTCCGACTGTGGATGGTTTGGTTCTTTAAATATAGGCCTACACTTTTTCCAAAGAGGATTTTTGGATAGGGTTGCCATACGTCCGGAATTTTCCGGAGAAGTCCGGAAATATAGGTCTTTGTCCGGAATGCGGGGGGAATCTTAAACCGTCCGGAATTTCTACAAATAAGTGAAGAGTGAAATAAAAAATGAATGAATGAATAAAAAATGAAAAAACCAAATTATTTATTAATTATTTTTATTCTAAATCAAAGTATAGGTACTACATTACTTCTGATATTTAATGCTCCCAGAAATATTGTTCAACATTTCTGAATCTTTAATAATAGTTTTGTAGAACATGTCACAAGTCATATTTTTTAAATTATATTGAGTTAAGAGAATCGACTTGACAGACTCTACAGAAAGCCTGTTTCTTTCCTTTGACCATTGGGTTCCTATTAAGGAAAAGACCCTTTCAACATCGGCATTTTGTGCCTGCATCGCAAATATATAAGAGCATATCTCACTTAATTCCGTAACTTTTCCTGGTCCAGCTGCTTTCAGAATAATGGTCCATTGGTTATTGGCATTCATTTCAAAAAAATCTTGACTTTGTTGCTTGATCATACTATTCAAAACTGTGATTTCATCAAACAATTTGCTATCATCCAAATTTACCCCTTTTCCAATGAAAAACTGTATTGATGCAATAATATAGTTATAATCAATAGCATTGTCTTTTTTTATTAATATCCATCCAAAAATCTCTAAATCCATTAAAGGCTGCCGCCATTTGTTTAAATACTCCCCGACAACATTTATAAGATTTTTGGATGTCATTCAAAAACTCATCTTTCTTCTCCTGGCTGCTACAATTAGAGATCAAATCTCTAACTTTAAGTGGAACGAATTTCTCATCTTCTCTTGTTTTCAGGGTGTCGATAAGTGTTTGCAAAATCTTTGCGATGTCCATGATAGATTTTTTTTCCTTTTCAATTTCTAAAATTTTTGGCTGAAAGATGGCCATTAAGCTATGGACGAAATACAAATAAGATTCGCACAACTCATTTTCAAAAAAATTTACGAGGACAGTTGGCACTTGTGGAGTAGTTAGGAAATACGTTTTCAGAGGCTCATACATTTTGAGAATTCTCTCAACTGCCGGAAAAAGGCTCAGCCATCTAGACTTGCTGTGTGACAGTAACTTCTCATAGTTAACTTCAATGTAGTCGCAAATGGTTTTCAGTGCTTCTGTTCTAACAGTATAAACAGAAAAGAAATTGAAGAGTTTCATCACCAATACTTCAACATCAATTTTCAGTAGTTCTGTTCCATGCTGCACGCAATTGTGTAGTACATGAGCCGGGCAACCAACTCCAATAATATCTTTATTTAATTGATGTCTCAGGTGTGTGAGCACGTTTCTTACCGATAACGGGCGATTTATGCCACCAAAATTTACATTGCGCTGTCCGCAGTGAATGAGATGCATTTTTCCGATAAATCATATTTTTGTAATGTTGTCATAATAATTTCAGCAAGTTTCGGAAGTATCATTCCGAGTACTATGAATGTCCAATAACTTTGTTTGAATTCCTCCATTTTCGCAATCAAAATACTGAATCAAGAAATAGTCAGTTTTTTAACAACCCATGGACTTATCACACCATTGATGATTGCTTCAGTTTTGGTTCTTGAGCAAGTCATCTCGCTCGCAATATTAGAGTCAGGAAATATTACTTTCATAAGTCGCCCAGTACATTCCATTGAATTATAGGATTGGTGGTGTTTAACAGTATGAAAAGCGAGCGTACCTTCAGCAGCAGACTGTTTTTGTTTACTCCCTGGTGAAGACGACGATACAAAACTGTCAGTGACTTTTCAATGCGTCTTAAAATGTTTTTTGACACACAGGGTCTTTACCACCTCCGTTGATAGGGATACTGTATTTAATGGTCAACTTTCTCTTACTATTTGGAATGGTTTTTTTAGGTTCATTAACACGAAAAAATTGTCTTGATCGAGTTTTGTTTTACATTTATAAAAACGTGTGTGAAATTTCCGAATATCTTGACAAGTGACAAGGTCGCAGCCAAAAGCCTTTTGAATTAGTTCCTTGAGCCTAGTTGAAATAGGCCAATGTTAGGTGGCAGCCGCTGAATGTCTTTTTAAAAAAAAACACCAAATATTCTACACTGAGTTTATTCCACAAAAATACACAGTTTTTTTTAGAACCTCACTTTTCTTTACGGAAATTATTATGGGAGCGCGGTTTGGATGCTAAATTGAGACTGAGTTGTCCGCATGGACGCGAATGGTTTTATATAAAATATACTGATGTAGTCAGCAAATACTTGCATGCGATTTATGGATATAACATCTCCCCCCTTTAAATGGAGCTTTATCTAAAATGATGAAGCGAAATAGAGAAAAAGAAAAATGAGGTTTTACATTTGTATGTTGTAATAAGAAAATTAATTATAAAGAGTCTATGTTGAAATAGGTTAACAAAAGATACATTGTCAATCTAAACAAAACAACCCATGGGAAAATATAAAGAAAATATAAAAATTCTACAAAAAAGGAACTAACTCAAAATTAGCCGCAAGAAGGAAACTTTGGGAGTAATTTTGCTTCATATCCGAAACAAAAAAAGCATTGTAAAAAATAAAAATAATTAAAATCGAAATGACCTTATAAAGCAAGCAAGCATGAGACGATAGTAGAGGAGGGGGATCCAATTTGTTAGCGGAGCGTGGTTTTCGAGATGGTTATAGAGATACACATTACAGAATGCCAAACAGCGTATTTACGTCGACCACTAGAGAATGTAAGCTTGACATAGAAGGCTTAACTAAAGTTGTCGGTAAGAGGGTACCTCACGGAGGACTCTGCAAATTGGATATGAAGACGGTCATACCAACAAAACAAAAAACCATTGTGGTAAACTCAATCACTGGTTATAATCTACTACAAGTTTACCATGAGCGTTTCGCACATCAAAACAAACGACATGTTCGCGATATTGTTAAGAGGGAGCTTGGAATTGATTTAAAACCAGACACTACAAAGTGCGAAGGTTGCATTTATGGCAAATCCCAACGGAAAAGTTTGGAACAAGGGAAAGAGCTACAATGCCAGGCGAATTGATTCACACTGATGTGTGCGGGCTTTTTGCTGATAGCATCTCAAAATACAAATATTTCGTCTTTTTTAAGGATGGCTGTTCAAATTACCGCTTTGTGTACTTCATAAGGCACAAGTCCGAAGTTAAGGACAAGTTGTTACAAATGTTACAAGAAGTTAAGACAACAGGTCATACAGTGAAAACAATACTGAGCCACAATGGTGGTGAATTTGATAATGGAGCTATTCAAAGGATTCTACAAAAGTTCGGAATTCAGCATAGACTGACAATGCCTTACACGCCAGAGCAGAATGGCTGTAGTGAGCGAGAGAACCGCACACTTGTAGAAGCTGCAAGATCGATGCTACACGCGACAGGAGAGATGCCACAAGTGCTCTGGGCACAGCTCATAAACACTGCTGCATATGTTCTGAATAGGACAGGACCTACCAGAGTAGATGCAAAAGTACCCTTTGAGTTGTGGCACGGCAGGAAACCCAAAATAAGTCACTTAAAAATTATTGGAAGTGAATGTTTTGCTCACGTTCCAAAACAAAGCCGTAAGAAGATGGATAAAAAAGCCATTAAAGGACTGCTGATAGGATGAGAACGATGATGGCTATCGCATCTGGGACGGAAAAAAGACGCTAAGGTCTAGAGACATTACGTTTCAGTCTGATGTCGAGTTCAAGATTTCCACCAGTATCCCTATTAGGTTAGAGGGAGATGACAGCGATAAACATGGTCTCATACAAGAGCAAGCTTCTGAAAATATAAGAGAAAGTGAAGAACTTAATCTAGAGGGAGATATTACTGAAGATCAAGTTCAAGAGGACATTCTTATACCAACAGAGGATCAAGTTCAAGACAATGTTCCTATACTAACAGAGGATGAGGAAGATTTCAGAGATGCTCAGGAACAATTAGAAGTAGTTGAGCCCTTCATGGAGACTCGATACAACTTAAGAAACAGAGCAAAAATTAACCGACCAAAGAAACTCGAAGACTATGTTTGCTTTGTGGGTTTAGAATACTTCCCAGAAACTTATAATGACGCAATTAAGAGGGAGGACAGTGCCGAATGGCAAAAAGCTATGGTGAGCGAAATAAAATCCCTAGCTGACAACAAAGTATGGACATTGTACGATTTACCACCCAACAAAAAAGCGCTGCCATGCAAGTGGGTTTTCAGAGTTAAACAAAACCCAGATGGTACAGTTGACAAATATAAAGCGAGACTTGTAGTCAAGGGGTTCAAGCAACGGAAAGGGATCGACTTTGAAGAAACTTTTAGTCCAGTTGCTCGAATGGCTACAATAAGAGCCTTACTGAGTGTAAGTGCAAAGGAAAAGCTGCATCTGACTCAATTTGATGTTTCGACAGCCTTTTTAAACGGTAAATTAAATGAAGAAATTTACATGGAGCAGCCAGATGGATTCAGCGATGGTACTTCAAAAGTATGTCGACTTCAAAGGAGTCTGTATGGTTTAAAGCAAGCACCTCGTTGTTGGAATTCTTGCTTCGAGGCAATATTGCTAGAGAAAGGTTTTAACAATGTCAGCTCGAAATGCCGTTAACATTATGTAATGTGTATCTCTATAACCACGCTCCGCTAACATAATTAACACAAGGAATCATAATAGATTCACACCTTTTTTTTTTGGATGGTAAGTCATCAAATGACCCCTCCCGCCCTGGGCGGAGCGGTAGGGAGTGTCAGACTTTTACTGACTAAAACCCACCCGTGATCCTTCTTGTGCCCTTTGCGTTCCAGGGCCGCGGTGACTATTTCGAATAAATACCGCAACCCTAGCAGGCACTGACCCTATGGGGCCCCGTCCTCGATGCTGACGGCTCCTTGAGGCGCGCGTGGAACACAACGCGCGTCGACTCAGCCTGTTTGCTTTCGGACGGCGAGCCACCCACGCTCACCGTCAACAGGCATCAGCCACTGCGCTATAGCACAGCGGCCGACTTGTCTCTGGAGGAGGCTGCAATGGGACCATTACTGGCACTCCATTTCAGCCCCCTCCCGAGTATCAATAGATTCACACCTGAAGATATATTATTAAAAGAATAGTGTGTGACGGATGTTTCGGAGAAAACGAAAAGACGGAAATGGTTATTCCCAAAAAAAAAAACCAAACAATTGATTTGTTTGTTTTTTTTTTTTTTTGGAATAACAACGAATTGAGCTAAATCTTCCATTATTTCTTGTGAATTTCAATTAAAAACCGCGAGCAACTATCGATGACACAGTGAAAACCGCCATACTGTTTTAAAGATCACGTGACTCAAATGCGGCGCTGTCATTGGTCGATTTTATTTTAGAGGATTTTGATTGTAGCATGGGATATTTTAGCGGTATTTGCAACTAACATTACTTGTTAGACTGACATTACTGTGTATTTAAGTGGGTTATGAAAGTTAAGTGTAGACATATTGAAGGCAAATTTTAAAACTTTATTGTGGTGCATAAATATGTAAATGAGTATGTAGTCATTTTAGGGGGTTTTGAAATTACACCCCTCATTAATAAAGTATTGTTGTTAACAAACTGTTCTCTGACTTTGTCGGCTTCCACGTTAGACAGTGCCTTATGGCCATTATATAATTCATTTTCCAGTTCAAAAACGCGGTTTAAAGTGAGTTCAAATGTGTCACTGCACTTTTGAAAACTTGATATTTTTTTATTGCTGTTGGAGTTGAGTGTGTTGGTCGGCTAATTCCATGTGCTGAATGTGTAACTCAGCCAGCTCACCCAGCTCATTCTTAATGCAGGTGTTTTTTTAACCACATTTTGAATTTCCCCTTCACCTTCTGTAATTTCCTGGAGCAACTTTTGGTTTAGCGCTTTAGCATCTTTCAGTTCCTTCAATGAAGCTCTTAGTTTTGCTTCCAGCTCCTTGATTGTGGCGCTGCGGGTCATCATATTGTTTGGTCAACTGGAATGTGTACATTTATTCAGTTAAATGCAGAGGATGAAAAAGTATTTAATATTAAAATATGGAGGAGGTAGTAGGGGAAAAAATCAAAGTTAATTATTTAAAGGATAGCTTTAAAGTTAGATGAAGTCTGGTGAAGCGTCAATGCCTTTTTCAATATAAAAAAATAAAATAATAATATTTTAGGATTTGTCATATAATACGCATAATATGTTAGTATCTCAAATTAAATATTTTAGTTTCTCAATTGATGAATCCTCGCACCAATCTTTGTTGCCGCAGCGCAGCGCAACTCAAGAAAGTTTAGATACATGGGATCTAAACTTTCTTGAGTTGCGCTGCGCTGCGGCAACAAAGATTGGTGCGAGGATTCATCAATTGAGAAACTAAAATATTTAATTTGAGATACTAACATATTATGCGTATTATATGACAAATCCTAAAATATTATTATTTTATTTTTTTATATTGAAAAAGGCATTGACGCTTCACCAGACTTCATCTAACTTTAAAGCTATCCTTTAAATAATTAACTTTGATTTTTTCCCCTACTACCTCCTCCATATTTTAATATTAAATACTTTTTCATCCTCTGCATTTAACTGAATAAATGTACACATTCCAGTTGACCAAACAATATGATGACCCGCAGCGCCACAATCAAGGAGCTGGAAGCAAAACTAAGAGCTTCATTGAAGGAACTGAAAGATGCTAAAGCGCTAAACCAAAAGTTGCTCCAGGAAATTACAGAAGGTGAAGGGGAAATTCAAAATGTGGTTAAAAAAACACCTGCATTAAGAATGAGCTGGGTGAGCTGGCTGAGTTACACATTCAGCACATGGAATTAGCCGACCAACACACTCAACTCCAACAGCAATAAAAAAATATCAAGTTTTCAAAAGTGCAGTGACACATTTGAACTCACTTTAAACCGCGTTTTTGAACTGGAAAATGAATTATATAATGGCCATAAGGCACTGTCTAACGTGGAAGCCGACAAAGTCAGAGAACAGTTTGTTAACAACAATACTTTATTAATGAGGGGTGTAATTTCAAAACCCCCTAAAATGACTACATACTCATTTACATATTTATGCACCACAATAAAGTTTTAAAATTTGCCTTCAATATGTCTACACTTAACTTTCATAACCCACTTAAATACACAGTAATGTCAGTCTAACAAGTAATGTTAGTTGCAAATACCGCTAAAATATCCCATGCTACAATCAAAATCCTCTAAAATAAAATCGACCAATGACAGCGCCGCATTTGAGTCACGTGATCTTTAAAACAGTATGGCGGTTTTCACTGTGTCATCGATAGTTGCTCGCGGTTTTTAATTGAAATTCACAAGAAATAATGGAAGATTTAGCTCAATTCGTTGTTATTCCAAAAAAAAAAAAAAACAAACAAATCAATTGTTTGGTTTTTTTTTTTGGGAATAACCATTTCCGTCTTTTCGTTTTCTCCGAAACATCCGTCACACACTATTCTTTTAATAATATATCTTCAGGTGTGAATCTATTGATACTCGGGAGGGGGCTGAAATGGAGTGCCAGTAATGGTCCCATTGCAGCCTCCTCCAGAGACAAGTCGGCCGCTGTGCTATAGCGCAGTGGCTGATGCCTGTTGACGGTGAGCGTGGGTGGCTCGCCGTCCGAAAGCAAACAGGCTGAGTCGACGCGCGTTGTGTTCCACGCGCGCCTCAAGGAGCCGTCAGCATCGAGGACGGGGCCCCATAGGGTCAGTGCCTGCTAGGGTTGCGGTATTTATTCGAAATAGTCACCGCGGCCCTGGAACGCAAAGGGCACAAGAAGGATCACGGGTGGGTTTTAGTCAGTAAAAGTCTGACACTCCCTACCGCTCCGCCCAGGGCGGGAGGGGTCATTTGATGACTTACCATCCAAAAAAAAAAGGTGTGAATCTATTATGATTCCTTGTGTTAATTATGTTAGCGGAGCGTGGTTATAGAGATACACATTACATAATGTTAACGGCATTTCGAGCTGACATTGTTAAAACCTTTCTCTAGCAATATTGCCTCGAAGCAAGAATTCCAACAACGAGGTGCTTGCTTTAAACCATACAGACTCCTTTGAAGTCGACATACTTTTGAAGTACCATCGCTGAATCCATCTGGCTGCTCCATGTAAATTTCTTCATTTAATTTACCGTTTAAAAAGGCTGTCGAAACATCAAATTGAGTCTGGTGCAGCTTTTCCTTTGCACTTACACTCAGTAAGGCTCTTATTGTAGCCATTCGAGCAACTGGACTAAAAGTTTGTTCAAAGTCGATCCCTTTCCGTTGCTTGAACCCCTTGACTACAAGTCTCGCTTTATATTTGTCAACTGTACCATCTGGGTTTTGTTTAACTCTGAAAACCCACTTGCATGGCAGCGCTTTTTTGTTGGGTGGTAAATCGTACAATGTCCATACTTTGTTGTCAGCTAGGGATTTTATTTCGCTCACCATGGCTTTTTGCCATTCGGCACTGTCCTCCCTCTTAATTGCGTCATTATAGGTTTCTGGGAAGTATTCTAAACCCACAAAGCAAACATAGTCTTCGAGTTTCTTTGGTCGGTTAATTTTTGCTCTGTTTCTTAAGTTGTATCGAGTCTCCATGAAGGGCTCAACTACTTCTAATTGTTCCTGAGCATCTCTGAAATCTTCCTCATCCTCTGTTAGTATAGGAACATTGTCTTGAACTTGATCCTCTGTTGGTATAAGAATGTCCTCTTGAACTTGATCTTCAGTAATATCTCCCTCTAGATTAAGTTCTTCACTTTCTCTTATATTTTCAGAAGCTTGCTCTTGTATGAGACCATGTTTATCGCTGTCATCTCCCTCTAACCTAATAGGGATACTGGTGGAAATCTTGAACTCGACATCAGACTGAAACGTAATGTCTCTAGACCTTAGCGTCTTTTTTCCGTCCCAGATGCGATAGCCATCATCGTTCTCATCCTATCAGCAGTCCTTTAATGGCTTTTTTATCCATCTTCTTACGGCTTTGTTTTGGAACGTTAGATGAAGTCTGGTGAAGCGTCAATGCCTTTTTCAATATAAAAAAATAAAATAATAATATTTTAGGATTTGTCATATAATACGCATAATATGTTAGTATCTCAAATTAAATATTTTAGTTTCTCAATTGATGAATCCTCGCACCAATCTTTGTTGCCGCAGCGCAGCGCAACTCAAGAAAGTTTAGATACATGGGATCTAAACTTTCTTGAGTTTTCTCGCCATGCGGCCGATAGAGGGCATTAGCGGGCAGACTTCTTCGTGTGACCGTGCGCGACGCTGTGTGTGCGGTCGCTCCGCCTTTTGAAAATTCCTTTTTTGGTGAAACCTTGATGATACTCGTAAAATAATTGGACCTGCATCTGTGCTTCATTGAGAACTTATAGTGCAGTGTTGATTTTTGGAGTTTTAACCATTGCACCGGTGGATTCAACAAGATTTTGCTCGCCGGCCGGCAGCCTATACCTACAAGACCATCAAGCGCGCATGAACGTGGTATCTTCCCGTTACCCTGGGTCTGAGTGGGATCTCTGGATTGCCAAGGTACGTGGGCATGTTTTGCTGCTAATAAGTCTTTTGGTATTGGTTTCTCGCGGATTCATCAAAGGGGAAATTAATTTATTTTGAGGTCCGCCATTATACTTTTTAACATAGGTTCGTAATTCAAATTCTCTCACAACCTACACAAAGGTGCAGGCTATTTACACGCCTCACCACATTTTTTGGTCCTTCGAGCCGGATATACGCGAGACTCGATATCTAAATGTACGTAACCTATTATCGGTCGCGATACAGAACCAACTCCTTTAACAAAGGAATTACTCAAAGGAATTATCAGTAAATTAAGTTTTCTACAACAGGCTGTAGTTATTAAATTATTCTGCGAGTCATTATCAATTAAGCACCTCACTATTGTTTTGTGACCCGCACTGTCACTTTTAGCTCGCGCATAAACCTGAGCTGTCGATAACAGCACTATCTCCTTAGCCTTCGCTGCATCAGCTGCAAATAACACGGCCGAGTTGTGAGCCGAAGACGCTGGCGTCACATCACACGAATCAGACGTAATCACCCGTGCGGAAATATCGACCTTATCGCAATGAACATAAGAGCGCGGCACCGCGGCGGAAACCGGGACAGACAAGGACGTACCGGGGGTCGGTAGGAGCGCGGGAGGCGCGAGGGACTGCGGCGCGGGAGGCGACGCGACGACTACATTGCAATTCGTCGCTTTAACATCAGCTGTTTGCGGTTTATTTTTTTTTATCAAAATGTAATAGTGTATGATGGCGTTTTTTACATAAGTCACAGACTGATGTTGACTTGCAGTTACTCAATCCGTGCAATGTGCTCATACAATTCGCGCACCCACGTTTAGATTTAATGAACTCGAACCTTGTTCTAGGAGTCAATGCGGATTTAAACTTAGCACAGTTATACAAATGAACATGAGCGTTATCATTACAGTACGCGCAGCATGGAACCGCGATCGCGGGTGAACCAGCTGACTCGCTCACAACAAACGCTTTTGTATGTGTGCGTGACTCGCGAGGCGCGGAAGCGGGGTGGCTACTAAAGTTTCTCGCGTTCGAATGAGACAAATTCGAGCGTGCCAATATCCTTGCCTGATCTTGAACAAACCTTATCAATAATTTCGTTGTGGAAATTTCAACATCTCGGATGGAAAGTTCAAACGATTGAATAGTCTGTGAATCGATTTTTCTCATTGCGTAATGCAAAAGAATAAAATCAGCAAGATCCGAAATCCCAAGTTGTTTCAAGGCAGAAATAGATGCACTAAATGTTTCTATGAAAGAATCGAGACTATTAGCGTTATATGAACAATTTTTTAAATCCAATATGTTATTTAAATAATGCGTACCCAGTGATCGCTTATCTTGATGTTTTTTAACTAAACTATCCCATAAAAACTTGTAAGTATCACCCGTAGGCACAATTCCAGCGGTAACCTTCAATGCGTTGTGCGTAAGCCTACCTACCAAGTACTGCACACGCTGCGAGTCAGTCATTATAACTACATGGAAAAAAATAAATGGGAAAGTTACATAAGAAGAAAGAAAGAAAGAAAGAAAATACATTTATTTGGCACATACAGATACACACAATGTAGACACAAATAAAAGGAAACTTAATTTTAAAACAATAACATTGTGCGACCCGCAGCTGCGCCAAATAGGTCCAGTTCAGCAAAATGCCAGACAACTAGGAGCTGCCTGACGCTGGTTTTCAACTGAACCTAACGTTGAAGTGTACGGATGTAAATCAGTTTGTAAGGTGTTAAATATACAGGTAAATAGATACATCATAGTTACATATGTACGTACATGTAAATGTGTAGTGAACGATAAATAATGATGTGATATAGTAGTGTGATAAATAGATTTGAATAAATTAAGGAAAGAAAACAATTGAAACAACAAACACAAATGTCATCAAATTAATTATAAATAAACAAGTAAATTTAAATGTAACCACGCAAAAACGTTCTGCAACAATATCAGAACCGGTTTCGTGCGAACCCCGAGGCAGAGTATTAGCACAGTAAAAATATGGAACAGTATGGAAACTAAGCCCATTTGTTGAAATAATTACCTACGCTCCAGTAGAGAGTTAGGGTTGTCACTTTTAATGTTTGCAATAAGTGTTTTATTGGATCGAAGTTCTTTAACACGACTTGCGGTAGGAGTTGACTGGGAGAAATAGTCACGCGAAAATGCGTTAGTGCATGTTATTCCATGCGACTTTCTTCTTTGGTCAAAATGTAAATAATGCCATTGTAAAAAAAAATACAAACTGAATATTGTTTATCATTTCTATGCCATTTTATTCCATTTCAATTATACCTAATATCTGCCCTAAAATTTTGATGAAGGATTTCTGTATGTTGAAAAATTATTGTTACCTACTTATTTTGTGAAGTAAGTACGTTTCTATGTGAAACATACACATAGAAACGTACTTACTTCACAAAATAAGTAGGAAGGCTAAATTTCCTTTGACTAGACTAGAATATAATGTTGTCGTAAAATTATGGTCATTTATTTTTTCATACTCATAAGGATTAATTTATTCCATATTATTATGTTATATAAATTATAATACAATATAAATTAAAATTAGTCTTCGGTATAAGGATTTAATACTAGTATTAAAAATCTGTGCTTGGGTACACAGTTTTTGCAAAACGAAAACCTGAGTGGTCCACCTATAGCCATTATAATAGCGTAGGTATTATCTATGAACACGGCACCCGCCACTGAGCGCACCGCGAAAGTCCCTTAGGGGCCTCGTAGATGTGCGCGTATGTGTGAGTGTACCGTTTCGACCGTTTGTTCGTAGTTTCTGTACTGTTCCATATTTCTACTGTGGTATTAGTCAGCGCAGTGCAAGTTATATAACCACTACCAAGTAGCTTAAATAGATATTTATGTTGATTTGTTGTTTTCACGGGTAATTTGACACAGATTGCGATCAGACTATGTAAACAGAGGTGTTTTAAATGTTGTCACAGATGTAAAACAAAGTGAGACTGAATATGAATACTGTGAGAAGGTAAGTTTCAATTATGTACATTACTAATAATTGTTTATTCTTTGTTGAAAAACGAATAACGTTCGATACTAGTACAATAGATGTCTGTAATGCGTGTGAGAACTTGTGAATTTCCAATAAAACTAAACATTTAAAATAATTATGAATATTAATGGTACTATGTGTAGCCTTATAGATGTTTTTTTTTCTTGTAGTTGCGGGTCACAATGATTTCACCGTGCCAAAAATTCCTCTGCATTGCAGGGTGGTTGATGGCGACCTCGACACCGGACGCAAGTACTGTTTGCTAGTAGGCCAGAAACATAAGGTAAGTTACGTAACGCATGGGAAAAAAATATATATATATATGTAATGTATACAGCGTTGCAGTCTGTCAGTCATGTCCTTTTTTTAACCCGGCCTCCCATCCCCAAAGTAAAGCAGGTTTCGAGGATGAAACGTCACATCAACCCGCGGCTGCGATCACCTGGACACGAAGTAGCCATCTGAGGCAGCGGTGCAAATTAAGGAATGTTAAACACCCGTATATCGTGGCTATGTATAAACTTTCATTATATTTTTGTGCTATTTCACAAACCGACACATACAAACACACACACACACACACACAATACTCTCAATTGCGAATAGGCTCGACATTATATCAATGAAACGTTTAATTGCGTTAAGTCTAGTTTCCGTTGCATGTCTATTAAAAACTGCCGTAAACGTCTTCTAAATGTACCTATTGTGTTTATTACTCTAATAGGCGGCGGTAGATTGTTCCATACTTTGGATGCTGCGTAACGGAAACTACCTCTGAATGCCGCTGTACTGTGGGGCTGCGATGAAAGCTGCTGCGAACATTGCCGTCTTTCACATTCTCTTCTACCAGCGATCCAGCTCAGTTTTTTGTAGAGGTAGTCTGGCTTTTTAAACTTAACCACACCGAACAACAAGCAGGCCAGGTGTAGTTTGCGTCTCGATTTCATTTTAAGAATAAAATGTTTATTGAGGAATGGCGTAAGGTAACTTCTGGGAGGAACTTTATAGCAAAAACGAGCACAAGCGTTTTGCACCCTCTGAATGAGCTGTTCTGTACGAGCCAGAAGTCGCGGTCCATACACCGTGTCTGCATAGTTGAGCCTGGACAAAACCAGACTTTCGACAAGTTGTTCCCTGAGTGTTTCTGATAAGTACGGCCTCATTTTGTACAGGAGTTTAAGGCGGTAAAAGCAGTTTTTTACCGAGTTCGCGACATGCTTTTCAAAACGAAGGTTCTTGTCCATAATAACACCTAGGTTCCGTGCTTCATAGACTCTGTCAATAGGTTTGCCCATTAGTTCGACCGTGAAAGTTGCGGGTAGCTTAGCTAGCTGTTGTTTTGTGCCAAGTACCATGAACTTAGTTTTGTTTGGGTTTAGAGACAGGCAATTATCATCTGACCAGGCAGCAATTCTACGAAGATCATCGTTTAGATCTTTTAAAGCAAGCTGATCTGGGTAAAAAGATATGTACAGTTGAACATCATCGGCATATATATGATAACTGCATTTTTGAAGACATTTAATTATATCAGCGCAGTATAAAATAAAAATAATTGGCCCTAGTATAGAGCCTTGTGGGACCCCCCTCTCTATAGAACTAAGTGCTGATCTAAGTGAGGTACCATCCCCTAAACGCAGATCTACAAGTTGCTTCCTATCACAGAGATAACTACGAAACCATTGCATAGCGCCATGGTCAAAACCGTAGTAACTCAACTTAGCCAACAGCAGTGGAATATTTATTGCGTCAAATGCCCGCGAAAAATCGAGCAATACAAGCAAAGTACACATCCCCTTATCCTGGGCAGACAACACATTATCAGTAACGTCCAGTAAAGCAGTAGAGGTACTGCGCTGCTTTCTGAAACCTGATTGTAAGTCTGGTAATATGATATTCTGTTCCAAGAAAAGTGTTAACTGTTGGCTAACGATTTTTTCCAGTACCTTAGACAAACACGGTAAAATACTAATGGGTCGTAGGTCTTTCAGACAAGTCGGATTTGTAGTTTTTGGTAAGGGCCTAACTGAAGCAATTTTCCGTTGTTCGGGGAACGTAGATGTTAGTATGGAGCGGTTTATAATTTCCGTTATAACGTGTAACGTGTGCGGCAGAGTCAAAGCAATCATGTCCAGGGTAATGTTGTCGTAGCCTTCGGCATTACTCGTAAGGCTGCTGATAATACGTGATATATCAGTCTGCTCCACTGGAGTCATTGAAAAGGTGGCTTCGCCATACCGGTTATTCTCATAATAAGTCATGAGAGCCACACTTGCCACGGCATTACCCGGGACAGTCAAGAAGTTATGATTAATTATGTCAGGATCTGTAAGGTGTGACGGAAGGTCCTGTCTTGATTTTGTATGAATTGGAGAGGATTTCAGATTTTTCCATAATAGCTTTGGGTTTTTAATTTTATTATTTATATTATGTTTATAATACGCCATTCTTTCGTTGTACAAAGAACTTACTACCGAGGATTTTAATTCCTTGTAGTACTCACCTTTTGATTTTGACTTTGTCTTACGGTAACAAGTTAGCGCATCGTCTCGTAAACGCATCATTAATTTAATCGTGTCAGTAATCCATGGATACGACTTTTCCTTTATGGTACATGTCTTCACCGGTGCGTGTACATCGAACAGGTAAATGATGTGTTGGTTAAAAAAACGCACCATATCATTTACATGCTCAAAAGTAGAAATGTTTTCAAGACATAGAAGCAGTAGATCGACTTTAAAACTGTCAATGCAAATGTTCTTAAGTGGCCTAAACTTCACGATGTATGGTTTAAATCGGTCTCGCTTTATCTTAAGTTCCCCTACTATGACAGAGTGACCGTTGATTGAACCAAATGATTCAACCGACGTATATCTGGCTTCCAAGTCAGTACACATTAAATCAATGAGAGTCTCACTAGTCGCAGTAAAGTGTGTAGGAGTTGTGACCAATTGAGTAAGGCTGAGGCTATTCAGAAACTCGTTAATTTTCTGTGTTTTTATTCCATTTGAGTCCAGCAGGTTAACATTAAAATCACCGAGTAATATGTAGTGGTCACAATGCCCCAATGAGCTTAGGGAATCTGTTATGGCATCTAGAAAAAGAACAAGGTCAAGCCATGGTGGACGGTACGCGGTACCAATAGCAATTTTTTTGCCGCTCACTGTGAGCGTAAGCCACATTTGTTCAACCGATTCGAACCTGGGATCGACCGCGATGGCACAAGTACGGGCGCTCAGTCCCCGCCGCAGGTAGAAGCCCACACCCCCACCACGACCCGAGCGCACACTGGCCGGCCGCGGCGTGTGACGCAGACGATACCCCGGCACCACGGGCGCCCGCCCCTCCTCCCCCGGTCGCAACCAAGTCTCATTTATGGCCATAACATCAAAACAATGCCTATCGAGTATGCCACACAAATCCTCATGTCCCGTACCCAATGAACCAGAATTAAGAAAGCCAACTTTAAAAAACTTATCTCTCTTAGCCATTATCCCAGAAATAGGTATAAAGTAAATTCGTCATTTGCAATCGCAAAATTATTCTTGTACATTCAAATATTATGATTATAATTTCATAAAATAGTAATAGCAGTATTTGTCGTGTTCTAATTGTAAATAATACCAAACGTATGTAAATAGTATAGGAAATAAAAAGGAACAAACAAAAAAAAGCTTCTATAATTAAATAATAATTTGTAAATATTAGGTGTACAAATAAGTTTTAGGACACTTAGATTTTGTATCATAACAGCTATTCTAAATTAATTTAAAGGTCCCGCTCACTTATCATAGATGGCGCTTGATATGTAGTATCGAAACCTAAAGGAGTCATAAACATAACCTATAAATTCTGTAAATTAATCATGCAGACCGATAAGCTATTTATTAGACACTGCATTCGCTATGAATTCCATCAAGGAAAAAGTGTTAGGAAAGCGTGTGAATCGATATGTTCTGTTCTTGGAGACAACATTATATCTAAAAGTACATGTGAGTATTGGTATAAGCGATTCAAAGAAGGTGATTTCGACGTTAGTGACCGTGAACGCACCGGGCCTCCTGTAAAGGTGGACGATCAGGAACTGCAAGCGTTGCTGGATGAAAACTCTTGTCAGACGGAGAAACAACTTTCGGAACAGCTTGGAGTAACTCAACAAACTGTTTCTTATCGTTTAAAAGCAATGGGTAAGATTCGAAAAGGAACAAAGTGGGTACCACACTTTTTAACTCAAGAAAATAAAAACAGCCGTCTTAACATTTGTGTGAGTCTTTACAACAAGCAACATAGAAAGTCTTTCTTGTGGAAAATTGTGACTGGCGATGAAAAGTGGATTTATTTTGATAATCCGAAACGCAAATATCATTGGGTTGACCCCGGCGAGCCGACAACATCCACGCCAAAGCGCAATGTTCATTGTAATAAAGTCATGCTGTGCATATGGTGGGATATGAAAGGCGTACTGTATTATGAACTTCTCAAACCTGGTCAAACAGTTACTGCCGATCGCTATTGTCATCAATTGATGCAAGTGAATCAAGAAATTGAGAAGAAACGTCCATTTTCTGGTAAAGGAAAACGTCCAGTAAAACTGCTCCATGACAACGCGCGGCCTCATGTGGGTAAACCGGTCAAGGATACGTTACTAGCGCTTGGATGGGAACCTGTACCACACCCGGCGTATTCACCAGACTTAGCCCCATCCGATTATCATTTATTCCGGAAAATGCAGAACGATTTGTCTGACGTGCGATTCAAAACATTTGAAGAAGTGGAAAAATGGGTCGCTAAATTTCTCACCTCACAAGACGAAAGTTTCTTTGCGAAAGGCATCCGCGAATTACCTGAGAGATGGCTGAAGGTCATTCAATGCGATGGAGATTACTTCGATGAATAACTGTGTTTTACTTCTTTTTTAATAAATCTTGAATTTTTTGAAAACTGTCCTAAAACTTATTTGTACACCTAATAGTATGTATATAAGTTGCAATATTTGGTTTACGATAGGTAGGTGTAGACAAATAATATGTGTAGTGTTAAAAAACTGGTTTACGTGTACTTTACTGAGGTGCGCCGCGAGAAACACATCTATAGTTAAGACACAATTAAGGTAGTAGCTATACAAGCACAGTAATATATAATTTTGAGAAGAACCGTCACTTGTTGCGATCAAATGTTCTACTACGAGTATATAATTTTTAAATAAGATCGACTTTACAGTTTCAAAATGTATAAACCTGAGATAAATAACTAGAATAACAATAAAAATAAACAGGAAAAGAAAATAAAAAACTCTAATTGTTGACATGACCACCGTTACATGGAGCAGTGTTAAAGGTTCGCTGTAAGTCAGCCTCACAACGAATGTGGCAAATGGCGTCCCCGGGTTTGTACCTGGCAAGAATACGGCCGCGTTTCGACCACACAAATTGCCAACCGAGGCGACTGCCGACCTCACGGGCGCTCCGAAATAACTCACGGTTTACTTTCGTGAGGCGCTCGTTCACGTAAAAGCGCTTCGCAGGGCCAGGCAAACCGAGGTCAGCTGTAGTCATGCCGCGACGTACTCGCGCTCCCTCCAGCAGCTCGTTCCGTAGGTCGCGGCGCGCGAGGCGCACGATGAGAAAGCGCGGGCGGGTCTCCACCGGCGCCGTCGCCTGCGTCGCGTTGATACGCCTACCCCCGAGACGCTCGGCGCTCACTATATCGCGCGCCTCAATGTTGACGCCAATCTTCGCAGCAACCAACATGACCGTGTGGGTGGGATTTTCGCCACTGACCTCTGGTATGTTGGAGATTTGGAGATCATTGCCAAGCAGCTCCTGGTCACGGTCATTAATATCAATTTTCAATTGAGTGATTATCTCTTCCACCTCCGACGATGGCGACGCTTGGGGCTGAGCCAGCTTTTCCTCCATTAAAGCCACCCTTTCCTCCAAATGACTCATTCTGTCATTTGTGCCGTTTAGTGATGATCTCAGGTCTGACAGATCATCTCGTAGCTGCTGGAATTCATTTTTAATAATTTTAAAAAAATCTTCTTTAAATTGAATCTTCTTTAAATAAGAAAATATTACTAATAATAAACACCAGATAAACACTGCTTTTATTTATTTATTTTATTATTTATGTACACACATAAAATAAGTAAGAGATAACATTGCAATCATTTTTCTTTTTCTTTGCTTTTGTTATTTTTAGTTATAATTTACACTGAGACTTAAGTAGGTATACAAAGAATTTAAAACACATTACAGTTTAAATTAACAGTACCTAACATAGACCTAGTTTAGTTTATTTGTGCAGTAAAAATATGTAGTGTTCGTTGTCTGGGGTAATGTTATCGTCGTCGATTTTGCTGGAAGCAAAATCTAGTTGTCAAGCAAAAGGAGACATAAACCGTGCTAGTGTGTGATGGACGTTGCTCAGGGGTCTGAACAGTATTTCGTGATGTTTTGTTGTATGTAGTATACAAAATACTTCCCGGGTTCGTTGCTCTTTTTAAATCCGTCACCGTTGTTGCGTTGGTTTGACAGTTGGTTTCAGTTAACTTGTTTTATGAAGTAATCGGGACAAAAACACTGCACATTTACTTGCAATGTAATATCACTACGTCGTTTTTACTATTATACACTAATAACACTTTACGAAATTTTTAACATAATTAATTCTAGGAACCGTTTTTTTGACGACCGGCCACCAGTGTTGTCCGCCTCCAATCCATTCATCATTGTGGTAGTAGTGACATCTATCAGCACTTTTCGATACTTCTGAAGTCATTTTTCCTCGTACAGACATGTAGATGGCTCTACGTTCTTCGCATTGAGCAATGTTTTAAGTGCCCCTACCCCCTGTCTCCCAGACTCCTATGAGAGCATCTTTACTCCTAAGAAAAAAAAAATGGGTATTAATGCACACATATTCATATTGATATAAATATGACATGTTGGTTTGTATCAAAATTTTAACTAACCTGTACATACCTATTTCCCGTTGAATTCTATTGGGAACAGAGGTTTATCCAAGCTTCGTTCTTGGCTTGATTAGTTGTACCGTCTGTTCTTTTATTAAAAATTATATGTTAGGTATACACCAGTTTTTGACAATTTGTAACAAATAATTCGAAAATATTTTACTAAGCTGTCATATTATCAAAACTAGCACGCTCTGTTCTGTTATTCATACCTGGGTCGAACACAAAATATGCAAATCATCATTTCCAAAAAATAAAACTTCACATATGAGTTTAAAAATCAGCCTTTATTCGAGTTCTTAATAATATCGACATAGATCAGCCTTACATATTTTTTCGAAAAATAGCAATTTTCATTTTTATAAGGCCACAGAAAAGACCTAATTGTCTACAGAAACAACATAAACCTTATTTTTGTAATCATATTATTACGATTGGTTATCAAAACTTAATTTATAATTATCAAAATAAAAAGACTTTCGTTACAAGTCAGAATAATATTTGAAAATTCAAGTATTTTAGAAAATAAAAAATAATAAACATTAAACAACAGAATGGACATCTCTTCTGTAGAAATTTCACAGAAAAAACCTGATTGTCTTCTGGTAATAACTTTTACATTAACAAGTAATCAAAAACTTATGACATAAGTACATATGTATTTGGAAAACTTAAAATGTTCAAAATAAGAAAGTAACAAATCTTACACATCTTTAAATAAAAAATAAAAATGTCTTCAGATTGGACACATCTTTGTAAAAAAAAAAACAATTAAAATATATTTTCATCGTCAGAATCGTCCATAATAAAAGGCATTAGGCGTTTCTTTGGTGTTATTTCTACCGAAGAATCAGAGTCGTCTAAGACGATACGACCGCGAGGTGCACTTTTCATAGGTCTATGGCTTTGTAAAGATAAGTTTTCAATTGGATTATCAGGTGTCAATCTTTCAGAGACTGGTGATATTGGCTCAGTTGTAGCACTACTAGTTCCTGTACTTGCAGGTGAGAAAGCTTGCGAAACACAAACAGTTACAAAGAGTTGCGATTATTGGAAGGCCCTGCTTGAGGAGATGCCGGCGAAATATTGAAAAAGTGATGATCAGATTATATGGAATTTGTAGAAGAATTTGACGCTTTAAACTGTATATTTTGAATCTGTCCAATTTCATAATGCGGACATTGTTCATAGGCTGCGCAATCCCAGCAGCTCAATCGCCTGGCATGGAGAACATGGGGATTTTGTTCATGCCATGTAATTTGATTTATTTCGAGCGTACCTTTAAAAGGACGTGTAGCGCTCTCTTTCAAAAGTTGGCCGATTTCAGGAAACCTTGACTCGTCGATTTTAAAAACCTCTATACCTTTACAATTTACAGATAAGCATGCCATTAAACCATCTAAGTTAGATATGTCTTTTCCCTTTGCGACATGACTATCGCAAATGCGCTTGATGCACCCTCCAACACCATCGGGAGCACCTTTCCCATGCCCTCGTTCATTAAAATGCCAAATAATGGAAGTAATAGAAAATTCTTGGCTTAATAACGTAGCAATTTAAAAAAACATGGACTTATTGCGGTATTGAGTTAGAGGACCATCGCTTAAAATGTGTAAAGTTTGCAGTTTACAGTTCTTTGATTCTTTTTATTATAGCAATTAAGTGGATGCATATTGCAGTTGGGTCATGTCGGAGGTTTTCTGATGCGGTACAGAAAAAAGAACTTTTTATATAATTGTTAGGGGACTCTAAGTTTGTATTATAATATACGCTTGTATGCAACGATATTTGTGATTTTGATCCACCAAAATGCGCCGCCTGGACCTCTTGTCCATACTTACAATTATAATTTTCTGAGAAATCTATGTGCAATAATCCCGCAACGGTATACAAATTTTGTTTCAGACATTGTATGGATTTAATTTGATGAATCATGTTTCCCACGTGTTTTCTTAAAGTAGGTAAATTTAAGATTAATTTTTCAAATAGTTGTTTTTTTGTGGTTTGAACCTTCTCTTTAATAGTTTTTTTCTTTCTTGCGTCTTCATAAACTTTCTTTGAGGACTTTTATATACCTTGTTTTTTCTATTACAAGATCGAATAGCTCTCATACGGTACTTTGCCATTTTAGATTCCAGTTCAACTATTCTTTTTTTAAGGTAGTTATTTTCGATTCTTAACCTTCGCGCATTGCTTTTTACAATAGCATTCCCAACATTAATTCGCGAAAATGAAGGACTAGACGGTGGAGTGTTCTGCTCAACGAAACGCAAAGCATTTTTACAGTTTTTTTTCATTCTGGCGCTTAATTTGGCCTTTTCCCTCCATATTTTTCTAATTCGTCGTTGTTCTCGGGGGGTGTAATCTTTAATAGTTTTAATTTTGCCTTGTTCCTTTTTTCGTCGATATCTTTCCCTGTCCTGTCTTCTTCTTTCTTCTAATTCTGCTTTTTTCATTTTGGCACGTACACATCCGTCGTGTACGTGCCAAAATGAATGAAGCAGAATTGCACTGAGCTTCTTTTGTTCACGCCTGCGGCTCTTTTTCTCTTCCTCAGAAAGGCGAATCCTACTTCTACTTGCTCGTGGCATCGTAACTGCAACAAAAAGGATGCTTCCTACGCCATTTGCCAGTCACATGCATGTCTCATATAGATAAAAAGATGGTTCAGCTACAATAAAACTTATTTTACGTCTCTTCTGTAGACAACAGTATTTCCTGTAGACACATGCACCTAAACATATTGGATTTTGCACAGCTATCCCTAATACACATAAACGCTTCTGATTTATATAATTTTGAACTATCTACTTACCAGTTTATACGCAATACAGAATATCTTCAAAACATGACCAAAATCTTGTGTATCCTATAATATAGATACTTTTGCACCAACGCAGTCTCCATTTATAAAAAATCACGAACGAATGAACAACGTATGACGCAGTGATGCCAACATATTTTGGTCGTGTTTTATTTGTACGTGTTTCATTCAATAAATATTTTGGGTGCGTTCGAAATTTTTAAAATTGTTCGTGTTTTACGTGTCTACAGAAGAAGACTACGAATATTCGAACATTACGTTTATATGGTTTAATTCGTAAATATGGATTGCTGATTTTTTTATCTACACTACTATGAAAAGCTGTTTTATGTTTACATAAATTAACAATAAAATATTGTATTTATTGTTCTTGAAATATTTTTAAACATCCGTCAAACTGAGGTGCTAAGCATCCGAACAGTCTACACTGTAGGAGATATTTTGGTATGAACGAAAGCAGTAAATGATTTTTTTATGCTTATAATTAAAATAAGACCGAATATAGTATGCCGACAATATAATTTTAAATAATAAAATCATAGTGACGCTCTAATAATTAATTATTGGTGTCTTTACTATCGCCGAACTTAAAAAGTGGTATAAACTTACTGTATTTAATTATATCCGGAAAGACACCTTGGTCCACACATAAATTAAATATTATAGCCAAGTATCACCATACTTGGCTTTGTGGTCTCAATTATGGATGTGCACACTTTGACGGACATACCCCATAGGTCTTCGGTCAATTTGATTTTAATTTGCCGGAAGGCCTTTATAACTGTCATAGGGTTGATATGTTTGAATTGGAATTCAACCGGGCAGTCTGGAACGTTTGCTCTTAATAAAGCAATTGAGACCTCGGGTGACGAGTCTAAAGCTTCAGTAGTCTTACATGGTATGTTAGTAAAGAAATTCACAAATTCTTGAGCTACTTCAAAATTTGAGCTTATGGCACCATGTGAAGTCTCCAATAAAAATCATTGTTCCGTACTTTATTTCTATTAGTTTCATTATTGATAACTTTCCAAACTGTCTTTTTTTTATCAGCCCATTTGATCTTGTTGCTAATGTACAGGGCTTTAGCTCCTTGCAAGTGTTTCTAAAAACTTTTGAATATTTGTTTACGTACTTATTAAATGATTCCGTGTTAATGAAAGGCTTAAGGCCATATAGTTCATATAGTCTTTCCCTGCTTATCCTAATACCTTTAGTCGCCCAGTCACTGAATATAAACTTAGGGAAAGTGTCTTTTGACTTCTTTTCAAATGTTGTATTGAATTCTTTTATTACCACTGAAAAGAAATTATCGTAAAATTTATTTGCATCTTTAATGTCATGGCCTAGATCATTTAACTTATTTTGTAAAATACAATTGAATTTCGCTAATTTGCCAGTTGTAATTGGCCTATATTGTATTTGAATTTTTTGTAAGACAGCTTTAAACTTAAACGTTACCAATTGTCCACTATGGTCAGACGGTAGATAATTAACTATGGCTTTATCTAGATAATCACAATCGCAGAATACATTATCGATACAAGTTGAAGAAGTTGGTGTTATCTTAGTTGGTTCTGTAAAAACATTAGATACATTGAATGATTTAAAAAGGTTTAAAAATCTACTGCTTACTGAATTATTTTCTAAAATATTAACATTAAAATCTCCACAAATAATCGTAGATTTGCTACCTGCTGCAAGTTTCGCAAGGATGTCTTCCATTGTTGATTCGAATAAAGTAAAGTTTTGAGGGTTTTGGAGGTCTGTACACACACACTATAACATGCTTATCTAGCTCAAAACAGGACAGTTCGATGCAATGTTCCACTGACAGGTTAACAATGTCATTACGTTGCTTAAATTTTAAACAGTTATTTACTAATATGAGGGAACCACCGCGTAACATTGATTTACGATTAAACAGCTGCCCACATTATAATTTTCGTAATTAATTAGCATCTGGTAATCCTTCAGCCAATGTCCACTAAGACATACAATATCAAACATTGTTCTTTCTAAAAACATCTCAATTTCTAATAATTTGGAAGAGACACCCTGAATATTTTGATGAAATAATTTCAAGGTATGCTGCTGACCCCCTTTTTGGAATTTATTAAATTGAGAGCAAGAGGACACTTTAATGTTGGTAGGTATAACTAATTTCTTATTAGTATCCTCTCTTGTCTTATATACAGGGTGGCCCATAAGTTCTTACACATGTAAATAATTAATAAATAAAAAACTAATTACAATAAGAAATACCTTTTTATTTCGTATTAACCTTTATAAAATGGGAATTATATTTTGAAAATAACATCATCCAAATGTAACCCGTTACAATCACGGTACTCCTGTAAGCGACGTCTAAAACTATCGACGACTGCGCGGCAAGTCAGTTCTGTGATGTTAGCCATTTCTCTTTGAATATTTTCTTTTTCTCCTTAAGGGCCCACCCCAAAACCTCACGGTGCACCCGGTCATATGCCTTTTCGAGGTCAATGAACACCATGTGCAAGTTTTTATACACAGCTCTGTATTTCTCGCACAGCTGTCGGATAGCGAAAATGGCAACCCGACCAGGCATAAAACCGAACTGGTTCTGTGAGATTTCACTCTCTTCTCTCAGCCGCCTTTCAATAACTTTTTCCCAAGCTTTCATGCTATGTGACATTAGCTTTATCCCTCTATAGTTGTTGCACTCCAGCACATCACCTTTGTTCTTGAAAATGGGCACCAATAAACTGTTGCACCACTCATCAGGTATGGCTTCTTCCAGCAACAACTTATTGAAGAATAAAGCTAACCACGTCCATCCATCTAACCGTAATGACTTCCATACTTCAATTGGTATTCCGTCTGGACCAATTGCCTTCCCATTCTTCATTCCATTCACTGCTACTCTCACTTCATCCACACTCACCACTTAGTATATAACACCTAAAATTATACCGTTACTGCATATCGTATCATTTTTGAAACACAGTCAATTATTACAAAAAACAGTCAAATTGAAACACGAATAAAAAAAATGCATGTGAAAATAAAATGTGACTTCTTACCAGTATAATTTATTTTTTGTAAGGAGAAAAAATCACTAACTATTTTTTATAACCTTTTACCATACTTTAACAATGAATCACTGTTCGCGCCAAAGTTGACCGTCGGTTTGAAATAACAGTTGAATTAGTGCGCAACTCGAAAACCCTTATTTTTTTTTAAATTACCATAAAGTAATATGGCAAAGGTAACTAAAAATATACAGCCAAGCTTGACATTTAAAAAAAAAAACATTGAAATTTGCCTTCAAATGTGATGTTTCATTTTTGATACACTATGCACACACACTCCCTACCGCTCCACCCAGGGCGGGAGGGGTCATTTAATGACTTTCCATCAAAAAAAAAAAAATCGGTTCAGTAGGCTGTTATAAACTAACTACTTTCAGGACGTTTATTCTGTTGCATTTTGTATGTGGTACTTCATGAAGCATTCATCAATGCTCTTGTTTCTTAAATTGCATTGTAAGCACTTCCATAATGGTTCTTGCAGTGACTTTGCATATCCAGCAGCGACTCTGTTTGAAGCCCGTTCGAACCAGAAAATGACGGGGTTCGATTTGAGGTCTGCTGGCTGTTGTCGGTCGGGCTGTCATTATCAATCCAGTTCGTGATGTTTAGAGATGCGTCCCTCACTCTCCTCACTGAGTTTCCTCGTTTGAGGGCCTCGTAATCGCAAATTGAAAAAGTTACTCGAGTTACAACTTTGAACCACCTCATTCGTTCACTCGTCTTCATTGGCATTTGCTTAGGTGGGGGAACCGGGGCAATGTGGGCCCCACATTGCCCCGGTTCCCTAAGGGCAATCATGAATAAAATCTGAGAAAAACAAGATAATGAAAAAAATCAACAGTCATTTTTTAGTCTTTTTAGTTCCTTATTATCAATAATCTTTAAAAATTTTGGTGTCCAGTGTCTGGGGTAAAATGATCATATGCGGGGCATAATAGGTGGTCATAATATGTATGTTTAAAACCGAGCACAAAAAATACAAATGTGTGAAGGGATTCATCATCATTATCCTCTTCACCGGCGCAAGAACAGTGGGCCCATCTCTGATATGCACGGCAAATGACCTAACCCTCAGTAGATTCTGAGTACAAATATCCACAGTACAAACATTGTACATCTTCTTCCTCCGATTCGTTTTCTTTATTTTTTTCATTTTTCTTCGTCTTTTTCTTCCTTGCTTTCTTATGCTGGGCTTCTTCTATAACCTGCTTATAATGTGAACTGGTTATTAATGCCGTTTTTACGCGTTTTTGGAAACGTGCTTTGGGTTTCGGCATGATATCTACAGGCGACATGAGTTGCACATAGCTGTAGCATTGTTGATGGACCTGGAGAAGGTGATACAGGGGGCTGCTAGGTATTTGGTTGTGTCCAGGGAAAATGTTGAACTTTGTGTAGGATTATGCGTAGCCAACGGTTGTTGTTGATATTCTTGATTCAAAGATGATGGTGGTACAATTGCGTCATCCATAAGCAAGTATGTAGCGTCAGTAGCTAAAAAATCCTCATCACCAAAGATGTCTGGGTTAATAGGCCATCTGCCTGTTTTACGAAGTCCATTAATTGCTACAAGTATTGCAGCATATTTTGAAACTGCGTTGCAAAATAGGGTAGCTACTTGATAATGAGTCACTATATACCCTGGATTTTATCAGAGCCCTTTCTTAACTTCGTTTTTATTGTCAGATGGATTTTTAACTCTAGTCTAGGTCGCAGGTGGCAGAGACAAAGTCGACGATGGAATTAGCTTACCCAGAAGAAGCCTGTTCACTCTAACTTTGATGAGATCAGGGTTGAATGTGGAAACACAGACGCAGGCAGAGAGTTCTACTCCTTTGCTGTGCGCATTACAAAAGACGATACGGAAACGTTTGGCGCGAATTGATGGAATAACAACAAGGTAGGGATGGTAATTGGTAACTTACAGTGCGTCTAGATGCCCTATGGTAGAAGTGGGCCGATTTTTCATCGCCAATGACCCTCTTAGCTCTGCGGTCCATCGAGTCAAGTGCGGCAAGTTGATATTTAGCTGAACCATCCCAAAGGTGGCTGCAATACTCCGGACCGGACTTGTGCTTTGTAAAGCAATAAAAGCTGTCCCGGCGTGAAGTATTGCTTCATTCAATTAAGAATGCCCAGCCTTTTTGGCCGCAGTTTGGGCCTTGTACTCAATGGCATAAAAAGGCGATTCAAAAGTTAGCTGGCCCGCGTGACCGGCGTGACAGCTAACTTTTGAATCGGTCTATATCGTGCGCGGCAGGATTTTTGAATTTGGTGCGTATTTTCAAAACACGCGCAATCCTGCTGTTGTTTTAAAGGAGCATTATTATTTATATTCTTATCTATTACAACATAATTTTCTAGTTATAGCCCACTTTTCTCACATAAGTGCACCTATCATCATTTCATTTGAAAAAGTTTTTGTGTAAATTTAGAAACAAATTCTTCTATCTGCACTAGCAATACCTAATATCTTAAAATTCCAACATTTTATTTTATTCAAAAATTGAAACAATAACTTATATCTGCAATTTATATAAAAACCAGTAATGTTGTAATAAAATCATTAATTGCATAATATTGCAGTCAGTTTACATAAAACATTTAAAAAATCAAATATACTAAAAAAATAATTAAACGGACTTGAAACGTTTTTTTCGCCTCCTGTAAAGTTGCGTTTTTGTAGTTATTATTTATTGACTCTTCATCGGCGATTTGTCTCATGTTCCATTGCCTCCTTCAGTAGCGACCGCTTTGAGTAGAAGTTCACACTTTCCACTTGGTCGCTTGACGGAACGGCACTTCATACAGCGCATTCAAAAAAAGGCACAGTGACCAGCATAGGGCACCCCGTCGAAACTGTGTGTGGTGTGCAGAACGACGAGGTAACAAAACTAGGTACCTATGAGTGTGCAGAGTGCCGGCTCCCTCTCTGTTTTGATTTTTGTTTTAGAGAGTTTCACACATACCTTAAATTATATGTATTTATTATAATTCTATCTTTTTATTATTATTTTTTTCTTTTTGAGTTCTCTGTGTATGTACATGTACGTATAAATATATTTAACTTACGCATTCTTTTTTATAACTTCTTATTTCATTGGAGAGTAATTTTGATGTATTGTTTTTTGCTATTGCATGGAGATGAATGCATGGGGACGTTTGAAAAAATGACGAAGAATGAGCTAGAAGGTCTAATTTAATTTTATGATTTAGATATGGATGGCTCACACATTCCTACTAATTGTGTGCCTAAAATACCTAGATGCTACTTTATATATATATATATATATATATATATATATATATATATTTATATTTAGGTTTACTATTGACCAACTGACTAAGACAAACCATTGTGCAGGCGTACATATGAGTTTATATTTTGCATTTCTCTCGATGAGAACTTGGACTGAATCCATCGCGATTGTGTAAAAACCAAACACAATACGGTAGCAATTTTGGCCGGCACATAAACAATAAAATAAACCGACATTGCCATGAGGACAGTTTAATATTTTTTGGAAATCAAAACGCTGTATCTATTTGTCTTATTTTTTATCATTTGCCTTAATTTATCTGGCTTTAATCTTGTTATTTATATGAAGTTATTGTTTTTTTCTTCCGTCATCGTATTTTTATTTGTATTGTATATATCGCACTCATTACATATGTCTTTATTGGCTTGTGAAACGATATATTGTAATTTTGATTTCTGATATCACGACACTGTCTAACTCTCATTGTACAAAGAAAACATTTTTGTAAAAAGGTCGCCGTCTAAGTAAATTTTAATTGTATCTTTGCGTACATAATGTGATTCACGGACTGGATCGTATTGACATACCTTAAAACATCCTGTTTTATTTCGTCGTCTAAGACTATAGTTCTAGTTCCACCGCGTCGATCGGGAAAAAAAGAGCCACCACTAGAGTGCCATTTCACCAAAGCTGTTTGAACAGTTCTCTCTCCAACAGAAAGTGTAATAAGGAACATCGTTTGGCAAACAACCACTTTATTATGCCTCATACACACGTAACGATTTATCGTAGCGATTTCAGACTGTGCAGATAAATCGAACGTTCCTAGTGCCTCCACACGCCTCCGATATCGACGTCGATCGGGCATTCGCGATGGAAGATCATGACGCACTTGCAATATTAGGCCTGGTTATGTGTTTAAAGAAAAAAAAGAAGCGGAGTCTATGGTGTAAAGACTGGCTCTTGAAAAGGAAGCAATTTTCTCATACCAACTTGTTAAACGAGTTGAAATTCGCTCCGAAAGATTGGCATAGCTATTTGAGGATGAATGAGGAGGCATATTTAAATCTGCTGGCTTTAGTTTCTCCACTAATAAAAAAAACAAGACACTGTAATGAGAGAAGCTATAAGTCCTCATGAAAGGTTAACTGCTACACTGCGATTTCTAGCTACAGGACGTTCCTACCCATTGGTAGGAACGTGACGGCGTGATTGGTAGGACGAACTTCATACATTTATGAAGTTTTCTACAATGATATCACCGCAAGCTCTTAGCCAAATAATACCTGAAACCTGTGATGCTCTGTACGAGGTTCTACGGAAAGAGTACTTAAAGGTAAGTAATAAAAAATATGTAATCAACAAATTATTTACTAATTAAATTTTTAGGACGCATTGAAGAATATTTAACAAATACTTTTTATTTATCATTAAAATTACGTATATAGGAAGTAATTGTACTACCAGATTGTGCATGATCTGGCTCTACTGGTGATGTAAATTCCATTGATGATTGAGTGTGTGGCTGAGTGAAAAGGTTTTGAATGTGTGGCTGAGTGGAAAAGTTTAGAATGTGTGGCTGAGTGGAAAAACTAGTATTTGCAAAGTCATCGTATTTTCTTAGAGTGTGTGATAAAGTTAAGCTACCCATTTCAGCCAAGAACAGAGTTTCATTAATTATTTTTCTGCTATAATTCTCTGTTCTTTTGGTAACTCCTGTAGTTTCATTCCAACATTTTTTCCAAAAACCTCAAAAAGATTATCGGGTTGTTTAGGCCTCTTAAAATGATCATGTACGGACTTAAGTACGTTAATGTATTTTTTCTTGATCTTGGCCGAATATGACCCGATATTGATGAAGCTCGTTCGCTGTCAGAACCGTTTGCCGGGGTTGATGTGTCTGATTCGTTGTCAGAATAGGTCAGTGTTGGTCTGTCTCGGTCGCCGTCTGGACGATTGTAGTTCGTTGAGCCGATGCTAGCGGTTGACCGCGTCTGTAGAATAGAAGAAATATTATATTCCTGAAATAATTACTAATGTAATTTTGGAAATTTTGTTACAGTTTCCAAGAACAGAAGAAGAGTGGAGAATAATAGCGACAGATTTTGAGCAGAAGTGGAACTTTCCTCACTGTTTAGGTGCTATTTATTTATTTTTATTTATTTATTTATTTGGGTCACCAACAGAGGCTACACATTACATGCACGTTAACATAGATAGAGACGGTACAAATGTGCACTTCCAATTATAGGCGACCACATCATTCACTTAATAACTAGGCTGGTACAAAAGTTTGATAATATTGATGGCAAGCACGTTGAAATCGTGCCTCCAAGCAACAGTGGTTCGTTTTATTATAACTATAAACATAGACACAGTATGGTATTACTGTCAATCGTTGATTCAAAATACAGATTCCTGTTAGTTGATTTTGGGACAAATAGAAGGGTTTCCGATGGTGGATTATTGTTGAATACACAATTTTATGAAACACTTGAAAGAAGAAGAGAATATATATATCAGTATCGTAAATGATCAGCGGTCTCCGAGACTATAGTAGGTATACACAAGCAAATGTACGTATACACGCACTATGTTACCACACAAACACATTCATTAGTTCGCTTCTCGTTTTGTGTTCCTCACAAATTGAATATCTACTTATGAGGGTATCTTGGTATCATATTGGCCAGCCGTACTAACTTGTTTTAAATATAACTACCGACACTTTTGCTTTATTTTGTTGTTATTAGATGTAACTTACTTATTCTAAATCTGCATGCTTCGTCATTAGACGACGATAAATTTATGTTAAAATTTAAGTCTCATATAAGTGAACTGTATCATGTTCTTATGAGAATAAAGAATCTTTAAACCTAAAGAAAGGCGTTAAATATTCCTACAGAAGAAAGGTTACACAATAGTGCACGAATACTGCCGTATGTATTTGTAGCTGATGACGCGTTTCTTCTAAGAAAGGACATGATGAAGCCATTTCGGCAAAATGACTTATGATATATAACTATCGGACATCGCGAGCACGCCGTATATTCGAAAACGCTTTTGGTATACTAGCGGCGAGGTTCAGAATTTACAGAACACAAATGAATATGTCGCCTGAAACTATTGGGTCAGTTGTAAGAGTAACCTGTGCTTTGCATAATTATTTGATGTCATCATCGCTTAATGCATACGCTCCTTAAGAATGTTTCTCTAGTGAACATTATTAGGAAGGTACGATAACGTCAGGACTCACAACAAGAGAGTCAACACTTGAACCATTACAAAGAACTATACAAGGCCGTGCAATTCAAACAACAAATCAGATAAGAAGTCAATTTATGACGTATTTTGTAACTGAAGGGAAAGTTCCTTGGCGAGACAATTTTATTCATTAAGTAGCTGATCCCGCGCAACCTCGTTCGCGTAGTGTCCTACACCTACCCTGCACCTAGCCTACTCCTACCCTGCACCTAGCCTACTCCTACCCTGCACCTAGCCTAGCCTTATGATTTAGGGGTATGAAAAATAGATGTTGGTCGATTCTCAGACCAACCCGATATGCAAACAAAATTTAATAAATTTAGCCTTTTTGGAGGAGTATGGTAACAAACATTGTGACACGAGTATTTTATATATTAGATGTCAAAATACAGACCTTGTATTTGAGTATAATTAAGCAATCAATATTTTTCCAGAAATAAAAGCTTACCTCATTTTCGTCCTCATCTATATTCGATGTAGATGATCTCGGTACCTCTTGATCGTATAAAAACTCAACAACTCGAAGTACCCATAACCGAGGTTTATAAATCTCGTCAGTCTAGGGACTGACGAGATATATAAACCTCGGTATTCCATCCATATCTCCATATTTACACGATTTTTTTTATTTTATTGAGCTCTTTTTTATATGTAGTTCGAAGATTATTGATCTTCTTAACCACTATATCCCTGGTGGCATTTGGATCTATGGATTTGTATTTTTCGACTAGCCTGTTTTAGGCGGCGTTTTTTTTGTTGCGGTCATGGTAATCCTTACATGTAGAAGACTACATGTAAGGATTACCATGACCGCAACCAAAGGCAAGTTTCGTTTCTGTAACTTTCTATAAAATCTTGCAGTTGTTCGCGGCACAGAGTACATTAAATATACGGATATAGAGTCATCACTTAGAATTATTATACTAGCGCCATCTATCGGTATACGACACCTGTGTAGCAAAACGGTCGGGTGGTTCCACATAATCATAAGTTCATAATATTCCTCAAAGTAATTTCCAAAGGCTAAATCAATATAAAAACGATTTGACTTTTGGAAATTACTTTGAGGAATAATAAGATATAGAGAAAGGAATTTAGGTAAATCAAACAACAGTTTAGTGGTTGACTGCCTTTTTATAATGTTTTCTTTTATTATAAAAATTATATGCATACATTTTCATGAGGTCATTTTTGTCCACATCTAATCTGGTGCCATTAATTATTTTATTAATATCTCGGCACCAGTTACAAATGAAAAATTTGCAGGACAGCTCCAACATGTACTCAATTGTTTGCGATTTGTGGTTTTCATAATCAAATAATTCAAAATCTAGTTCTACATAAATCAATGTTTTTAAAAATGATTTTATGTTGACATTTACAGATTCGTTTTTGAGACGTGCGGTGATTAAATCTTGTATTTTTGAAAAAAGCATTACTAAATAATTATTAGGATATGTTAGATAAGATTTTCCCTTTTTAAATTCTCTTATTTTCAAAAAATCACTTATATTATTTTCGTCATAAAAACAATCTTTACATTTTTTACAATTTTTAAAAACGTTTATTCTCGCTTTTCTTAATAAATAACCAACTACGTACTGTAATGTAGCTAATATTCGTGGGTTATTTTTCTTCACCTCAAAATCTGTATATTTTACATCACTCTCCAAATCCATTACAATAGTGGGCATGGTCTTCTTTTCAGGATTTTTAAATAAAGATGCCATTGATTTAAAAATTGTTTGGCAACTATCTTCTTCACAATTAGAACCAGGTGAGTGCTGGCTACTTATGTTATTAATTAATAACGCAGCATAGGACGATTCGAAGCCCGCTACAGTAGGGTTAGTGTTTCTACACCCGTGGCTTCGAATCAACCCAAAGAAATTCTCTAGAGGATCTTGATTGAAATGCCTCATCCACACAGATTTTATATTATATTTGTTAAAAAGTATTTCTATGAGGTACTCCACATTATTTATCGTACGTAGCCAATTATTTATTGTTGGAACTGTGACCTGCTTGTCCTGTGTTTTAATACTTTTTTAGCTTTCAACCAAACGGTGTCATGCTCTGATTTTGGTTTTACTTGGGTCAGTAAAGTTTTTCCAGACCTTTTCTTTGAATTATCATAACTCCCATTTAGAGAGTCAAAGAGTTCGTCGAAAAACAGGATAACATCCGCAGTCTGTGTACACTCAGATGGGCGTATGTTCCTTTCTGAAAAAATAAAAATAAAGTTAATTTGGCAGTATAGCAGAACTCTAAAACACAAATATAGTGAAATTGACACAAAAAATTACTAGCTACAGCTTTTGACCAAAAAAGTGTGAAAATTTGCAAGAATAGAAAAGAAATTATGTTCATTTCATTCTATATGGACAACCCCTACCTATCGGGAATCGAACCCTGAAATGGTGTCACTGTGCTGCTTTGGTTTAGGTGTATTAAGATATTAAGCACTCGTCTACAGATATAATATTTTATGGAATGTTTCAAAAATGTTTTTTTTTTAAATTATTATATTACCTGCTAAAAATCCCATAGTAACTGCAATTTTTCGGCTCAAAACTTGTGTTGCATATTTGACCTTCATTTTTTTTTAATTTATCGGGATTAATGTGTCGATCAGTTAATTTATTCACAAGTCGTATGCCTTTATAAGCTGAGTCTTCTTCATATAACTTGGCTACATGTTCCCATTTTGCCACTTTTATAGAGCCATTTATGGAATATACTAAATTTTTGCTCATCAAATTATTTCTGATTCCCTTAATTAAATGAGGCGGGTCATATAAAGGAATCACCTCATTGTCATCTACTTCAAAGATATCTCTTCGCAACTCTTTATTTTTCCTTAAATAATTTGCTCTTGTTTCCTGAATCAGAGAGTTTATTGCACTGACGTTGGATGCATCTTGGTCACATACAGTGGCTAAGACATGTAGACATGTACACTATGTAGTTTTTGTATGACTATTTTTATTTGTCTTGCTAGTTCAGTCGAGTTAGTGCTGCCTGCACAAAATGTATATGAAACGGGTTGTTTGTAGTTCTTTTGAACCCCTCTTATTAAGAACACAAGAGCATGGTCAGCTAGTTTTTTTGTCTTGACTCTCCATTATTTACGAAGCCCGAAATTTCGTCTCTTCTTTGATTGTAATCAAAATGTGGTGAAATGGACATTTCGTCAAATAATAATATGCAAAGAAGAGATTAGCGCGTTCAAACAAACAAACAAACAAACTCTTCAGCTTTATAATATTAAGTATAGATGTAAATATAAAATAAAGTAACAATAAATAAAATAAAGGTGACAAATGATATGATTGTAATGAATCTTGTCAGCACAACTTTTATTAAGGTCACTTCTATTACCACTCTACTGGTTCACGTACGCGGCTAAGTGGTCAACAGGTGCGCTCAAGTTCCAGCAGGGAGGGTAAAGTACTGTAGTGAGGCAGTCAATGCTTTTGTAAGTCAAAAAATTTAATACAGCCTCTGTGAGAATATAGTGCCGTTTCACTTATAAATAAACAAGTAAAGCTATGTAGAGCTTTTCAGTCTTGCCCTGTCAGTTTCCTTAATGCTAATTACAGACTACTGTCTGGTATCGAGGAGCCCTCTCGGTGGTCTCACATCTCACAAGAGCAGTGGTAGCCGAATTGTAACGGCCCTGACTAACGAATTGTAAATCGCGGGTTCAAACCCAGCCAGGCGCATTACTTTGTGTAATTAATATCATCACCACTGCTCTCAAAACGGTGAAGGAAAACACCGTGAGGAAACCGGCATATCCTAGAACCAAAAATTCGAAGACATGTGACATTCACCAACCCGCACTGGGCCCGCGTGCTGGATTACGGCCCATTCCCTCTCCTAGAGAGGAGGCCTGTGTCCCAGAAGTGGGAACGTTAAAAGGCTGATTATGCTAATATCAGTCCACGGAAATCGTGTGCAAATTAAAAATGTTGACTCTATGTAGAGTCGATCTCTACTGACCAGAAGACAGGTCTTTCCAAACCCTTTCAAACGAACCCAAACACGGCTACTCCAGCCCAAAGAGTTCCCGAGACAATGCAGACTAAAATTCCAGTCGCCAATTCAAAATGGCGCCCAGAATACGGTTTCTTCCAGGTATCTCCGGGACCGCTGGACCTAATACCACCGTGCTTGGGCTCTCCCGACTGGGCCCGACGAAATCTATCCTCCTACACGATTTTCAGGCTGAAAAATATCAGGTCCTGAAAAACCGCTGAAAAGGTGTTATCCAGATGCCGAAAGGTAAAGCCGAGTCCCAAGTGAAAACGGCAGCTTTCTGCGACCACCGAGTCCGGAGTTATGTCAGGTGTAAGTTTTCCAAGATGGCAGCCAATATGGCGGCCAGTTAGCTGAAATTGACACTAGTTCAGTTAAATTAGCCGAGTTTGGGCTCCTCGGATAGGGCTCGAAGAGTCCAGTCCGAATTTTTTGATTTTTATCTTGGAAAAGTAACCCCCGATTTTTTGGAGCCAAAAAACCCCCTAATTTAAGATAAAACGACTACTGTCGAAAAACTACTCAACAAAATTTTATTTTTGCGTAAAATAAATGTCATAGCTAACTTATACTATTTTTGGGAACTGGTTCCAAAGATATTAGACCCTTACTTCGTACCCCTCGTTCCAACCCCTAACATTAAAAAATTTCTGACTCTAAAAGTATTAATGATAAAAACCTGAAATTTTGCAAATATGTAGATTTTATAAAGGCCCTTTACAAACTATACAATGTGGAGACGATAATAGGATCATAAATGAAACTTCATATACGTCATGACATTCCCAACCCGCACACAAAAAATCAAATGAATATGTCCAGTAGTTTAGCCGCAAGAGATTATTTTTCATTTTTAAGTATTTTCTACATGATGTATTGTAAACAGAAAAACACGCGACAGGTTAACGACATACGTTGCCAGCTCGCTACCAAGTAGGTAATCTGTGTGCTATTTCAAAAACCTACGCCTGTTCTTCAAAAAAAAATATTTTCTCAATGCAAATTACACTTTATGCCTGAGCCCTAAGAGTCATCACAACTAGATAAAAAAATGCATGCGGAAGTTTTAACTTTCTGTTACGCACTCATGTCAATCGAAAAATATGTATGTGCAAAAGAGACAGGTAAGTTTGCTTGTTTCTACTTTGCTTACTTGTTGAAACCTGCAAGTTACGCGGTCAGTGTGTCACCGGACTTCCTGCCTGCCTGTGACGCGTTTTGTTCCGCTCTGGAATTTCGGATGCGCCCGCGCCGTTCGAAGGCGCCACGCGAGTGTTATCGTATCTTTGTTATTGTGTTGTGTTGTGCGAAATTTGACGCTTTGTTTTAATAGTGACAGGACACAACGTATTTTAGGTACTTAGTTAAATAGCTAAGTAAACTTTACGACATTAGACGCTTAATACTAGGTGTTTAAAGGTTTTATTATTAAATAATAATGCCTCGCTACAATTACACAGCTTCGGAGTATACCGATATGATTTTAATTTATGAGGAGTGTCACGGAAATGCCGCTTTAGCTATACGGACATACCGTGAGAGGTATGGGAACACCCGTATGTGTCCGACCCACGGGCGCACTATTGTTCAAGCTGTCCAGAGGATACGGGAAAATCAATCATTGATCCCGCACGTAGATGGTGCTCCTTCAGGTGCAAATGTGACTCCAGACGAAAGAATTATTCATTATTATGATCGCAATCCAACGTCCAGTCTGCGTAATGCAGGTCGACTTTTTCGAGTAAATCACAAAACTATTCAAAAAGTTTTGAAACGTGACAAACGCAGACCTTAAAGTACAAGCATTGTTATCTAGAGATAAGCCAATAAGAGAAACTTTCTGTCGCTGGTTGGAAACCAAAACTCTTGAGAATCCTGACTTCCTGTATAATGTGATGTGGACTGACGAGAGTACATTCACAAGGAATGTTTTATGGAACCGACAGAACCTTCGATACTGGAGCCGCGTGAATCCGCATCTAGTACGGGAGACTTCACACCAATAAATTTGCTGTCAATGTGTGGGCTGGCATACACAGAAATACCATCATTGGTCCGGTATTTATTGATGGTAATTTAAATGCTGTAAAGTTCATTGAACTTCTCGACGGCTCCGTTTCCGAGTACACGGACGAACTTTCGCTGGACGTGTACAGACAGATGTGGTACCAGTTAGACGGAGCACCAGCACATTCAGTGGTGTCTGCAAGAGAGCGATTGACTGAAATGTTCGGACAACAGTGGATTGGCCGTTTTGGACCAGTGCGATGGCCAGCGAGGTCACCAGATCTCACGCCCCTTTTTTTTTTTTTTTTGGAGTGGAAATCATCAAATGACTTCTCCCACTCTGGGCGGAGCGGAAAGGAGTGTCAGACTCTTACTGACTAAAACTCACCCGTGTTCCTGCTTGTGCCCTTTGCGTTCCAGGGCCGCGGTGACTCTTTCGAACAAATTCCGCAACCCTAGCAGGCACTGACCCTATGGGACCCCGTCTTCTTTGCTGACGGCTCTTTGAGGCGCGCGTGGAACACGACGCGCCGTCGACTCGGGCATGGTTGCTATCGGACGGCGAGCCACCCATAGCTCGCCATCCGCAGGCCCGCGCCTACGGTGGCCGGGAATCGCCCTGCGTTTCCCGACGCCCGGGGCGTCTTCTCCTGTTGCGGCGGCTGGTTAGAGGGGCTTCCCTCTCTCGCACGCGCTCCGCCTCCTCCTTCGCTAGCATTACTGCTTCGCAGAAGGAGGCGGCCGCCTCCCATGCCTCCTCGCTCCCGACCATGGCTTGAACCAGGGCCGGACGTGAGAGGTCGCCGCCGCCGATCGCCTCGATGAGGACACGGCGGTGCTCCGCCCAAGCAGGGCAGACCTCCACCGTGTGCTCCACCGTGTCCTCCGGGCGATCCACACAGTGATGACACCCGGACGTGTCCTCCCGCTGGATCCGACACAGGTACCTCCCGAAACAGCCGTGTCCGGTGAGCACCTGTGTCAGGCGGAAGGTGAGGACGCCGTGGCGTCTCTCTAACCACTCCTCAAAGAGGGGACTTATCGCCGCAATGGCGGCGTGCCCAGCGCTGGGTTGCAGCAGTCGCTGTCTCCATACCTCCGTGAGATCCCGCCGGAGCTCCGTCCGCTGCGCAGCAATCTGCCGCGGCAGCAGAGTTTCGCCCCGGCGTAGTGCCTCCACGCGCAACGCGTAGACGTGCGCGAGGGCTCTCGCCTCTAGATCCCACGGCAGCAATCCGGCAAGGAGGTTCGCCGCCTCGCCGGAGACCGCGCGGTATCCCCGGATCAGCCGGATGGCCATGACCCTCTGGGCCGAGACCAGGTGGCGCGCTGGCAGTCGCCTCAGCGACAGCGCCCACACCGGGGCCCCGTAAAGGGCCATGGACCGCACGATCCCCGCGTACAGCCTCCGGCAGGAGGCGTTTGGTCCCCCTAGGTTGGGCAAGAGCCGCTTGAGGGCAGCCCCGGCCCGCCCCAGTTTGGGAGCCAAACGGCGGAAGTGCTCCGCGAAGTTCCACCGGCTGTTGAGGACGAGACCCAAGTAGCTCATCGTCGACCCGACGCCGATGCAAACCCCTCCCACCGTTATCTGGGATCCCGATGGTGGCCGGGCCGTGAAAACCCTGTGGAACACCGCACGACATCTCTCGCCGATTCCACTCTCCCCGGTGACCGGGGTAGATGACGGCTCTATCCGTCAGGGAGTCCTCGACCACGCGACAGAGGTAGGTTGGCACTCGGTGATACCGGAGTGCCTCCCCGATGCAACTCCAAGGCAGGGTGTTGAACGCGTTGGCGATGTCAAGAGACACCGCCACCACCACCCCGCCCCGGGAAATCGCCTCCCCCGTCGTGAGGGCTCTCACGCGCATGATGGCGTCCACCGTCGAGCGCCCCGCGCGGAAACCGAACTGGTTCTCCGCCAAATCCGGCCCAGATCTCACGCCCCTGGATTTCTTCTTGTGGGGTCACAAAAAATGAGGTATACTCAACACAAGTAAATACCGTAGAAGAATAAAAAAATAGAATAATAATATCCTTTAATAAATTGAAAGAAATGGCTGCTAATGGTGACCTTTTATCAAAAGTGAGAAATAACATTAGACGTCGGTGTAGTCTGTGCATTCAAGAACACGGCGGACATATTGAAAATAAAAAAATTTAATGACTGGCGACATAACTAAAGTGATTGAAAAGTGATTGTGAATAATAACTTGATTAGTGCATTCTCGCATTTCTCGCGGGTGAATGATGTCCGACTCTTTGGTTAGTAATTTGATTTGTGTAATTGAATGTTCACGCGTGTGAACCCCCCAAACTTCAGAGCTGCCATAGCCACGGGACCGTGCGCACGTCACGTTAAGAAGCCTTGATGCGCGCGGCTAATCCACCATATTGGTTTTATAATAAAATTTAAGGTACCGAAAAATGTGGCTTATTATTATTGGTGGCTCTCACCCCAACATTGAACATTAATTATAATATTAATGATGGTGCCAAAACATTACGTCACTGCGTCGGCCGTCGTCGGCGTAGCCGCGCATCCCCGCGAGCGACCGCGCGCTTTATATTGAATGAAACCACGCAGCGTTGCCATTCTTACCGCAGGTCAGTGAACCAATGTTATAAATGGTGTTTTATTTTGTTTGCTGTTTTAAGCTATTTAGTTTGTTAGAAAATATCGTTTTTTTAATTTCGATTTTCGGATATATTTGATAGTTTACAAATGTTTATATAAACCAGTATAGCCAGTGTTTTCATTTAAAGTCATATTGTCATCTCCACATTGTACTGAAAACGGGGGGTCATCGCGACAAATAATTATTTATAAACTTTTGAAGTTTTTAATTTTGTTTGAAAACTCTATATCTAAGGAACCAGTTCACCTTTTTTGCTGCAAGAAGCGATGTTTCCACGAGTTCGACGTCCTGCTTTGATGCCGCTTGATGTTTTCAACCGCACTCGGCTGGAACTGGTTGCACGTGGTCACGTGGAGAAAGGTTTTTTCCAGTTTTCTCGAAGAGCGAGTCCCGGAAAAATCGGTAAGCTGTCGCAAGTTATGGGCGTCACCAAGACGCTTCGTTTCGCACTATAAAATAGAGGTGTCGTCGATCTAGTTTTTGCAGCGTTTCAATTTTTAAGTATTTTTTTTTCTCAATTTTCACTTTTTTGTGTGTTATTCACTTTTCACGGCACTCACACTTGCGCGATTTGCACCAAACGGTAGGTCTTATTTTTGCGCACAATTTGATATATCACAAGATGGAAAACGGTTAAAAAATACCACTTCGACGATTTTTCAAAGAAATTTTTAGCGCGGAGCAGACTTTGGCACGTGTTATCGTCGCGGGGGGTTCGGTAGTCCTTGCGCGGGAGCGTTCAAATGTTAAGACCATTATCAATTACAAAACTCATTATTTATGTGAGATATTAAAATTTGGATTTTAGTAATACTATTTAGGATAGGTATAATGGCCCAAAAAAAAACAATTTTAATTAAAAACAATGTTCCGACCTTATGCGTGGAAGGCATCGATATTGACGTCGCTTACCCGCTTTGGTTGCTTTACAGGGAATCATCATTTCGTCAATTTTGAATTTCCTCTTACTATCTTGAGTTAAGTCAATTTTCTAAGTTTTTTTTTTTTTAAACGTTTCCCCACATTAGGAATTTCTCCTGTGTCGTGGGTGCGTTTACAAACATATAATCTCACATACACAAACAGCTAGACCCGGAACAACTATCTGTAGGCCATACAAATATTTGTTCCGTGCGGGAATCGAACCCACCTATCGAAATGACCTAGACGAATGACTGAGTTCACTCTGAACTTTGTCATTCGTCCAGGTTGTTTAGTTACAGAAACAGTGGGACGATGCGATCTGGTATTTCTGGGTGCGTCCCAGAAATACCAGATCGCATCGTCCCACAGTTGGAAGTACTTCTTCCAACTGTGGGACGATGCGACCTGGTATTTGCCCTCATGCGAACGTTAAGCCAAGTCATAAAGTCACTTGCAGTTGGTACAAGTGCTACAGGCGGTGTAGAGGGCGCAGAGAGTGCAGGGGTTGGTGGAGTTGCAGGAGTAGCGGGAATTGCTGGGAGTGACGGAATATCACTCAGTATCGACACTTTCACAATTTAGTTCTAGAGGGGGCTAGAATAGACGCTTTGAAAAATTGGTGTGAGTCGAACATTCTGGCTGGTGGTGGGGTCTTAGTCATCGTCCAAAATATTAAGCCTTTCCAAAGAACTATCAACAGAAGTGCAGAAGTTGACATAGAAAGCGGAGTGTGCACATGTAATTCATCATCAAGGTGAATATTCACTATCTGATATCCGAGATAATAATATATTACCGATTGAATAAAAAAAGAAGGATCGCCGCCGGCCTGTGAAGTGGGTTCGAAACTGGATTCACAGGAGAGATGCCTTTGGTGCATCCAATAATCTATTGAGAGAATGGGCTGCAGAAGATCCAACTCGATACCGAATTCATTTGAGAATTAATGAAATACAATTTATATACTTGTTGGATAAGGTATCATCACGGATATAAAAAAATAATACGTTGTTTAGACCAGCTTTGAGTGCAAAATTGAAATTACAAGTGACGCTTAAATATCTGGCTTCAGGTGCTAGCTTTGGAACATTAGAAGAGTTGTACCGTGTACCTCAATGTAGCATTACAACATTTTGCCCGACGTTTGCGATGCAATTTATGAAGCACTGACAGAATATATTAAGATTAGTAAAATCACATTGTTAATTTAGTATGTTTATTTGTATTCATGAGTCATAATAACAAAGATGAAAAGGAACGTAATAGTTTCGTAGAATTCAATTAAAAAAAAAACAAGTATCATCAGTATCACTAACATCACCATTATAGAATGAACTGCGTCTTTTAATATATCTTTTGTAGCGCTGGATTGTACTGATACCTGGTGTTTCAACTATAGACGATTCAGTTATATCTTTATTGAGAACGTAATCTACAATATCTAATATCGTTTGGTATAGAGAGTGACTGTTGCTTCAACAATTTTATTCGCTGCTCTTTCAATACTTTCAAAATATGAGCTTCAAGGGCGTAGTCCAGCGGATGCTTTTGAAGCTGCTAACATTATGGCCAAAAACATTAAATTCGTTTTCTTCTTGCGTACTTTATTTATCCTTCTTAATTCTCTAACGACTGCATCTAATGGATCATATCTTGCAGTTCGGATTTGCGATGATGCCTGCTACAAATGACTCTTCTCATTCTTCATCTCTTAAGAATGAGAAGAGTCATTTGTAGCAGGTGTATTTTCTCTGCTACTTAGCCTGAAACTTAACCTGAAAGAATACACTTTTGAATAATTCGATTTTTGAGCTTGATTCATTAGGAACAAGTTTATGTAACTTAGGGCTATGGCAGTAAAGTAAACCGGCCTTGTCGCCGCAAAAACAACTAAGCAAGCGATACTTAATGGTATTTTCGAATGACGAAATCATTTGATGTAATTTCATCGTTCCAGGCACAGCAGTAATATTAGATGGAATAATTTAAGAAATATTTTTCAAATCGGTATCGTTAACATAAAAAATAAAATATTGTTTTCATTGTATTCAACAAAACATTTTGGGCTTCTGTTGCATTAGTGCAATATATCGCAACCGTAGGAGACTCTCTTATCTAATTGGCGTTTTACAATGCCTCCGACACCATCGGCCAGGCTTTTACCATGGCCACTTTCTGAGCACGACCATGTAGAATAGTCAAGTTTTAATTTACATGTAAACAAGTTTGGCAAGAAAAATTTCTTTTTTTTTCGATACTGGTAAGTGGGTCCGTCTGAAAAAAAAATCAGGGTAACGTTTCCTAGCATATTTAATTACGGGTATTAAATGTGCCCAGATAGCTTCAGGTTCATGGCAATTATTATCCGACACGCTTGCAAATGTCTGACACTTATCATTAAAAATATTGCTCCAGTATGCAGAGTTATAGAATTTTTGGATGCCCCAAAATGAATTGACTGAACCTCATGTGCATCTTACATTCGTAGCTTTCAGAAAAATTACATAATATTGCTGGTGTAAATTAATGTTTGCTGATTTTGGGAATTTTCTGTGGACTGTATTATGAAGTTTTTCTTTAAGGAATAGTTCATCTTGACAAGACAAGCGTGTAATTAGATGAACTTACCTCCAATTGAATACGAAAAATGGCGGGCTGAGCTAGCATTTATTAACGAGTAAGTTGGGAGTGTGACGGAGTTATGTATCGATGTTTTTGCGTAATGATGTAACCGCGAGCGCGCGAAATTGTGGCGTGAATTCACTTCAAGTCGAATCGGTGAACTAACCGTGTCGTATATGGCGGTGCTCGTCGCAGGTACGAGGTGGGAGTGGGGATTTCAAGGGGCGAGGATTTTATACTCAACTAAGCTAGCGGTATATAATAAACTATACCAAACATCCCCCCCGCCTTGAACCCTTCAATAAGAATAAGAGAAGACAGTTTTACAACTACGAACGAAAAGCTAATTTAACGAGGCAAGATTTAGATTAAGGATATTTACTACGAACTAGGTACGAACTACGAACTATGTATGCTGGCTGACTATTGAGTTGGCAGTGGGCACAATTTAACGATCAGTCTTTTAAATACACCGCTCCCGGTCTTTACTTCAAGGACGCGAGTTACTCCATCCTTTCCAGGAAGCAACTTAGTGATAATACCAAGAGGCCACTGAAGAGGAGGCGCGTTCTCCTTATTTAGTAGCACTACTGTACCGACTACAACTGGAATCGCTGAGGTATTCCATTTCTCCCGACATTGGAGATTATGGAGATACTCAGATCTGAAACGTTTCCAGAACGACTGGACGAGAGAATCCAGTAGCGAATATCGAGTAAGTAAAGTAGCTCGTTCGTTGCTGAGGTCAGCTGCAGGTAACATAGTAAGTGGTACAAGCGAAAGAAAGTGCGCGGGCGTGAGAACACTAGGTTCCGAAGGGTCTGTACTAAATTGATAGAAAACGAAGCATCTGAAAATGCCAAGAGATACAGCTCAGAATGCGAATCAACGCCTAAATAACGAGAAAACGAAAGAGTAGAGATTAGAGGTAATTCTGAGATAAACTGATTCCACAACGAAGAACAGTTTCTGGAGGTTGGTCGTCCCAATCGAGTTTGAGAAACCAAAGTTGTTTGATAAGCAATTTCGAATATAAAATAACGGGACCAATAAGACCAAGTACGTCATACAAACGAGCTGTGACGGACAACATCGCTCGTTTGGTATCTTCGGGTTTAGGCGGCGTGGCAGTAAATTTAAGCGAATCTGAAGATGGTAGCCATTGAAGGCCAAGAATTTTTAAAGATGTGTCTGAGTCGAAAGAAACGGATTCCGATTGGCGATGAGTATTAGGAATGGTAGCAAGCAAGTCCGGAGAATTACTTGTCCATTTAACTAAGTCGAAACCACCACGTTTCAAGAGCTGGATCAGATCAGCTGCCGTCTTAACCGCTTCGTCAAGACTAGAGGCGGAGGATGCTAGATCGTCAGTATATCTGTCACTTTCTAACACACTAGAAACGAGAGGGAAACTATCACGTTCGTCACTAGCGAGTCGTTGTATAGTGCGCAATGCTAAAAATGGCGAAGAACGAAGACCGGAGGTGACGCGATTAAATTGGTAGGTCTCAATTGGAGCGTCATCCGAGAAACGATATAGGATTATAAGAACAATGCGAATGATGTACGTGAATGCAGAGGTAAGTACATTTGACGAATGTCATCGAAAAAAGCGAATTCAAACGGTTGCCACATCAAAAAATATCTGAATATTGGTTTTCTTTTATAGTTGACTAAAATCGTAGTTACTTACTGGGAATTCCTGTATAACGAAAACTCTAGGACAAAATAAAATTTTAATTTATTTTGTTATAACAACTAGTTTAAAACTTTTTACAAAAAATAAAACCGATTTCTAAACAAAAAAACCAAAAAGTATAAAATCGGTGTTTTTGGTTGCTTTTTTATTGTTGAACACCGGTAAAAAGTTTTTTTATTTTTCACTTTTTAGTGGTTCACTCCCAGCTAAACATACCCAATTGGTGTAAACAATAAACAAACATGCGATTTCAGCTCCCGACAGATTTGCTATCATTTATTGAAATTAACAAAAAAACCGTTTGTTCGATTTCGATAAAATTTTCATGGGACCATTTGGGAAATACACCCTTTCCAACAAAAAAAGAATTTTTGAAATCAATCAAGCGACGGAGTTATGCGCGAACAAACATTAAAAAAAAAACATACAAACATCCGAATTGAGAACATCCTCCTTTTTTAGAAGTCGGTTAAAATATATTAAAAAACTAATTTTATATTGTTTTACTACAAACTTAGTGATTTTAATATGCGTATAATGAGAATATTTGGGGATTAAGACACTTCAAAGTTAGGAAAGTATGCATGGAACATCGTGAAATTGCGAGTGTTAGTACGTTTTTATTATTTTTTAAAATTAAGTGTTTAGTTTAAATTATTTTTCTGTTTTAATTTTTTTTCTTGAAATGTGCTATCGATTGCCATTTTAAACATGATATTTTGACTAATAATTATTAAATAAGATAATTGATAAGTCAGTGGACATTATGTTATGGCAATGGTCAAAAAATTTGAGAAACGCTCGTTAATGCATCTGTTTGACACAGACGCCGCACACCCCGCCCCGCTGGACGCTCGATTTAAGCGGGCACTTAGGCCGTACACTTACGAGTTCAATTTGTATGTCACTTGAATTAAAAAATATACAAGTTCAAACTGTCAGTTCAGTTGTAGCTTGTATGCAGGTTTGTTCAAGTTGTATGCAATTTGCAACTTGAATACAAGTAACATGCCTAATGGAATCGCGCCTTTAATGCCAAATTAAGGGTTGTTTGCAATCGATTCTAGTTACGTGCGAGAGCCACGTCAGTTGATTACGGAACGGTGCGCGGTAAACCAAGGAGCAGAGCGTACTGAACTGAACTGACTTGCTGAGAATAATAACAAATTCTGTACCTGCCCTGTTGTTGTCTCTTTTTAACCTAAATGTCTCTCTCTAACTTCTAAGGCTTGTATGCCCCATTCAAATTCCATCCCATTTTGGGCACGTAGTAAAAACGATTACTGTCTTGTCTTGTTTTGAACTAGTATAGATATTATTTTTTGTGGCTAGATTAAAACGAGCTTAGAATTCAATTCCATTTTGGAATTTTGATTAGTTGCGCCAATTTATTAAAATTACATACTTTTTTTACACCACGATAAGTTATAGTTGGTTAAAAGTAAAAATCTTCAAAACATTTAGGGAATAACACAAGTTTCATTGATTTTTGTGAAAAAACTAGAGGATACGGTTTTTTTAAGAATTGTGGTAGATAGCAATGCTATTCGGGTTGACTACAAAAAAGTTTTTGAAAACTACTGTTTTTAATTTAGCCCGGTATTCAACCCAAGCGTCCATATGATCTGTCTTATTTATTTATTTTATAATTTATGTACACACATACAATAATTAAGAGAAAACATTACAAATTTTAGTACAAAGGAACTGCTTATTTCAAACGAAATTTCTTTCAGCAGACCTGCGAAAGGATAAACGACAAAGAAATGTAGACAATAGTGTGTAAGAACAAGAGAAGAAGAGAATAAGAAGCCTTAAACTAAAGTAACAAATCAAAATATATTAATATATTTATAATATATATATATACATATATATATATACAGTAAATAGTAGGTACTATAATTATATACATAAAATAAATATAACTATCACAGTTGGGAGGAAAGGTAGTGCTCTTTAAGTCGAATCTTAAACAAAGAAATGGATTTTAAGTCTCGAATGCTAGGCGGAAGTGAGTTCCACAATCAAACTGCATGGACAGAGAAAGAGTAGGAATAGTAGCTGGATTTATGAGGATGGGTTTTAAGGAGGGATCTAAGGTGTGATCTGCACGGAAGGTCACTAGGGCGAGCATAAGAAATGCGCTCACGCAGGTAAGCGGGGTACGACGGGTTGTGAAGGATGTTGAAAAGGAGGCAAAGGATCCGAGTGTTCCGGCGAAGACGGATAGGGAGCCACTTGAGTTCCTTGCGAAGGTGAGAAACATGGTCATACTTGCGTAAACCAAACTCAAACCGAATGCATAAGTTTTGCAGGCGCTCAAGCTTGTTTAATTGCTCCTCAGTAGCATCCAGGTAGCAGGCGTCGGCATAATCTATAATCGGCTGAATAAGTGTTTGGGCCAAAGATATTTTCATCTTCAAAGGCAAGACACCCTGAAGGCATTTCAGCGAATGAAAAGAGAAATAGACCTTTCGACTAACCTCATTGACCTGCGCACGCCAGGAAAGATTGGAATCAATTATAACACCCAGGTTTTTAGCAGTTTCGGTGTAGTCAATACGAATGCCATCGAGATATAAATGCGGTAAATTTGAAATAACAACAGCAGTACGAACGTATCTGCTACCAATGATCATGGCCTGAGATTTAGTTGGGTTGATCTGCAAGCCAAATGACTTAGCCCAACTGCTTATACAAGCCAGGTCATGATTCATAGCAGCAATAGCAGAATCCGCCTCGGCTACGGTAAAATGACGGTAAAGCTGCAAGTCATCTGCGTAAAGATGGAAACTGGAAGAGATAATTCTGGTAACAAAGTTTATGAAAATGGAAAAAAGAAGAGGAGAGAGAACGCTACCCTGAGGAACACCAGTGAGGCTACACCAATCAGAAAAGGATTCATCAAGGCGGACACACTGAGAGCGTCCCCGAAGGTAAGAATTGAACCAGGCTATAGCGGCAGAGGACAGATTAATGGATTTGAGTAGACCTAGCATAATGTCGAAATCCACTGAGTTGAAGGCGCTACTAAAATCAAACAATACAAGGACTGTAAGCGATTTATTCTCTATAGCCCAGCGGATATCATCGGTTACTCTTACGAGCGCGGTAACAGTACTGTGACCCGCGCGAAAACCGGATTGGAAAGGGGATAGTATTGAGTTCGACGTTAAGAAAAAAGATAATTTTCTATGAGCTAAGTGCTCAAAAACTTTGGAAAGAAATGGAAGAATAGAAATAGGTCTAAAGTGATTTAATAATGATGGATCGTTAATTTTGGGTAAGGGTATGATGTGAGCCTGTTTCCAGACCGACGGAAAAGAGCAGGAAATACGAGGGTCATTCAATAAATACTTGGCCTACAAAAAGTAAACGAAAATTTTGGAAAAGTGGCAATTTATTTTTCAACACAGTCTCCTTTTAGTTCGATACACTTAGCCCAGCGATGCTCCAACTTTTTTAAGCCGTCCGAAAAATAGTTTTTGTCAAACTCTGCAAAATAGGCCTCCGTGGCGGCGATGACCTCCTCATTTGATCCATATCTATTCCCGGCGAGTGATTTTTTCAGATTAGGAAACAGAAAGAAGTCACAAGGGGCCAAATCTGGAGAATACGGTGGATGGGGCAGCAATTCGTAGCGTAATTCGACCAATTTGGCCATGGCAACGGCAGACGTGTGAACCGGTGCGTTGTCGTGGTGAAACAGCACCTTTTTCTTCGCCAGATGAGGTCGTTTTTTCTTTAATTCGACGTCGAATCGGCTCAATAAATCGGCATAGTAAAGCCCTGTAATTGTTTTACCCTTCTCGAGGTAATCGATGTAGATCACACCTTGTGAATCCCAGAAAACGGTGGCCATAACTTTTCCGGCCGATTTTACAGTTTTCGCCTTCTTTGGAGCACGTTCCCCGGTCTGGATCATTTGTTTTGATTGCTCCTTGGTCTCTGGTGTGTACCAGTGGATCCAGGTTTCATCGACGGTCACAAAACGACGCAAAAACTCTGCTGGATTCCGCTTAAACAGCGCCAAACATGTTTCCGATGTTGTCTCACGGTTGCGCTTGTTTTCTTGGTTGGTGTGAGTAAACGCGGCACCCATCGCGCCGATAGCTTTCTCATGCCGAGTTCCTCGTGAAGAATATGATGCACTGTTCCTTCTGAAATGCCTACAGTCTCAGCTAGCTCCCGAACCTTCAATCGGCGATCTGCCAATACGAGATCATGGATTTTTTTAATATTTTCCTCCATAGCAGCTGTTTTCGGTGCACCTGGACGTGGTTCATCAAAAACCGACGTACGACCACGTGCAAACTCGTTGAACCAATTCTTGACGGTGGCCATCGATGGAGAAGAGTCACCGTACACAGCATCCAAGCGCTCTTTGATTTCGATGCGCATTTTCCCTTCCAAAAATAGGAATCGAATCACCGAACGATATTGCTCTTTTTCCATTTTTGTAAAACCGATCGACACGTTCGCTTCTATAAGTTGTCAAATTAAAACAAATGAAGGGATTGGAATGAAAATTTGAAAAAAGAATTAAAATAGAATGTGCTACACTGTGGTAAAACTCTTTTGAAACTACAGCGCCCTCTGGCGATGAGGCTAGGTACTTATTGAATGCACCTCGTAAAAGAATGATTGAAAATGTGAGTGAGAACAGGAAGTAATGAGGGAAGGACAAGAGTAACCATTCTAGAACATAAATTGTCATTACCAACTGCAGAGGAAGTAATCGCGAGAACAGATTTCTTAACGTCATCCTCGGTAACGTCGCTAAATTTAAAGAGAGAAGATGGTGGCAACGGTAGACTAGAAAGGCTCTCCAGTGTTGCAGCTTTGACACAAGGATCAAGCGAAAAGGGAAGGTGCGAGAAATGCCTGTTCAGATCGTTGAGGTTCATATCCTTACACTGGCTGGTAGGGGATTTGCCAATACCAACAGACTTAAGAAATTTCCATACATCGTGTGGGCGATACAATAAAAGACTTGATCGACCCCGATATTATATGTGGTTTAGTAACCAAAAAAGAAGTTTTACAAAGTTAATAGTGTCGCGACAAAAATATGGTGGTTAAGCGCGAGCGCGTTCCAAGTACGAGTCTAGTTTGTTGTATGAAGTTGTCGCCGTTGATTCGCGAATGTTGCCATCTTTTGGACGCGTACATGATAGCTGCGTTCCGGCGTAGACACATCGGAAGAAATGCGGTTATCGAGTTGTTCATGGAAATAGCGCCTCTTAGCATTTTGACACAGACGCCTGCAGCGATTACGTAGAGATTTGTAATAAGCGAGATTCAGCTCCGGTCTACGCTTATACCTACACTTAGCTTTATCTCTGGAAGCCATAAGTTCTTTAATTTGAACCGTTATCCATGGTACAGGGTTTTGCTTTATTTTGACACGCCGAATTGGAGCATGCTGGTCATACAAATCGAGGACGGTCGTGTTAAAGTAATTGACCTTTCCCTCGATGTCACCGATCTCAACCAGAGAGGTCCAGTTGAGGTTGCTTGCATCGCGCCGCAACACCGCCAGATCTATGCCCTTGTAGTTACGGAGATATAAGTGCTGGGCCTTACGCTTGGGAACACGGATACGATACGAAAGATAAATGAGGTCGTGGTAAAAAAAGGTAGCGGTAAGTTGTCCATGGTTAGAGACATTATTAGGAGAGGAAACAATTATGAGGTCTAATAAATAAAATAAATAAATAAAATTCATTTAATTCGGGTAACTAGGCCCATAGAAGTCAATTTACATATGATTTCACAATTAATAAATGGCACTTCATAAATTAAATTAAATTAATTATAAAATAAAATATTAATAAAGTACAACAGTTTAAATACCTACAATGTCACACAAGTATTAATAACGCCTGCTAAACGGCCTAGTCTGAACATGCCTGCTGCAGCAATGCAGCATGTAGGGGCAGTCCAGCCTGTCAGCAATCATCGCCAAGACTGTGTTGGAGCTGGCCCGTACTCTGCGTACCAGAGAGATGCTCCGCCTGCGCATAGTCGCGTGGAAACAGGCGGTACGCGCCTCCGCGAACATGCCCGAGGCGCTGCAGAACCGAGGCAGCCCCACCACAATCCTAAACGCATTATTGTAAAGAACGCGAAGGTCGCTGTAGCACTTTTTTGTGTAACAAGCCCACAGGCTGCAGGTGTAAAGGGATGTACAATACGCTCGAAATAGTGTGACTTTTACCTCCCTTGAACACCTAGCAAACCTGCGGGCTATCATGTTGGCTCGTATTGAAAGCGACCTCCGCTCTCTCTCCATATCTTCATTATCACTTAGGTCAGGCATAAGAGTATGTCCCAAGTATTTAAAATTATTCACCCTCTCCAGAGGTGTCCCGTTCAGTCTAACAGACGGAACATTCTGAAGACTTACTGCACCAACTCCAAAAACCATTAACTGACTCTTTGCCACATTATATCGCAAACCATGATCACGAGCGTAGTCCTCACATATATTTAACAACCTCCTTAGACCACATACCGACGCACTCAACAACACCATGTCGTCCGCATAACTGAGATTATTTACAGACACTCCATCTATATGGCAGCCGACATGGCAATTGCTGAGCGCGACGATCAGGTCATTCATGTACAGGTTGAATAACGTAGGAGATGTCAACCCGCCCTGCCTGACACCACATTCAAGTTTATATTGCTCTGACATCACCCCATCCCATCGCACACAATTCTTTTGATGTCCATACCAGAACCGAAAAACACTAGTAATACCATTTGGAAATTTTATCTGTTCTAACTTGTTCCACAGGACATCATATTGGACTAAATCGAAAGCCTTGGAGAGGTCCAGGAAGCATGCGTATACCGGCGTGTTTCTCTTCGTATAGTAGTTGACGGTATGCTTAAGGCACAGTATCGCGCTCTCGGTTGATAGCTGCGGACGAAACCCGAACTGGTTGTCGTGGAGAGTTACGTAGTTGTTCAGCTGTACATTAAGCAGACCATCAAAAATTTTAGCCGCTGTGGTAGCAAGAGAGATAGGCCTGTAGTTATTGGTATCAGCTAAGTCACCCGTCTTATTTTTAACTACCGGCACTACCACGGTTTTCATAAAATCATCCGGCAAATAGCTGTGGCTCACACACAGAGAGTAAAACATTGCTAATACTCGCGAGATGTGAGATCCAGCATGCAAGAAGTGCTCAATACTGAGTCCATCGTGACCTGGAGATTTTCCTCTAGTCATGTGCCTTATGACACTAGCTACCTCTTTCGCACTAAAACTAGTTCCGACAACATTACCACTCCGGTCAGCATTGAGCACCTCATTGTCTGGACCACGAGGCGATTTAACAGTAAAATGCTCTTTAAAAAGATTAGCAATGCCCTTAGGATCACTCACCCCGCCGACGCTCGCAGGAAGTCCAGGTCGAACATTTATTCTGGCAGTGCCCTGCCAGAAGTCACGGAAATCGCCTACACGGTGCTTATCGGCTAGGGCATCCATTCTAATCTGATCTTCGTGATCTTGACACCACTTCAATCTTGATTTGAATACCCTTCTGCTATCACACATATCATTATAGACAGAACCGGACCTAGGCCTACCGCACAAGTCCCATTCCATAAACTTAGACCTGGCCTCCCTATGAGCCCCAGCGACGTGCTTGTTCCACCCAATTACGCGTGAGCCCCCCGCACGCCGCCTGGTCCCCCCTCGGCTCTCCTCCGTTGATATTATTGCCGCAGTGCGGAGGGCAGTGATGATGTCAGAGTACAACCTATCCAGAATACGCCTGTGACCAGAATCATTACAATAATAATCAGCACAACAAGTAAATTCGGTTGGGAAATCGATTAATGCTAACAATTGATTACTCTCATACCTGTACTTCGCGATCTGCTCAGCACTTCGCTGACCCCACATCACATTTTTGTTCGATTCCGTGGTTTGAGATACCTTAGGTGTCAATAAATTTAAGTTACACTCGATTATGAGCGGTAAATGATCAGAAACCATTGAATCATATTTTACTCGCACACTAGTTATACATTGCCTGGCTGCTTGCGTCACTACGCAGTGATCCAGCCAGCTACATGTACCATGTACTTGACTAATGTACGAATAAGTATCCGAGTCTACCCCTAATATATCTACATCAATACACGTCAAAAACTGCTCATCACAATAGTTTACTAATTCCTTAAAAAATAATTCACGAGGGTCAGCATTAAAATCACCTAAAATAAAAACCGACTCAATGCCGTGAGTAAGTACTAAAGCACATAGTTCACTTAAACAGTCTTTAAATAGATCGAGATTATCAATGGAATTTGTCGGCATATAAATACTTATTACTAACAATACCCGGTCACACGTCATAATTTTAACGGCACAAATACGCGAATTATCACACGGCAACACAGATACATTCGGAAACACACTATGCCGCCATAATATTGCCACTCCGCCATAAGGGCGCCCGCGCAGTACGCCCGCAGACGTATCCACAGCTGACTTCCCAGTAAATCCAAAACCGCTATCTATAGTGCTGATAAATGGTATGTCGTGTGGTAACAACCAGGTTTCTTGTAAGCAAACTATATCGCACGTACGGCATAGACTCCTGACGTCATCGATGGAACGCTTGACGTTTTTGCAGTTGTAGGTAGCGAAACGATACGGACCGCTATTCATTCTGTAGCTCATTTAAGCCGGTAACAGCCCGGGGACTGCTCGATTTTTTTATATTTGAAATTAACAAAGCGTCTAAATATTATACCCGCGGGCCATAGTTCTTCATCCAAATATAATGAAAAATTGCATTCAGATGTTAAAAATTTATATGCTTTGTGCCCTCTTTGCGTCTTCATTAATTCTTTCTAACACAACAACTTCTTTGGTTTTGTTGCGAATGTAATCGATTATGTCACACTCTTTCGTGTCGAGATGAACGTTCGTGATAAAAATCGGGATTTTCTTATCAGCCGCCTTAAATTTACATTCCAAGTCTCGAGCTATACCCGACTTTCCAACAAACCGATATTTAGGTTGTTTCTTTCTTTGTATATACTGCCAACCCTCGTCACTTCTAGTAGGAGACGTTGTAGGCACTTGTCGCTCTGGTTCTCCTTCACGCCGCCTCTCTGCCGGTATGTTGCGAACCTTATCGGCGGACGTCACAACGACCGTCTCGCCACTCGCTGTAGAACCGGTTGTAGCACTCGGGCCGCGCTGCGTCACAGCAGGCAGGCGCTCGCCTCCCCCGTCGCAGGCCCAGCTAGCGCCCGCGCTGGCCACCTCGCTTGTTAATAATTGTTGTCGGAGCTCACTTGGTTTAGGTTCCGCGGGTTCATCTACCCTCATTTTTCTATAAATTGGTGAGGGCGATATGGTGTGTACAATTTGGGACTCATTGAATGCTGATGTGTGACAATCGTGCGACAGCTCCATAGGGCCACTGTCGAGCCACGCACCGCGTTTTGTGTTCACTTTAAAAGCCGAATTAGGCGGCAAAGAATCGGTCTTCAAACGACATATTTCTCTCTTTAGGTCATTTATATCGTCATGTGTTACGTATGATGACTTAATGCAATCAATTTCACTTTTCATTAAAACCATATCTTTGAGTAACTTTGTGCAGTCTAGGTGGTCAAACGTGACTGGTGGTAATTTGTCTAGATCTTTTGCTACGAAAATTGGAATAGCATCGGGATCTGTAGACTTAAAAAGATTAATAATGTCGTTCAGGTCTCGTTTTTCCTTACCGGCATTTTTGCGATTTATTTTGCGCTTATCCGTAGGAATCGCTTCAAAAAGCAAAGATTTTGCATTTTTGATTTCACTGGCCACGAAAGCCGACGTACACACACGAACTAACGTATCTTCATCAATTACGGAAACCTTATTTTGCACATATGAGAGTAACTCGTTGACAATCAGATTACACTGTGTACATTTTACAATGTTCGACATTTTTTGCGAATTTTTCGCTACGCAGTACGCAGTCCATAACACGCTCGCCGCCGATGGATGCGCGCGCGCGACTGCAAATCTCAATAAAGAGGGCGTACAATTAGGAGAATAGTGAGTTGCAGAAAGAGGCAAGACTTGAAGATTGAAAGAAGATAGGAGTGAAAGAAGCCTAAGGGAAGCGAGAGTCATTTTTAATCAGGCAAGTGTTAAAATCGCCCATTAAAATAACATGTTCATACAAGGGGCAAAGATTACTGAGAGTGCAGTCAAGGGAATCGAAGTAGTCAATGCGAAGGTTAGGGCTGTAAAGTACTGCAAGCAAGACTAGTGTGATGAACAGAAATTTCTACAAACAAATATTCAGCCGATTCGGAGTGTACTCTGAATCGGCTGAATATTTGTTTGTTCATCCCCCTCTATGTATAGAGGGGGATGAACTGACAACCTTATGGGGAAGGTCAGCGCGTAAGTACATAGCTACACCACCTCCACCCTTGCCAGTTCTATCGTTGCGAATCAAAACGAAGCCAGGAAGTGAATAATGATTAGAGAGAAGAGAAGGCTTCAGAAAAGATTCTGATATCAACAGGGCATCAAGGTGAGCACTGCTAAAGGATGCCAAAAGATCAAAATAGTGGCCCGGAACACTTTGGGCGTTTATGTGCGCTATATGCAGATTTTTAGGACTATTAGCGAAAAGAGAACCGAAAATAAATGGTTGTGAATTTAGGTTCGCTGATATGGGAATTTTTAGTGGACTGTATTTTGAAGTTTTCTTTTGAAAGGAATAGTTCACCTTTACAAGACAAGCGTGTAATTAGATGAACTTGCCTCCTATTGAATACTAAAGATGGCGGGCTGATACTAGCTTTTATTAGCGAGTAATTTGGGAATGGTGACGGAAATTAAGGAATAGGCTAGGCACTTACTGTCAATGGGCGTCAGAATGATGAGATTTCTTCTAGAACTTAGCTGCACTGTACCACCATATGTCCATGACACGACACCACGTGGTGTATTTTCTTCAATTTCCTTATAGTTCACAAATATAGGTTCACTTATATGACGAGAAGCACAAACACCTTGTTGAGAGAGTTATTTATCTGTCTTACTACGTTTTCCCGGCGCCCTCTTTTGACATCATCTGGGCATGATGGACCATTGGTTTTATCAAAAAGGCGGTCGAGGTCATTGATTACTGTGCCAGTCTGCATCATCTCTTCTGACTTTAACATATCATTTTATAACTGTGCCATCAACTTTACAACCGCTGCTACTGTTACTCAGAGTAGCATATTCAACTTTCATTTTGGCCCTATATTTTGGCTCCACATGCATTTCTGTTATCTTACTTAGGTATAGGAGGTTTCTATTTTTTTTCCAAATGCTCCCATTTGGCCTTTATTCCACACATTGACATTTCCCCATAGTTATGGAAATTATTTCTTATTGATTTAAATAGATAGGGTACATCATAAATATTATTTTTTTTGCCATTACTATCAGTAAAATAATTAGGAGCTCGTGGCTAATTTATAACAGCCGCACGGGTCGATCTTCTAGGTTAAGTAACGCTTGCCGAGGTTGGTTTGGGGATGGGTGACCATCTTAACATAACGAGACTTCTCCGTGCCTCAGAAAGCACGTTAAGCCGTTAGTCCCGGCTGTCATTTGGAGATCTTTGGCAGTCGTTACGGATTGTCAGAAGCCAGAAAATCTGACACCAGTCTTGCCAAGAAGTACCGTGTTCCCCAGTTAATGGGTTGTGGAGGTCTGGTAGGCAGCCGTTTCACGTAAAATACTGGTATTCAGCTGAATCCGGCTTGATTGGGAGCCGACCCCAATGTAGTTGGGAAAAGGCTAGGCAGATGATGACTATCAGTAAAATAATATTCATTTTGTTGTGTGGAGGGGACAATTATTTTAATAATTTCAAGACTGACATGTTTGTAGGGCCCTGGTCACAAATAGTGGTTATAATATTAAACCCAGTATCTTCAACAACCATGATAATTTCTTTTATAAATGATGATAGTCTTTGGGACGACACTGTTCCCTTAACAAAATAAAAAGCAATTGGTTGTTTGAACCTGGCTCTTATACCTTGCAACATAACGAGACCCACGTCCTGCTTCTAAGCCAAAGTCTTTAGCCCTCAACTTTACCAGTGCTAATATAAAAAAAGACGCCGCTTTAAAGCAATTTCATCAAATATCAAGCCACAGTATTTGTCTTTGATATCTTTTTTTTTACAGCAATTACCAGTGGAAACTGGTTTTTTAAACATTGTGTAATGTTTTTAACCGACTTCTAAAAAAGGAGGAGGTTCTCAATTCGGATGTTTGTATGTTTTTTTTTTTAATGTTTGTTCGCGCATAACTCCGTCGCTTGCCAACCGATTTGAAAAATTCTTTTTTTTTGTTGGAAAGGGTATACTTCCCAAATGGTCCCATAAAAATTTTATCGAAATCGAACAAGCAGTTTTTTGTTAATTTCAATAAATGATAGCAAATCTGTCGAGATAGCTGAAATCGCATGTTTGTTTATTGTTTACACTAATGTATACCACGTACGCTGTGATGGGTATGTTTAGCTGGGAGTGAACCACTAAAAAGGGAAAAATAAAAAACTGTACAAAAAATAAAACCGACTTCTAAACAAAAAAAAAAAAAAAGTACAAAATAACTTTAATTTCGGAAGTCGGTGTGTTCAAAAACATGAAGCAACCAAAAACACCGAGTACCGAAATTAAAGTTATTTTGTACTTTTTGGTTTTTTTTGTTTGTTTAGAAGTCGGTTTTATTTTTGTACTTGGCAATGGCATGAGTTGCTTTAGATATCTATAGGCTTTTGGAGGCCTCTTAAATATAGCCAGGGCTGATATTTTATTTTTAGTTGTCCAACGGTGACCTTTAGGCTTTCTATTTTGATTTTTGAGCGCCGTAGTCACAATTTATTTTAGTACATCCGACTCCAATTTTTCTAAGAGATTGTCACGGCGTCTAAGTGCTTTCAGGATGTAAATACAAGTAAAATATTTTAAGAGAATTATTGACATTTCCCTGTGTAAAAACGATTTGAAATTAGCAGTAGAGCACAAATTAACTCAAACAATGCCAAGGATTTTTTTCAACCTGTCTATTTTTTTAATAATATCATCACATTGAAAAAGTTTAATGGATATTTTATTTATACATATTATTACAGCCAACTTTGAAAACTATATATAGTTATAACAATCGTTTTGGCGCAAAGAAGTTCCCAAGCTACTTCGTAATTATCACTCGAAAAATCTAAAGACTGAATTACTATAGCGGTACTATCTTTCAACGCGGCACCGTAAAATGGGGTTACATTGATTAATTTTAAAATAAAACTGACTGTAACTTCTTCAGTTATTTATAAAAAAATACAAAAAAAAAATACTGTAATGGCGACTCATGGTTTTATGGACTATTGATAAAATTATTTATTTAATTTTTACGCTCTGTAGGTTCCGAGAAAAAAAAACATTAAGTGATGGCTTATCATCTTTATACTTGATATGGGGTTGCTTTGATTGCCCCCGTTTTTTGTATGTAATAAGAAAGTAGCAGGAAATAAAAACATAAATTAAAAAAAAATTGTTCACTCATTAGTTTTTGAATTAAAACACTTCAAAGTTCACCGCGGTGTGTTTGATAACGGGGGTAACATTGAGAATTGATTTTAGAGCTATATTATGGTAAAAAAAACACGTTTTGTAGTATAATCAAATATAATATTATAAAATAGACAAAATGTAGTGAATTAAACACAAAATCTTAGTAACAAAACAACAGATTCCTTACAAATAATCAGCCTTAAAACAACAGATTCCTTACAAATAATCAGCCTTCTAACAAAACAACAGATTCCTTACGAATAATCAGCCTTCTGCTTTATTATTGCACTTTAGTGTTTACAAAAATTACTAGAAAAATCGTCAAAATCAACGTGTAGGTACTTCTAAAGTAGTAATAAACTTTAAAATTATATTTAACTACGGTAAGTATCTCGTACAGTCTTTTAATTTAAACATTGAGATCAACATTTTACTTAATTTTAATACGAAAATAAGAAATTATAGCTTACAGCTCTTTTACATCTATATTTTGTGGGAATATGTATAAGTCACTTTCCTGTTTAGGTTTGGGAAGATAAGCGATGACATCAGACTGATCTATAATGGAGACATCATTCTCTACTGCATGAAATATAGTTTTATTTTTCTTTTGAGATTTGAATCCTAGAACAACGAGTTTGTCTCCCATATTTTCTTCAACCATGCAAACATACTGATAAGTTTTTTTCCTTTGGCTGAGTTGAATTTTGCCAAAATAAATTCACCAGTTTCTGGACCTTGCCTAACATTTTCACTTTGTGTTTTTTGGTCATCTGCAACCGACTCGCAGTCTCTTGCATCATCGTCGTTATCTAGAACGCTTTGGCGCAAATATCGCTGGCTTATGCTATCTTCCAAAATGATTTCGCCGATATCAGGTTCGTTAATGGTCAAAAGTTCAGCCACGGCAGTGGATGTCGAAGGTTCAGGCTCATCGATAGTTGAAATGCTCTTTCCTGGCTCAACGGCTAGTCGTTTTTTTTACGTGTTGGTTCAGAATCTTTGCCAAAACGTTGTTCTTTCAAAAAATCAGTCAATGAATCCCTCACAGCCGCAGTTACGTCTGCTTCGTTTTGAGACGCAGGGATTTTGTTTAAAACTTTTGCTCTATTCAAAGGATAGATTCCCGTTGCATTGAAACCACTGATTAAATTTCTTCTAATAGCAGATGTGAACTCTTCATTGGCGTCACCAGGAGTTCGAACTTTGTCCATTTCTGTTAAGTTTTCTCTCAGAAGCCGTGGGAAAACGTCCTTTGGTACAGCTGAAGCTTTGGGGTTACTAAGCTTCCATTGTTCGAGGGTCTTTCTCCAAGCGGCTTTCATAGGCCGAAAAAAACTAACATCCAAAGGTTGACAGATATGCGTAGAGTTTGGCACAAGACATACACAACTAATGTTATGTGATTGGCATGTTTTTAATACGTCAGAATCTAAATGTGACGACAAATTGTCTCAAATTAACACTTTTTGGCCTTCGAGCCTATTAGCGTGAGGTAAGAAACAGGTCATAAACCAGTCTCTAAAGGTTGAAGCGTCTATCCACCCGCTTGCAGTCCTATTATATCTGCTGCCACGACTGCAACATGGCTGCTGACAGCAAGGATATCCAGCTATGCCTCTTTTTTTCCACGTATCGTATAAGTACATGCTCTTGTAGATTACATATGGGGGCATTAAAGTCCCATCGGCAGATCCACAAATCATGATACTAGTACAACTCTTCGAGTGGTTCATCACCTTTTCGGGGTATTTTACACTGCGCCTGTAAATGCACTTCTTCTTGCCCGGGTCATCCGATAAATTTGACTCGTCATAATTAAAGATGTTCGACGGTGGTACGTTTTCTATAACCTTTTCAAGGTTATCAAAGTAGGCGTTGATCGAATCCCGGCCTACTGCAGCCCTTGCTCTTTTTATATTGGTGGCAACTCTCTGACCATATCCATTATTGTGGCGTTTTAGGACACTCATCGCCCAATCAATGCCAGGAATGTTATTTGTAAATTTAGCCTCATATCTTCCATGCTGTTCTAAATATGATTTTGCAAACATTCGTAAGTCAAAACTGGTGAGTGGAAATCCCCAATCGGCACAAGTTGCGGCGGCTTTTAAAATTGCAACTTCCTCAACATATGTAAACACAGGTTGCCCTCCAGGAGTTGATCCATGCATTCCCTTATATTTATTGTATAAAGTACCGAATGGTATTTTATAATTTACCGACGCTGCGTTGATGCTCAAATCCCCATCCGTAACTTTTTGCAGAGCTTCTTCGAGGGCTTCATCCGTATAGTTCCTGTAGTGGCGGGTACCCGGCGTCTTCTAGTAGTTTCGCACCATTTTACCTTTAAAAAGGATGACTTTGATAACCAGTACTTTTAGTATCACGCAAATTTTGTTCTTTTGGGGTCACTTTGATAACTATCAATGTCGCCTCGTACCGTTAATCAATTTAACCCCAAGGAATAAAACTCAACACAGAAAACAAAATGGTCGTCATCAATCGAAGTTATCAGATTTATATTACTCTAAAGAAACCGTATAATTATGAAATATAAGTTCTGAAACTACAATAATAATACTTACCCTTGTACCACTGAAGTTCTCCAGCACACTATTTTGCTAGTTGTCGCACTATTAATTTTAAATCACTTTTGTCATGGAATGTCACAGCCTAAACCGCAGCCATTTTTAAGAAATATGGCAAAACTGTCAATGTTACCAACCCAAAAAAAAAAAAAACTACTGCAGTCCATAGACTCCGAGATTTTACTAAAAAATCAACGAAAAAAAGTAATCATCAAAGACACCCCGCTATTCAAATGTCACCCCATTTTACGGCACGTAAATAATGAAATTTGTTAATATTTGGTATCGATTTGTCTAAGTGTATGAGACTACTAAATGTGTCACGGAATTCCAACCAGTCATGATACTGACCCGAAAAGCTAGGTATAATGGATAGTAGGAAGTGCAAGTTTTGGCCCACCTTCAAGTGCAGTGCAACAAGAACCTGTCCCCGAGCGGTCGCTGCCCGCTACGCCGGCTGCTGGAGCCAGCAGATTACGAGCGCGCGCGATCGTCCCGAAGTACTTAGTCTCGAAGATCTCACGTTCCTTGTACTGCTCGTCTGGAATTTCCATAGAATTTTCTATATCACACTGAGTTGAATCAAAATCGGTATAGATTTCTTCAATTTTTGATAAACGGAAGTTTAATTCATTTATTTGCAATCTACTCAAGCTGTCACAACTCTCGATGGTTTGCAAATAATTTTCAAATAGCGTATGCTTAGCTTTGTATGATGCACGCCTTTTAATTAAAGTTTTAGCTTCCATGGTGAAGCAAGTAAATGGATATATTTACGTACGAGGTAACTATTTAGTAATCTGTGGTACGAGTAAGAATGAATTCTGTTTAAAGTGACTATTAAATTCAAATGCAAGCTAAGTCAAAATAAGAATATATTAGGTTTATTATACCAAAAGACGCGATGAAATGAGTTGCTAGAAAGAATCACAAACAATTACTGCAATGAAATTAATTCAAAGATAAGAAAAAATGGAACGATTACTTAAATCAGCATAATGAAGCGCAGTGAGGGTACGTGTAAAATATGCAAAAAAGCAAGCAGCGGGTGGTGCGAAAAAACAGCATTCGCGTGGCGCCGGGCCGGCCCGCCGTCAGCGCAGGCGGTAGGCAGCGGTCAATCGAATGCACTAGAAAATCGAAATAACAATAGTTAAATACGCGATTTAATACAGTTCCTATACACACCAATGGAATCTGGAATACCTGGAACCTCTGAAATGAAATTTACGTTAGATTAGGAACATGTTATAAGCATGTCTTTTAAATGTTTAAGTAAGATTTTACTGAACGTAATAAGTAATGCAGGAATAGATAAGAACATCATAACCTGTTTTTATATAAGTGGGTTGGAATGTTTATTGCGCAATGCAATAAATTACTGATCTTTAGATCCATGTAAATATGTCACAAAATGAAGGATTTGCGAATATTTTATGATATTTAACAGCACTAAATAAAGGATTAGTGACCGTTTTAATGGGGGTAAATATAAGAATCACAAAATAAGGGACTTGTGATTATGATTTAAGGCCCACAAAATAAAGGATTTGTGGGGGAAATATAAGAATCACAAAATAAGGGACTTGTGATATGATTTAAGGCCCACAAAATGAAGGATTTGTGGGGGAAATATAAGAATCACAAAATAAGGGACTTGTGATATGATTTAAGGCCCACAAAATGAAGGATTTGTGGGGGAAATTTAGAAGATTTACGGGACAAATGGACAAATTGGAACGAACTTGTAGTATCGCTACCCTTTTACTCAATGTTCACGTAATTCTTCTACAATGATGGGATTCCTTGTAGAGGAATCGTTTGATGACTCGTTGAATGTTGAACCTTCCAGTAGTATGAATCTTCCACGTGTCGGCCGCCATCCACGTCAACGCAGTATTTCCTTTGTTCTTCTTGCTTGTGGGTGATTCGATATTCTGGGGTCGCAAGCTGATCCGGCTCGAAGGACCAAATGTAGACGCCGGTACTGAGCTTCATGTGGTTTATGACGGAGTGGAAGATTGAATTAAACCAAATTTTGATTCTAACTGGTATAATAACCAAAAAAATTACAAAAATTTAGAATATTTCGGTATGACTGAGGTTCAACGATCTATGGGCGAGTGGCGTGACATCGCCGCTCGCGGCTGTTATATTCTTCCGTGTCGTATGCGTGTGTGCGTGAGATGTTGGTGAGCGTACGTGCTAGGCGTTAACAATAATAAATAATATAATAATAGAAGAAATATGTAAATATTTCTTATAATTATACTTCACAGTCTTCTACTTATTATAACTTTGTACTTATTAATAATCAATCACAGTATTTTTACAAATACCAAAGCACAATAAATATATTTCTGTACTTATTTAATTTTTTTTTTTGAGTAATATAAAAAGTATAACAGATTTAAATAATAGTCACAGTATTTAATTTTTAATCACAATAATTATCACAGTTATGCTTTATCATATTTTTTAATTTGGTATTTATTCGTAATTGGTGTTTTCAATGATTTTACAAAGGTACAAAATAATTAAACTCGCCATTTTTTCAATGCACAATGGTAAAATTATTTCACCATTAAAAATTGTTGCAAGATATTATCGATCCTATTGTGTAATCTAATAGTCTCAGGACTTTTTTTTTATAAATATTGATTTTTGTTATATAATTATAAATAATAATTTGAATCTTTAAAAATAGCATTTAAGAATCCAAGTAAATTTAGCTTTGGTTTGCACATTTTATTAAAACGCGAGTTCAAAGCTTCAATTGCATTGTTAGTATTGTGAGAAATATCATAAAAATACCATTTGTCTGAAAAATATGCTACTTCTTTAAGCCAAGTATTGACAAAGTAATCATTAAATGCAGTTATTTTGTCCACATTTTTATTTTCAGCCTGCACATATAACCGCCCATCTATTTTATACTCCTAAGTGTGCTAAAGCCATACATCTTTTTACATGATTTTTATGAATTAAAGACTTATCCATTGCTATTTCGCTTTCCTCCACAAGCATCTTTGAAAATGAAATAGACAACCTTGGATCCGTGCCTTTTTCGATGGCCAACATTGCACTTTTTTCAAAATCTGTTGTAAAACATTTTGGGGAGAATTGTGGTAATTGACTCTTAATTAAATTTAAAAGTTTCGTAAGTATTTCCTTTTTTATTAGGCAATAAGGCGTACATAGCTGGAAGTATATTTGTTTTTTTTTTGTCAGTACTACCAACATCAACGTGTAGTGTGTAAACTTGCAAAAATGGTGGAACACAACTTTTAAATGTTGAATAAATAAAATAAATAAATAAATCCCTGCTCGTTGCTGAATCCCATCTATTAATTAAATCCCTTTCAGTTTCAGTCGCATTACCTATCGGCCCACAAAGTTTATTTTTTAAGGCCAAGTATTCCTGGTTTTGCCTGTTTTAGAATTCACTTTTGATAGGCAAATTATAACATTTTGAATCTGAAAAAAATATATATTTAGGATGCATTCTTCCTCTTTACCATGTACCCGTTCAATACACGATGCAATAAAATTTTCTCGATAGAAAAAAAACCCGAAATAACTTCGATTTGCAGTTTTTTAACAAGCAAATTTCATTTTATACGAGTACTATAATACTCCATATTTTATAAATAACATCAATTTATAGGTAATTCATTTTGGAATCGATTCTACCCGATAGTTTTTTTTCATTAAATGTATATATTTTTTTTATCGATTATTTAAAGTAATTCTATACTATATATATAATATTATAAAGCTGAAGTGTTTGTTTGTTTGAACGCGCTAATCTCAGGAACTACTGGTTCGAATTGAAAAATTATTTTTGGGTTGAATAGACCATTTATCGAGGAAGGCTTTAGGCTATATATTATCACGCTTAAGCCAATAGGAGCGGAGCAGAGATAAAGAATGTTTTAAAATCGGGGATTCCACGGGGACGAAGTCGCGAACAGAAGCTAGTTTTCGATAAACGCGTCGCTTGCCACAGTGCCACTACTTGTCAGTGTCCCGCGGGATGTTACCGAGGAGAGACCTATGCCAAATATTTGCGCGCGCGCTTCGCATCTGTTCCGTAAATAATATTAGTTCGAAATAAAATAAATTGTAAATACTTAAAAATTCCATAGTTTAGATTTTGTTAGTTTATTTTTTCTTGTGTAAATAATTTGTATTCTATTGTATAATAGTTACTAAGACAATTTATATTTGTGATTTGGTGAAAATGGCAAATAAAAGAAATAAAATTAGGACTAAATCACGGTTGAAGGCAAAAAAAATCGCGAAATAAATATGGTATTTATTCTTATTGACCCTGGCTGTTACAGTTTTACGAAATTTATTATTTCTCTACAGTAGGTAGCGAAATACCTTTGATGTCGGGTGACACCGCCCGCATAAAATAGATCAGTACAGAAGTCAATCTCATTTATGTGCTTCACTCTTCATACCTAAGACTTTGAGATATCGTGTTCGTGACTTCTGTTTCTGTCTCCTTTGTGTCGCCCGTATACTTACACTTAGGGCCTGGCCACAGCTTCTAGCGATGCGGCGCGCGGTGCGACGGGAGGCGCGGCGGGCGGCGCGATTCGCGGTGGTATGCCACAGCCACAGAACATATATACCCCAGGGGAAGAATAACGACTCCATACAAATTTTATGAGGAAAATTTTCCTTACCAACCAGCGCCATCTATGTTTTGCCCACCAAAACATTGCAGTAGAATCCAGGGCGGGAATTTCAAAGCACCACTGTACTATACAGATTCTTTGTACCTATTGCATTTTATGCACAAGTACAGTGCGCTTCTCGATAGTTTCTTTCAAGATGAGAATTATTGCTCAGCAGTAATTGACATCTGAACAAAACTACTATCGAGAAACACAATGTACTTGTGCATAAAATGTTAAAAAATAATATCTAAGGAGCAGTTTAGTAAAACAAACGTTTTTATTTAAATTATTTATTATTTTATGCTAATATGACTCATTTTACATGAACATATGTGTCATTTGGGACAAAACAAGTTCACAAATCACAATTATGTTTAGGTACTAATAGTTCAACTAAGAACGAGAGTTGCTGACATCATACACCTCTTATTAACACTAGCAAGCTTTAAAAAAAACTATTACCATATGAAAATAACTATAGGAAGATCATAAAGTTAATATACACTATTTAAAAAATGCACAAAGTATTTTATTGATAAACATAAGTGATAATTGACAGATGGAGATCATTGGCACTCGCTTCTCTAAAACACAAATATAACATAATATTCTAAAACACATAAAATGAAAATACAGAAAGCATCTTTCACTATAATATCGAGTATGGATTGGACAGGTCTATTTCACATCAAAAACTATACAAAATCAAGAAATTTTACACTATATAAATGTATCATATTATTTTATACACATATCTTCAGATATATGAAATAATAATGTAATAAAAGAAACGGTTAGGAAGATAGATAGGTACTTATTTCATTAGTTGAAGGGATACAGATCTAACAATTTAGCTTCACTATCGTCCGATAGTAAAACAAGGTGTAAAATAAAAAATAAATCCTTATCAGCCTATTATCTTCCTACTGCTGAGAGGAGGCATGAGTGAGCGTGATCCACGCCTCCCCTCTCAGTTAGAGATGGTCTGTAAACCAACAAGCGGGCCCATTGCCGGTAAATCTGCACTAAAAAGTGAACATAACCAATTCATATTATAATCACTTATTGTCTTGACTTACCACCTGACGAATAAATAAATGCATAATGGTTCCTTTTATGACGTAGAAATCCACTAAGATTTTTGGAAATTCACACGCATTCATCACACTCTTGTAAAGGATTAAGGAAGGATGGACCAGCAACAGGTTCAAATATGGCAGGTTGATCGGGCAGCTTAGAAATTGTTGTATCCTGAAAATAAAAGTTAAACTTATTTTAAATTCAAATCCTTCTGATCCTACTTCCTACTAATACATATTACAAACATTGAGTTTGTTTGGATGTATGGATGTTTGTTACTCTTTCATGCAAAAAGCACTGAAATTGGAATTTTGTATGTACACAAATAGTTCATAACCTGGATTAACAAATGGGATAATTTTTATCAAAATTCATTTGCAGAAGTACTGCTCTGGTATTGTATTATAGTAAAAAAGGACTTGTTGATATGATTAATAACATGTGATACAGAGCAAAAGTGAGTTCAAGGCATAACCTTGACCTAAAGCCATGTCATGCCAGAGGGTGGCCAGATCTTCACACAGAAAAAAATGAAAGAAATCAATATCACTCTCCAATGTAAGGCAATTTTTTTATTATCTTTCAGATGTTAATTATTGTATGTACTTACCTTATAGGATTGAACACCAGGTATCGCTGTTCTGAACAACTTCTTCTCATTAAAGCAAGTGCTTTCAAAATGTTTACTGCAAAGCATCTTATGCTTTGCATGGAGTTCATCTTGGAATTTCGGTGAAGACCAGGCTTCATTTGGGAAGCAATACTTTGCCCATAATTCACAACTGAAAATGAAAAAAATATTAAAATGACTAATCCAGATGGTCAGACCAATACAAACGAATATTAGGAGTATATAATAATAATTTAATTATGAACATACCGCAGAGCATTTTTTGAGCCAGGCTTCGGAAACCGATGTAAAGTGATGCTGGGATCTTTAGAAGGTGAAGATCCACACATAGCACAGATTCTAGTGTTTTCTTTCTGCGAACTCATCGCGAAATTAGACACAAAATCATACAAGAGTCATTGTCTCAACACCGAGTCTATATCTCACAAATACGCACTTAATTTCACCAAAACACAGACAATAATGTATGTAGAATTAAATGCAACTCGTTTATTTATTACAAATAAACACAAGAACAAGATAAAATGGTGCGCAATCGATGGCAGGCAGACATTTTTCTTGTGACGTCAAATGTCAACGTCTTATCTCTTTTACTCTGATGTTGCTGTCTCTTTCGTGTTTTCTAGCCCACCTACATCTTGTTCGTGGAACAAAGTTGACGGACCCTGGCCACAGCTCGTCTAGTTGCGACCGCAGCGGCGTCAGCGGTGGACGTACTCAGTTTATAATGGCCCTATCAAAAGTGGCACGATATTGCCTTGAGACTAATGCGTTTTTAGCTCAAGATATAATTAACTCGAAATTTGTTTCACTCGCGCCCCGCGCCGCCCGTCGCCGCCGCGTGCCGCGCGACGCTGTTCGCGCCGCAGGTCGCACCGCAGTTCGCGACGCCGTTAGCTGTGGCATACTTCATACGTTGTCTACCATTTGTTTTCGCCGCTCACCGCTTGTCGCGCCGCATTTCGCGCCGCAATTCGCGCCGCGCTTAGCTGTGGCCAGGGGGTTAGGTAAATAAATCTCTAGTTTTTTGTAATACTATAACTTATTTTATTCTTTCAGTTCAAAAATGAATCGAAATAAAAATGGTTTATTTGTTAGAAAAAACACCAGTGAAGAACAGTTAGTATTTTCTTTCTTTTTGATAATCGCAATCTTCATCACTAAATATAGAAAGTAGGTACCTACTAAAATCGCGCAAGATAACTGCGCGCGTGCTTGATTTCTGCCAGCACTTGTAATCACATTCGACATAAATATGGGGAAACTAAACACATCATATTTACTTTGGAAAAGCACATCATACTCTGACACTTGATAAAAAAGTTGAGATGGCGACAAACGAATTTTGAAGTTCAATAGCGCGCGCTGAGTAATCTTGCGCGCACAACATACTAGCTTACAGAAAAACCACTTCGAACAATAGATTGTGGTTTTTTTAATTGTATTTTTTTATTACTTTGTCACTTTTATGCTTGTTCTTCTTGATTGAAATAAAAATTTCATCATTATTAATATTCAGATTTTCTGTAAGCTATATGCATAAATAAATATAACTGTTTTCTCTATGGTTTGAAACCCTCACATTAAATTCTTTCATTTGATATGTCACACAGCTTGGTGGCTGGCTCTCGTGTTGCAATAATATCTTAGATTTAGTCTCTTTAGCATTACAATTATGTAAGTGTCTGCTTTTTTCTTCAGAAAACCGTGTGACGATACGTCTAATAAGAATCACGCATCTTATGTTACACTAGAGTCTGTTGATTTGCAATCCTCTGCTACTAAGTAAGTCTGTTTCTTTTTGTTGTCATAAGAGATTTAAAAAATTGAAATTTGTTTGACACAGATTCTTTTTAAATTGTTTAATAAATAATTATTATTCCAGGACGTCGACATCACCAAATAATAATACTTTACAAGATGTACCACTACTAATGCCTCTTTTATCTGCACCAGAACCAGTTGTTGATGCTAAAACTACTCAGTAAGTTATCAATACTGAAATAATAAATATACATATAAGCAGCACGCACGTCACGTCTTTTCAACCTGTATAACCTCTATCTTATATTACTTGTATATTTAAAATTGGTTTTAAATATACAAGTAATATAATTTTAAATAAGAATAAGGACCAAATTCTGAAAGTGCATTACCTTTTATTAAAATTGTTTTTCATTATCAGTTTTATAGATTGTACGTTATTATCTACATATTTTATTTTATGTTGTTACAGAGAAAATGATAGAAGTGAAGACGCATTTGTTATTTGAAATGGATAACGATGAAAACTATTTTCAACCTATATCAGGACGGCGAATAATTGATATCAATTATTTTTTACAAGAACTTCAAGAAAGAGCACGCCACAATGATTTATTTGATTGTAAATCAAGCAACTTTTGCTTAGTCGGTGAAAGAAGACATGGACTTATTTCGATATTTAAATTTAAGTGCAATATGTGTAAAGAAGTTTGTTTGATCCCATCCGAAAACACCAAAGATACTGAGTATACAGATGCTAATATAGCTGCTACCACTGGAGTTCTAGCCTCTGGTATCGGATTTTCTCAGATCGAAGAGTTGTTTTCGGCTATAAATATACCCATATTTTCTACAAAATATTTCAATCAACTGCAAAATAAAGTTAATAAAAAATGGGAAGAAACTGCAATGGAAGCTGCTGCCAATAAGGAAAAAGAGATTGCTTTAGCGGATGGCCGGACCAAAAATGGCTACGCTGTCATAGATGTCTATGTGGATGGGGCATGGTGTGCTAGGTCATATGGTTCGAACTATAAAGCATCATCAGGCACAGCAGCTATAATAGGCAGAAATACGGGTGAGGTTCTCTACTTTGGTGTCAAAAACAAGTATTGCCTAGTATGTGCTCGAGCCGAAAATAAAAAAAAACTACACCTCAAGACCATTTTTGTTTCAAAACTTTTCAGGGATCGTCTTGTTCAATGGAAGCCGACATAATCGTTGAAGGTTTCAAGACATCGATTGCGACGTATGGCCTTATATATGGCAGAACGGTAGGAGATGGTGATGCCTCGACCTATTCTAAAATTCTCAACGCAAATCCGTATGACAGCCAAAATTTGACGGTTGAGAAACTTGAGTGCCGCAATCACATATTGCGCAATTTTTGTAAAAAGTTAAGAGCAGTCACTACCGAAACTAAGTACATGTTGGCGCACAGAAAAACTCTCACTAACAAAAAAAATATGACAATGCGAAAGGCAATAGTGAAATCTATAAAACATCACAAGGCTTCGCAGAGTCCTAAAAATGTAGCAATATCCATTTTGCACAATGATATTATTAACTCTGTATCTCACGCTTATGGTAATCATCAAATGTGTCAAAATTACTTTTGTGATAAAGAAAAGAACAGCGGTGGCGAACTTCAAAAGATTGAAAATTCTATATTTATCTTTAGAATAAATGCTATTGTGTCCAACGTGGCTTCAAAATCACGTAGTTTGATTAGAGACGTAAACACAAATACGGTAGAGTGCTTCAACAGCGTAATAGCAAAAATAAGATAATAAAATATAATAAAAGAATAAATTTTGCTTTAAGGGGGGGTAACCAAGGAAGGTGCGCGGCAGCTGTTGTTTCGTTTAACACAAAATCTGCAATTTCAACAATACAAAAACCTCTTACAAATAACGCTCCCGGAGGTAAATCTGAATAAATTGAGAAAAGACGTGCAAAAAAACGAAAATTAAATTTGCAACACCCAGTAAAGAAACAAAGAGTTCTAAAAGATATAAATAAAGAGCAAAACGACTATGGTCCAGCCTGTTCATCGCCTGAATTGTCTCAAAAAGAGTATGACACATCAAAAGAAGAATTTCTCAAAAATCTTAAAATACATCTGACAGACACAAGGTAGAAAGATCTACAATATTACAAAGAGACAGTAGCGAATGGCTAGAAATAAGAAAAAAAAAACTGCTTCCAACTTTGGGCCAATATGTAAAAGGAAAGTTACATCAGATACAGCTCCCCTCGTTAAAAACTTATTACACAAAAAAATTTGGCCCACGTTACATCAATCGCACACGGAGTTGAGCATGAGCAACAAGCTTTAAAAAAAGGACTTTCTAATTTTATACAGGAAAACAAAATACAAATTTTAAAATATAATATAAATACTAAAACTACTACGGTAAATAAAAACTCCAACTGGTATTACTCATCATCAGATACAAGGCCAGCTACATGTGTCTGAACGACAAAAGTGTCTTTTGGCTATATGGGCAGGTGAGAATGAAAATGTTTTTACAAAATGCATAGAAAAGGATGACATATTTTGGGAAACCAAAATTAAACCGAAATTAATAAAATTTTATATGAAATGCTTGCTGCCCGAAATAATAGACAGCAGAAAGGCACGTGGCATGCCCATTAGAAATTTATCCCTCCATGAAAATGAAATTGTTCATCCTGATGATAACGAAAACGTTGATCCTCTACTTTTGCAACTGGGACAAAGCACACATCAATTACATTTAAAGGATTTTTAAAGAATTAATTGAATATAGTTGTATACGAGGACGGTCCGATAAGTACTAAGACTTATCCGCCGATGGCGCCACTATTACAAGAAAAAAATAATAACGTGTAGTAAATTCTTTTTAAGCTGCTCAAAAAATTTCTGCCGTATCAGACTTGTGGTTTTTATTTTCCATTTATACTGCATTTGAAACATCCGACCTAGAAACCAAAATTTCAATAAATTTTATAAGTATAGTTTAATGCATTTAAAATATTTATATTATTTGATTACTACACTATTGAAAATTGAAAGTCGTGATTATTACAAAGTATAATAAAACAAGCTTTTAATGAATCAATTTTTTTATTTTATTTTTAAAATCAATCAATGAGACAAGTTGACCTACTGCCTGCTTATTTATAATGTGACGCTTCCCGCGACTCAAGCGCACGGCTCGATTTGCGACAATCGCGGGCAACTCTTGGTAGCGTTAAATGCCTATTTCGCTAAGCGTTCGATTTAGCGCAAGTCAAAATCTACACGATCTATCGTATGGCGTACGTGCTGCGGTACACTACAATAGTACAATGGTTTATCTGTGTGCGTGAGTGCTGAACAGTTAGCACGAATAATTTTGATACTTTTATTTATTTAGGATCTATTTACTTCTTGAACTCTTAGTATTTAATTTTAAAATCGCACATCTCTAATTGGCATAGACCAACTTTTTCTCGGGTCGATCATCTCAGGCAAAAGACATTTATCATAGAAGTCCAATAATTTAGGTTCCATTTTTGTTTTCCAAAATACATAATCTATTGTTATTTTTGTGGTCTTCACAAATAGTTTTATGACTGAAAACAAAAAAAAATCTAATGCATTTATATCAAGGACTTAAATCTTCTCAGTACGCACGGTCAACCGAACGGTTACAGATGAAATAAAAATAAATTAATATTGATCCTCACCTTATATGGAGCTGGCCTTGGATTTGAAAATACCAGCCATGGTTGATATTAACTGACCCATCAATTTTCCAAAACTTTTTTTTTGTATTATGGCCGAATATGGACATTTTATTTCGACGATCCCTTCTTCGAATAGACCATCTTGAGACGCTCCAAAAAAAAAAAAATTGTCAGTGTAGAGTCCATATTTTTGCACGACAATACCTTCTTGCTGCTCCAGTTGCTTGATGCGAGGGTGACACTGAAAGTTTTTAGAACTGGCTACTTACAAACGATATAGTTAAAATGTAAGTTCAAATTTTGAAAATGGAATCTTTGTCAATATTATTGTGTATTTATTTTATTAATTTTCTTTTTTTACGATTTGGCGGCAAATTGAAAATTACCTGTGTCACGTCAGCATGAATGTAACGAGAGAAAATTTTCGTGCAATGATTTTTTATGACTTTCGATGTCATTTAAGTCAACAAGAAAGTTATGATAGACTTCGATTGGCCTTTTATGATGAAGCTCCATCTCGTGCCACTGTTTACAACTGGTTTAATGAGTTTAAACGTGGTCGCACTAATCTCACCGATGATCTGCGCGAGGGACGGCCTTCTACGGCGACGACTGAAGATAACATCAGTGTTGTACGGCGTATGATCGAGACTGACAAAAGAGTGACTTATCAGCAGATTCGGACAAGCTTAGGGATCGGTATGAGTCAAGTCCAGGAAATCCTCCATAAACATTTAGCGGTCAGGAAGCTTTGTGCCCGGTGGATACCTCCCCAAGTAGCACAAAACTGCATTATAAGATGTCACAAGAGGTAACATCGATAACTTTAGCACTTATGAAGAGTTATTACAGTACACTCGACCTCCAATAGGTGAAAAGTGTGCTTTTACCTGAATAAGAACGTTATTATGTGTCACGGAGACCACACTGTAACGCTTGCAGCGTTAATATAGGTAACAAGTTCAGTATTGTACAGCTTTAAGCAATTTAAAGGATTTTTGTGGACTTTAACTAAGCTATATTCTGAACTGAAGACCACAAGTGTACCCTTAGACCACTTGCATTTTAATAAAGAACACGTGACCTACTATAATGTAATCAGTTATTCTGTGGCTTCAAATAACAAAGATATAATTCCTTTTGCTGCACACAGAGGAATTTGTGTAATGTTAATCAGCTTGGTACACGCAATCGTATAATAGCTCTCATAAAGGCCACATGATCACTATGGGTGAACATTATATGACTACTAGTACCGTTAAATAAGACCTTGAAGACTTCTTTATTTAGCACTTCGTAGGTATAATATATTAATTGCGTCGTTTAAGATTATATTGTGATATGTGGAAAAATAAAAAAAGGACTGGTGGAATACGCCGAAAAATTAATGCAGAATATTTGAGGATTCTGAATAGAAATACAGGTGATGCAGTGAACATTGAACAAGCTACACGTTTTGTGAATAATAGTCCAAGTGTGAATGAAATTTTAGAATGGGAGGGTTCCGTATCCGAAAATGTTGGTGTAAAAGCACGTGCAGATTTAGATGTACTTAACTCTTCAAGTATACAGCAAATGTTAAAAGATAGTGGTAACGTATTGTGCAGTAATGACAATGAATATATATGGGCAGATAGATCTAACTGCCAATGCGTCGAAATTTATTTCGCTATCAGCGGCATATGGATCCGATGTTCCCGGCACGCTACAGTACACACACTACAGTGGGTATTGTCGTCGGTATCCGTATGTTGTTCCATTCGACGCAATGAAGAATGTTACTAGGTATGCCAATTCGCTTGAAATTTTGTCTCAGTAAAGCCTATATGTATACAAATACAATAGTTTTTGTTGTAGTCAAAAATACCTAGTAGTTTAGATTTTATAGGCATTCAAAGTTTCGAAAAATATCGAGACCCGCTTACAGTCACGTGACGCCTATGACGTCATATTACAACGCGTCTCGCGGGCCGCGGCCCGCTTCGTATCAAGTGGCCAGCGGTTATAGTCGGTGTAATAGCTTGCGCAGTATTTTGTTGTATTTTCGTCCGCGTATTACGTTAATAGTCTAATAATAGTATTTATTATTCGATTAATAAATGGATGAAGGATTCGAAAAAGGGCAATCGGATAATCTACCTAAAATAGATGGATTAATGGTTGCGCATTATTTATCAACAAATAGTGATTCCGTTGCCGCCGAAATTCGAGAAATAAAAATGAATAAAAATTTATTATTGTTTTATTAAAATGAATAAAATGCAAAAATACCTACCTAAGTACCTTGCTACTACTTAAGCTTAATAGTTTATCTGTTCTAAATTGTTTTATCAAAACAAAACACCCAACTAATATCGTACTGGAAGAATGCAACTCAAATAGTAGAAGTACCTACCTACCATTAAATTTTACGTTAAGACAACAAATATTATGTATTATAGTTTTGTAGCTATAGGTACCTATATACGTATGTACATATATATAGGAGGTACCGTGTATGTATATAAAGGTAGGTTCCGCTCTTCTTCTTAGTAAATTTAAATGAATACATACATTGATTTATTCATAGCTGTATTTTATATTTCTATGGATTTATTGCAAACTAGCTTCCGCCAGCAGCTTCGCCCCCGTTTCCCTCGGGAACTGTACATTTTCCCAGGATTAATAGTAGCCTATGTGTTATTCCAGACTTTGTCCAGATCCGTTCAGTAGTTTTTGCGTGAAAGATCACAAACTTTCGCATTTATAATATTAGTAGGAAGTAGGATAGGTACTTATGATGTAGATGTAGTGGATTGAACGTTACAGATGTACTGAACCTTTTTTTTTATTTGTATTTTTTTTACTAACAAAATAAAAAAAAAGCTAAAAGGCCATTTATTTTTATTTGATACTTATTTCAGATCGGCAAGAGAGCTATGGCGATGATTCTATTGGTTATGTTGAAGTAAAAAGAGTAGGTGATGTACATATGTATGGTTAAATGTAGAATCACGCCAGAACACCGCGTACGTACCACACCTTATCATTGCAGTTTAGAATGCAATGAAAAGGATCAAGAAGTTTTAAATGTAACCTGCGAAGATTGTACTGCCAGCAGAGATGGCTGTAAACATATTATAGCATTTTTAATGTGACTACATCGTCGAAGCGAGGAGAAAAAACAACTTTTCCGGCGAATTGGTAGTTGTATTTTTACAGTTAGGCACAACACATGATTTCCTAGTATTTGGATTGGACATTTTAAAAAGTGTTTAGGTATAATTTCGACGGTAAAGGCGCGCGACCGCGAGCGGACTGAGTGAGCCAGACTGAGCGTGTTGTGCGATGACGTCACACCGTCACCGGCAGCCCGCGTCGTGGAGTTGCAACTTGTTTTACTTCTAAATCGGAAACTAATTGACGTATCGAAGTAATTCTTTCACTAGTATTTTTTATTTTTGACAGAGAATATGGAGTGCTAATAATCAAAATTAGTTAACATTCTTCATTCCTTATCTGCCTCGTCATAAGTAGGTATAAATTTTTTTTTTACAACACATTTGTACGAGTTCCATTCTGGTCCTGGACTAGAATGACCGTCTTTTATTAATTTAGATGCATTTTTTAAAGTTTTTGATGGCCAGCGGACAATCCCTTTTGATTACCACAGCGTAGGAATGATGGTCCATTTAGGTACATCGTACTCGATCGTCTGTACTATTTTAAAAGCCATAATACTTTTCTGAAAAGAAAAACAATTGATAATTAAATACGTATATTGTACGTTATTTCTTTTTTACCTATCTACTGTGTATGGACTGTCCCATCCCAACGCTCCATGCATAAAACTAAATAAGACGTACCAACTAGAATTAGTTTAAGATTGAAATAATACGTCTGTGCACAAATTAAACTATGAAAGTAACGTTATGTCCAATTCGCGATACACACCCGACTGCGGTCCGTCGCACGTCGGCCGATAGGATAGCGAGGCGAGGTGTGTCAAAGGCGAAGAGGGGGGGGTGACTCTGACTGCACGCATACTGTAGGTACTTATTCAATTCAATTCAAATCATTTATTTCAATTAAACCATATAATATATAATATATGGGGAGGAATTTTATTGTAACATTTTAAACAATACCCCATGAAAGATGTGGCAACTTTAGCCAGTCTGAAACCTGGTTGAACTAATTGATCCCTATTTCTAGTAGCATAATTATGTCTGTCGCCTCGTTTACTAAAGAGATGTAGATTTTTTCTAACGTACATAATGTTTTCGTAGATATATTGACAAGGTACCGTCATGATGTTAATTTCCTTAAATCCCTTAGAGAATCGCGCCGGCGGAGATTGTAAACGGCTTTGATGGCTCTTTTCTGCAGAATAAAAATTGACTCGATATCTGCAGCCCGTCCCCATAATAAGATACCATAAGACATTATACTATGAAAGTAACTGAAATAGACTAGTCTCGCGGTATCAACATCTGTAAATTGGCGGATTTTCCTAACAGCATATGCTGCTGAGCTTAGTCGTCCTGCTAGAGATGCTAAATGAGGACCCCATTGTAGCCTTGAGTCAAGCGTAATCCCCAAGAAAACCGTTCTATCGACGAATTCTAGTTTTTCCCTGTTCAACACTATATCACAATCACTACTTTTGACATTTGGTAAAGCAAATCTTATGCACTTCGTTTTCTTCGCATTTAAAACCAAATTATTAGCAGTGAACCAATTTTGGACCTGCAAAAGGGCGTTATTTACGACGTCAAGATTATTACTACGTCTATTTATTTTAAAAATCAAAGAAGTGTCGTCGGCAAACAAGACCATGTTTAGCTTGTTTTGTAATAAATGGGGTAAATCATTTATATACACTAAAAATAAAAAAGGACCCAAAATCGAGCCCTGTGGAATGCCCATTTTCACTTTCAAGCCCGATGAATTGACACCGTTTATTTGCACTACTTGCTGTCTATCAGTCAAATAAGATTTAACAAGGCTTAAAGCTGTTTTCCCCAGTCCGTAGTGCCCAAGTTTCAGGAGTAATGTTTCGTGATCCACACAATCAAACGCCTTAGATAGGTCGCAGAAGATGCCTATGGCATCTTGTGCCTCTTCCCACGCATTATGCTTCAATAAGGTGACTCCAGCGTCAGTTGTACAACGTCCTCTGGTGAAACCATACTGTTTATCATGCAAGATGTTATTCGTGTTAAAATGATAAAGCATCTGATTTAGCATCACCTTTTCAAATACCTTGCTGAAGACTGGCAACACGGATACTGGTCTATAATTATTTGTGTCTTTACTGTCCCCGTTTTTAAAAAGTGGTATCACCTTACTGAATTTCATTAGGTCCGGAAAGACTCCTTGATCCACACACAAATTAAATATTATAGCTAAGAAAGGGGCTATAGTCTCAATAATTGAGGTACAAACTTTGATAGACAATCCCCATAAATCTTCCGTCAGTTTAATTTTGATTTGTTTGAAAGCCTTCATTACTGTTAAGGGGTTTATGTGCTTAAACTTAAATTCAGTCGGGCAGGCTGACACATTCGACTGTAATAAATCAAAAGCAAGCGAAGGCGAAGAATTTAAAGCTTCAGTAGTTTTAATTGGGATGCTGGTAAAGAAATTTACAAATTCTTGAGCAACTTTTAGGTTATCACTAATAAGACCCTGAGTAGTCTCCAATGTGAAATCCGTATTATGTCTTTTATTCCTGTTTGTTTCGTTATTTATAATTTTCCAAACCGTCTTTACTTTGTTGTCTGCTGTTTTTACCTTATTGCTTATGTATAAAGCTTTAGCTACCTTACAAGTATTTTATACATTTTTGAATAAGTAGCTACATACTTATTAAAAGCTTCAGTATTAATATAAGGCTTAAGGCCGTATAGCTCGTAAAGTCTTTCCCTACTTTTTCTGAGTCCTTTAGTCGCCCAGTCACTAAATAAAAACTTAGGGCAGATAGTTTTAGTCGTCTTTTTAAAAGTATTATTGAACTCAGTTTGGACAACAGAAAACAATTCTTTATATAGAATATTACCATTATTCATTGTGAAATCCCGATCACTTAACTTGTTGCTTAAAGTGCTGTTAAATTTATTTAATTTACCTGATGTTATTGGTCTTGATTGTATCTGCACTTGTTGTATAGGTGAGGTGGACTCAAAAGTTACCGTTAGCCCACTGTGATCAGAAGGGAGACAATTTACAATGGCTTTTTCTAAGTAGTTGCAGCAACAAAAAACATTATCAATGCATGTAGCAGTCGTTGAAGTAGTTCGGGTTGGTTCAATGAACACATTTGATAAATTGAATGACTTAAAGAGACTTAAAAAGCGACTGCTATCTGAATTATCTTCAACAATATTAATATTAAAATCTCCACAGATAATTAGAAGTTTATTACCACTTGCAAGTTTTGCCATAACATCTTCCATCACCGACTCAAAAATAGAGTAGTTTTGATAATTAGGGGATCTGTAAACGCACACTATGACATGCTTATCTAGCTCAACACAGGACAGTTCAATGTTATGTTCAACCGACAGTTCAACTATATCTTTTCGAGTTTTATATTTAATAGACTGCTTAATTAAGATAAGTGAACCCCCGCGCAGCATTGATTTACGGTTAAAACAACTGCCCAAACTATAATTATTATAATTAATTATCATTTCAGAATCCTTTAGCCAATGCTCTGTTATACAAACAATGTCATACATTGTTTTTTCTAAAAATAGTTCAATTTCCAATTGCTTCAAAGAAAAGCCTTGAATGTTTTGAAGGTATAGAGTAAAGGATTTCTGATTAGCTCCCTTTTTGTTACTGCTAGAAGATACCGTGTTGTTTACAACCTCAGCTAATTTGTCTATGGTACCTTCTGTTGTCTTATTACCTAGTTTAAATTATATGAGCCAGCAACCGAGACATTAGTACTATTACTAATTGTGGTGCTAATACCAGAGTACTTCGACATACTAATTATGTCTTGAGTTAATATTAAAAACTAATAGCCTCGCTATTTGACGTCTAAAACTAACAGGCAGATACACAGTATCCCTAGTCGATTTAAGCTTATCAACAAAATTGTTGATGTCAAAAAATAAAAACTTGTCACTATGGTGACTTACTAAAAATTGCATATGCTTATTTAGCATGTGTATATACTTATTTTGCCTATAAGATAACTGCTCAAAGTATGGAAAAGCACACAAAATGATCTTTTTACAATTAATCTTCAAAAGTTCAGTTATATATCATTAATTGTAACATTTAAACTATTCCCTACAATAATAGTAATTATGGCATTAGGATCATACTTATTCTCAGTAATAGATGATAGTATGCGGTGGTAGGAAGAATGAGGAGTGCAATAATTTTGAGAAGGAAAAGGAAGGCTGTTACTAACTAATTTCCCTAACCCTCTTCCCATACTGTCTGAAAACATAACCGACCGTAAATAATCCTTGCTATTAGGAGTGGAAAAACTATTATCAGCTGAATTTACCACTTGCGATGATTTTTGCACAATCTCAGGATTTTGTTGGATGGGAATACAATCCTGAGTACTCCTAGCTTGGGATGGATCCTCTGTTACCAAAGGCCGGAGGGCATTGAGGTTGCATTTGTCCTGACAAGTGCACTTGGTGTTGCTAAGAGTCAGCGAGTCTACTCTGTCGACTAACTCGTTTGTAGCGAGGATATGTTCCTTGATTTGGTTTTTTGAACTTACATATTTATTATAGAGCGACTTAAGTGAATAATCCAAATTTTGTATTTCGGATTGTAAGCGCTGAGTGTCAATTTCATAAATATTTATACTATCCTCTAATTTAATTTGGTAATTATTTAATTGATTGATTAGAATAACACGTTCCTTTCTCAATTGAATATTTTTGGAATAGTGTTTTTGTTGTTTTTTGAATTTTTTGCATCTTTTAATGATTTTATTCAGCTTTGCATATTTTTTTATTTTATTTTGACTTAATTTATAACAATTATTGTTATTTTTTAACAAAGAATCTTCAGTAAGATCAATTATTGTTAAGGAAAGTGGGTTAAACTAGAATGTAATACTAATTCATTATATAAATGGTTAGTTTCCTTAACCTGAGCACATTCCTTTTCCCTCTGCAATTTGAGAATATTGCTGTTAGCATGAACTAATTCATCTTCTAGATCCCTAACTTTACATAAAGCCTCCTCATATAAGTTGCTACAGTTCTTAAAGCTGTCCGTGATCACCCGCAGTTGGTCACGTTCATCAGCAACATCTTGATATTGTTGACTGAGGTCAACCAGCTCCCGCTTGAGGCATGTGTTTTTATGTACTATGTTCTTTATTTCAGCCTCACTTTCCTCTCGCTCCTGCAACATTTGTTGACACTGCTGTTTTGAGACTCTAAGTTCTTCGAGGGCCATTTTCAATTTCAGCTCCATATCCTGAGCGGTAGCTTTACGACTTACTTAGGTACCTTACCTAAGTTTTCGTTACACAATGACCACTCTGTTGAAAGTTTTACCTAATTATATCTACTTTGGTCGAGAAAACTTTGATACTTACTAGGTGGGTACATGATTAACATACGCTAATCAAAAAAATATAGGATGATGTGATGATGATGAGGCTTAATTCGCGGATCCCTAAAATGCCTGCAGATTACCTACAGTTATTTGCATACATGTTACCCACTATCAAGCATTACGTGAATCTATAGCTGACTTGGGTAACACAAGAACCACTCATAACAGCTCGTTACTGATTTATGTACCACGAGTGTGGACACTTAAACAGCTCATGCCGTTTGATTGTGGTTAATACGGTACACATTGCTTGTCTGCCATTTTTTAGATTCTAACCTATGTACATACAATATTATAATAATTTGTTTCTGTTTAGTCAAAGAAAATAACAACAGAATTTGAATAGAAAATGTAATGATTTTATACGTAAACAGCGTATTGTCAAATTACAAGGAAAAATAAAAAGACTTTTTTTGTAATATTATCATCAACCTATTTTATACTATAATTTTCAAGTAAACAGTGATATTTTGAGAGTGCGTGAAAATTTCCGTCTATAATTGTATAGTATTTGACAATAAACTCTCTTTCCCACTCGAATTTCATGGACATGGAGGAAAAACAAAGTTTTACTTACCAATATTCTATATTTCCCACAAACACTTTGCAAAATGGTTCACAGAAAAGATGTCAAAATAATATTAAGTATAATACGCGCCACGAAAGATGAGACTTGACGAGCGTCGTAGTGGGGAGTCTTGCGCAGGTACAGTCATGTATAAAATAGTTATCCATAATTTATGTGTCTCGCTATATCAGGTACCTATTCAGGGATTTTTCGATTACATTTAGATTAAAATGCTACAGAATATTATAATATTTATTACGAAATAACAAAGTTTAAGATAAAAAATGGCAGATTGTGCTATTCACTGTCGCTGTCAATAAATTTAATACCAGCGGGAAGATTATCGTTCGGGACGCGGCTACAACTAGGTACATTAGCGCTAAAAAATATACCACTTGTTCCAGGTGTTGACATATCATCGTTTTCCTCAGATGACGATGAGGAACTACCTGACTCCCCTTATAATCTTATAATTATTTCCGTCGTATCAGTCAAATTGTCAATTATGTGATCGCTTTCTATGTAAAATTCTTCAATTTTTTTTTTGTTTTATCGCATAGAGCTTTCCATTCACTTGGTCCCATTGGTTTACCTTTTCCGCTACTAACTCTATCACGCGTTTGAGGTTCCATTCCACATTCTTACTCCTCACATACCCTTTTATTGAAGCCCAAGCCATTTCAATTGGATTTAAATCAGGGTGGTATGGGGGTAATCGCAGTACGTCATGACCGTGTTCAGATAGTATTTTGTCAATGATGAATGTCTTAAATCGTTCTTTATGGGTTTTTATCAATTTGTACAACTGTGGTTTAAGCATATCTGGACTGTAAGGAATTCCTTTTTGGGTTAGCCATGATTGCATATCAGCTTTTTTGGTGTTTGAGCTTGGTGCAGATTCATACTCTTTATTATGATAGGAGGCATTATCAACTACCTGCTTCAAATTTTGTACACCTTCCTTTGCTTCTTTTGACATATAGGTGTAAACGTCGTAAACCATCTTCCTACTTTGCCTTCTTAAGGTTTTACCTAGAGGCATAATTAAGATTTTACAAACTTGCACTCGTTTAAAATAACACAACTATAAACAAAGTATTATAAATACAGGTTGCACTCGTCTGTACTTGCGGAGTCAAGCGGTACGTGCGCGGGGTGAAGAGAGCAGGAGCCGACTAACGCACATGCCCGTGCCGTGCCGCGCTTCCCGCGCTTTTACCGCCGCCCCGATGACGCCCGGTCCCTTCCCGCCTCAGACCTCATACCGTTAAAGAGACCTTTAAATCGTCTACTGCACATATCAAACCACGTGGTGTATTAAGTCTCATCTTTCGTGGCGCGTATTGTAGTAGGGTGAAAATTGTTCACAATTTTGCCACTTGTGAATTGTCACTCCTTAAAAGAGTTACTAATATCCTGGAGTGTATTTTGTGCTGAAAAATAGGTAACAAGTACTCTATTATTCAGCCCTTGTAGTGTATAAAAGGTAACACATACCCTCAGCTACTATTCAGCGCTTCTGTGCTACTTGGGCATAATTTGACAGAAGCCTAAAAACTCCGTCGTGTTGATTGGTGTCGTGAAATGATTCAAAAATTTAATGGAGGTGACTCAAATGCTGTGTTCGACATGCTTACGGGTGACGAAAGCTGGATTTATTGTTATGATCCTGGAACTAAGAGACAGTCTGCTGTCTGGGTGTTTCCTTCCGAGGAGTTTGCCAACTAAAGTGAAGAGAGGTCGAAGTGTGGGAAAAAAGATGGTAGCCTCGTTTTTCGGAAGGACAGGTCATTACGCAACAATTGTTTTAGAGAATCGAAAAACAGTAGCTGCAGAGTGGTACACTAACAATTGTTTGCCACTTGCCTTTGAAAAAGTTCGGGAGAAACGACCTCGCCGATTACACACCGCCAAGCAAACAATCGACTATTTGGCGACGTCAGACGTGGAATTACTGGGTCATTCGCCCTATAGCCCCGACCTCGCACCTTGCGATTTTTATTTATTTTCGAAAATAAAAGAAAAACTTCTAGGAAAAGGTTTTATGGACGCCGAGGAAGCAGTGGCTGCGTTTTAGAATGCCGTTGAAGAGACACCTAAGAACGAGTGGACAAAGTGCTTTTCTCAGTGGTTCTATCGTATGAAGCGATGTATTGATGTAAAAGGACACTATTTTGAAAAGATATAATAGAACTAATTACTTGCTAGTTTGTTCAGTTTTTGATTTTCTAAGAACTTTCAGTGTCATCCTCGTAGCAGTTTTTTCGTTAATTTTTCCATATTCGATGGCTGTTACGCTATTAAAAGAATAGGAATAGATGAGAGACTTCACGAGTGGCGCAGAGCTAATATTACATCGCCTTTTGAAAACCTAAAAAAGTAATTAGTGTGAATAACAATGAATATTAATCTTCTAGGATGATCGAAAATCATATTGGAAACATACCTTGCTAAAAGATGAGGCTGTTAAAAGGCAACCTCGGAGCTCCAGCCACAATGTGCTTTCAGCTTGTAATACCGTGTCTCTTTCTACTTTATGTCGCTTTTCTACCAGGCCTCTTAAGTTTTGTAAAAACATTGTTTTTGCAGTTTCATACTGGTCTGGTGTCAAATCCAGTTTTTGGCATCTCTCGCCATAGTCGTTCCTATCGTTCTGAAAAACTATTTTTTTTAAGCCTGGTTTAAGATTACGGTTGCGGTTACTCTTGCAACGTTGCAACTCTAACAGTTTAATAGATCTCCTTGTTTTTAAAACAAACTAAACTCAACGTTAACTTTTTTTAACGAAATCTGCCGTTCACCTTTGGTTTTAAAAATAGTCATGCTGATAAATGTGTTTACATATGTAGGTAATATAAACAATAAGAAAGTGTACTTGTTGCTGTATTTCGATGATGGGCTCCTAATATCATATTCAAGAGAATCCTTAGATGTTGTCATGTGTGAGTTAAGTAAGAATTTGAATATTAAACAATGTGAACCAAAGAATTTTGTTGGTTTACAAATAGAAAGATCCAAAGGACGTATTTTTATTCACCAGGCTAACTACATTGAAAAACTGTTGTGTAAATTTAATATGCAGAATGCAAATTGTAATGTCATTCCAATAGATCCTCATACCACACTGGAAAAGAGTTCAGCTGTACCAGACAAGAGTATCCCGTACAGACAAGCAGTTGGCTCTCTAATGCACCTGGCAATAGTAAGCAGACCTGATATCATGTACGGAGTCAGTCTGGTGAGTAGATATCTCAATAGTTTTGACCACACACACTGGAATGTTGTCAAGAAAATTATGAAATATCTAAAAGAAACCAAACATTATGGTTTGTGTTACATCTTCAAATAATAATGAATTGCAAGCATATAGTGATGCAGAGTACGCCAAAGAAATATGCACAAGGCGGTCTTTGACCGGATATGTCTTCATCAGAAATGGAGCTGCAATAACATGGGCAACTCAGCATCAGCAGAGTGTTGCATTATCCACCACAGAAGCTGAGTTAATGGCGGCATGCGCTGCTACAAAAGAGGCTATGTGGTTGAAACAACTGATAATTGACATATGTGGTTTTCATCAAGATTCTGTGACTTTATGTATAGACAATCAAAGTGCAATTTGTTTGATTAAAAATGTAGATTATCATAAACGATGTAAACATATAGAAGTTAAATATAACTTTATAAAAGAGAAATTTACAGATAAGCAAATAGATTTCAAGTATGTATGTACCAAAGAGCAATATGCTGATATATTTACAAAGGCTCTACCAAGAGATAAATTTCAGTATCTAAGAAATAAGATAGGGATAATTCATCTGTAAAACTACTTTGAAGTGAGAGAATTCAATTGTAAATTTTATGAATAGTATATTGAGAATTTGAGACTTAATCCATACTGTGTTACTAAATATAACTAACTTGGTAGTTTTAAGTGTCTATTATTAATTGTGTTAAACATATTAGTTTGCTTTGAAAGAAGGGTCACAATTTGGTGAGAGTGTTGTAATTATAACTTTTAGTCCCTTCTTCTACATCAGAACACCACTATAATAGTATAGTTGAAATGGACTTCTCTATACCTGTGTCTATAAACTTGTCTATGATATATTTTTTTCCCCCGTTGAGTCTCTGGTGAATCTCTAGTAAAATCACGTTTGTTAAAAGCACTTTAATCGTTTTAATTACTAAATTCAACAATTTAACACGTTCAGACGGCGTGTACAACCGGTGGAGCACGGAGTATTTGCTGACCTGGCAAGATGTACCACCGGTGGCCACGTCACACTATACTTTCAATATACTAAGAAATTCGCGCCGCTTTGAGAGAAAGTGTTGTATTTAACGACCCCGCCTAGAAAAATTGACAAATTTTCATAATGCAACTATTATTTCAAAAAGTAAGTAAAAATCAATATTCAAAAATTGTATTTATTAGATAAAGTAATAATATTGACATCGTAAATAACGCCCTTTTTCAGGTCCAAAATTGGTTAACTGCTAATAGTTTGGTTTTAAATGGATGAAAACGAAGTGCATAAGATTTGCTTTACCAAATGTCAAAAGTAGTGAGTACAATATAGTGTTGAACAGGGAAAAACTACAATTCGTCGATAGAACGGTTTTCCTGGGGTGCACAAACTAATCTATTCCTCTAGTATTTGAAAACATTGTTGGAACCGCTGAAGATTGTAAGAATTGAAAAAAGTATTTTTATTGTATAGACTCAATCTTTCTAGCATTATATAACTTCATGCATTAACGGCATATGTGTAGTAGTAGTAGGTAATCTAGGCTTAGGACTAGCAGAAAAGGGTAAAGGTTTAGTATCGTTTGGCAGGATTTGCGGGGGGAGAGGGGGAGGGGAGGGGAGAGGGGGGTGACCCTTCCCCCATGGCACCACTCCCGTAAAAAGGCAACGCACCGTTTCCGAGAAAATCGAATTTTAGTAACCTAACCTCAAAACACTTAAAGTGGCTTAAAAAGCGTGTCGGGTTTAAAAAAAAATAACCACGAAGGAGTGGCGGAGTCTGCTCGCTCGCTTCGCTCGCTCACTAGACTCCGCCACTCCTTCTAACCTAACCTGTCCGAGTCGGGGTGCCCCATGTCCCGACCTCGCTTCGGTCGCTCTTGCATCCTAAATTCTTCTTGTAACACTAGTAAACTGCCTTTTGCACATACATACAATTTGTTATAAACACATCACATTAATTAAAGTTATTTATTTTATCCAAAATTTATCACTTTGATTAATTCTTCAAAAGGATCACTTTTATTTCTTTCTACCAAGTTTGAAAAAGGTCACAATAATACTTCAAAACAAACAGAGAACATTCACGCAACTCTGGAAGAAACAGAACATAAACGGAATGTTGACATAGACACATGATTGAAATGTCTTTTTTTACGTTCCGTTTTACCGATTTTGCACGATATTTACACCACAGACACTATATTGTGACAGATTTGGTTGTCAAACACCCATTTTAACGTTCCGTTTTCCGCGTATTCAATTTGAGGTTAGTAACTTATTTTGTTAATTTCTCGATAAATATGCGTTACCTTTTAATAAGAGTGTAGCGTTATAATCAGGGACTCCAGCTCTTCCAGATTCAATCGATTTTACACCCCAACTCCTGCCAAACGATACTAGACCCGACCCCAGAAAAGTTTAAGATCAAGCGTAAAACTTTTCCGGCGCATTTAAAAATCGGCATTTTTACAATAATTTCTGTTTATTTTTATTTACTTTGTTTTTTTTTTATTTTATTTTTTATTTGTTGTATATTTTTTTCAAACCTTGTTGGATCCAGGTTTCCGTTTAAAAACGCAAGTTGTTCTACTTTAGTCGACTTTAACCGACATCTCTTTTCGTTAACGATTAGTCCCGTCTTCGAAAAAAGGCGTTCGCACGGAAAGAAAGTCGCCACAATATTGCACTTTGTACGATTTTCGGATAAGTTCGGTTATATTATCCTATGATCTTACCACCACTGCGAGGGGCTATTCCAACTACCGTCCCGTTTGCTTTCGAGACAGCATTTCGTTGTCAATATACATTTGAAGTTCCCGGATAGCCCTTGCTTGAGCGCTTCCTTGGGGTTTATTTTTTTTTCACCATTGCATCGAATTTGTCCCAAGCACTGAGGTTTGGTCAGGGCATTTCTTGTACTTCAGTGCTTGCTTCTAAACTTCTATTATTATTTATAAGGCTTATTATTAAGCCAATAACATAGTTTTTTTTGTTCTGTGACCGCATTATCATTTTTAAAACACTAATTTGAACCGTGGGTCCAATAATGTGCACACTCCAAAGGTCTTACTATGCTCTATGCCCTGAAACTTATCTTTTATTCTGTATTTTAAACTTCGAAGTACGTCAATCACAGCTTGAATAAATGATGCGCAATATTCTTCTTTATTTAATAAATCTTCACAAATGTCCTTTAGGCCTTTAGGTTGGTCTTCATCATGACTATGACCATATTTCCTGTGAGGTACTTATCTCCACTGATGGAAGCAGTGACCTCCTCTAATCAATTAAAAAGTTAACATAAAAAAAACTTGGTAGGTAACTTTATATATACTATTCACTAAAATAAAATAATTATTATTGTCTATTATCTTTACTCTAAAAACGACTCCACTCTAAATTAATACGTAGGTAATAAAAAATCGGCAGTTATGCAATCAGGGTTGACAACCAAAAAAAAAAAGATTCCTCGTACTGAAAATAGCGTAGCTGAAAATCTTGAACTTTCAAACCTCGTAAATTAAAATTTATTAAGGGCCAATATACCCCTGAAAATTACCGACAATTTTGTTTGACGGGTTTTCAGCCATAATAATGAAAATAATCGTTCGAAACTTTACAGATAGATTATTTAGTTTATAATTTAGTGTATTCTCGTAAATTAAAAAAAAGGAAACAAATAAAATTACAGTTTTATTATCATCGAAAAATCTGCAACACGTGAAATTAATAATATCAATAATGAGTTAAAAATAATTGAGGAAGTAGATTTCACAGCTTTTGACTAAAACCATTCATATGATGCGGATTAAATATTCTTTGGTAGTGAATCAAATTAATTATCTTGTCACAGCATAATTAATGATAACTTTATCATTTGCATGACTCTGTAAGAGTGTGTATATTTTATCTATTGAAATTAACTTGAAAACATAACTACAGATGGCGATATAACAGTATTCAATGCTGATGTTAAAGAAGGATGCTCATTATGAAATAATAATGAATTAATAGATGTCAGGCTGAATTAATAGATGATTTATAATACTTTGCCAAGAAATTTAACAGAATTACCCATAACAATGTTTAAAAAGCAATTAACAAAACTTCTATTGGACAAGTGTTACTACTCAATCAAGGAATTTCTGTATGACAAGACAATCAAGTAAAATGTTGCTCCTTCTATGTGATTTTTTTTTCTGTCACTGATCACTTCATATGCGATTGTATTATATTTGATGACATTTTATGATTTGTATGACATGGTATTATTTTGGGCATGACATTGTAATTATTTTTATGACATTGTATTTATTTTTATTTTTATGATATCGTATTTGATTTTGTTTTTTCGTTTAATTTGAATTTGCATGACATTTGAATTGAACGATTAAGTTAATGAGCTGACATTTTATAACTTTTTAATATTCTCCATATTTTTTAATATTTTGCATGCCGCAAGGCAAAATGTATTGGGACAATCAACAATTATAACACCTTATCTGTATACCTGCATTATTGGCAAATAAATGATTATGATTATGATTATTGCTGAAACAAAAATATCTTTTTCGGTTTGATCGGAGCTTCAGCACTCCAACAGCACTAAAGGGAATCAAAAAACACAAATATATTAAAAAAAATTTTTTTAGTTATACATACATACATACTTATCTGCGTAACGCGAATTGAAGTATATAAAGAAGGAATTTAAAATACAGGATGACTTTGAATAGATGCGACAAAATGAAATGGGAGCTTCAGTTACAGTAACATAGTAATTATAAACTGTTTTTTCTACAATCTAAATCGTTAAAAAAAGTTACGTGGTTGGCGTTTTAAAATGATCCATCGATGTTAATATCTTTATTTAAGTACGAATTATCGGTATTCCAGAAAAATAATTAATATGCAAAATAAATAAGAAAAATTAAAGTATCAAAAAATCTCGTCCAACTAATCGCAGTGCTCAATGATCGTTGTGGAGTACTCGCGTTATTAAACGTTGCCATTCATAGCGGTGATAAAAGTTCATTAATTTTACATTTGGTATGTTCTAAATTTTCTTGACAACTCGTATTATTGTTTATTTAAATATGTCGCATCTATTCAATTTCACCCTGTATACTAATAATTAAAACTTTACATTAAATAAAATTGTAATATAGCTATAAAAATTGTTTATTATTACTCAAGTAAAATCAGAAAAAAAACTTAATTCGTGCATGTTATTACGAAAATTTGCCCTTGCAAAAGTATCGTAAAACCTCTTGTTCCCTTTTAAATTTCCTCTCCAAATATTATGTCAGGAACATCCTCAATGTTATCATTTTTCTGCCATATATTTTATCTTTCGTCATGCAGCTATACATTTCTTTTGTAGGTTCAAAATTGACGCAGTTTCCAGTGCGAGTTAAACCTTTTGCGCTCTCTGCAGCAAGAAGTGTGCCGTTCACTGTTTCCACAGTTAGCCGGTTTCTTAAGTCTGTCTTTATTAAATTGACTTTACTAAATACCCGCTCGCAGTTAGCATTCGCATGGGGTAAGGACAGTGTAGATAGGGCAAAATGAGCCAGCTCGGAAAAGTCTTCAGTTTTCAGTAATTGAGCCCAAAACTTGTCTGGCTCACTAATTTCATTCAACCCTTGAGGATGACGAGCTTGTGCATTTGGCAAAGTCCTCCATTGGTTGTCGATTATTTGTTCCTTTGCGTAATCATCTGGTGCGATTATACGGGGGACCACTTCCAGAAGTGGCATAAGTGTTGGGAAATGGCTTCTAAAATTATGGGAGAGCGCTGATGCAGGTCCAAAAACTTGTAGCTTTGACAAGACAGGGTCTTCCATGTTATATCGTTTTTTGTTTTTTTAATTTCGGTGGCAGCAGCTTTGTAGAAATTTTTGCAGCATGAGGAGAACTGTGCAATATCTGCAGGGTTTCTGATCACATCTGGATGTTTTAAGAGCTCATATACTTTGACGCCAAGATACAGTGCAGCGTCATGGAGCTGATGTTGCTGACTTTCAGGGTTTATTTCTCCAAGATTTTGCCTCATCACATATTCGCGTTGTAAATAACGTAATAAGATCTCCTGGTAAAGTGTCCTAAATTTCTCATGTAGATTGTGAACAATTACTTTCTCGCTTTGCAACTCCAGATTGAACTTATTGAATAAAGGGAGCGACCATTCCAGGAAACAGAAATAAAGTTTGTAGAGCGGGTTGCTAATTTTTCAAGAATAAATACTGCTCGATTTCTTACATCGCGATGTAAGAAATCGAGCAGTATATCCGATGCATCGGTTCTCGCCCTATATGCAGGATTTGTCGTAAAGTCGATAAAGAAAAGACGTAGGGCCTCCCATTGTTCTAATATCATTTCAACCACTGATAATAACTAAAGCCATCTTGTCTGTGATGGTTTCAGTATTTTATGAGGCTCCACTGCAGCAAACGACTGGAAGTTAGTAGTTGTAGATATCTCTAGCCAGTTGTTCTACACTTTCAGGCAACTGTTTACAGCCTTCACTGGCACACAAATGGGCCGAATGACAACTCTCAAAATGTGATACATATCTTTTGAGCATCTTGATCAAAATACCGTACCACCACGCAAGCAGTTTTTTCCGTAGAAGCATCGGTCATCTCGTCCGTCATCACCGAAAACTGATTATTTTGTAATTTTTGGGCTAAATCTGCTTTATGACCTACTCCAAGAAAAATCTTTACCACACCTGTAATTTTTGTTCGTTTGAGTTCAATTTCCTTGATTAATTTAGAATCTGTCACAACTTCTTTTAATAAATCTGCTAAATGTTCAGCAACCGAGTATGCTATATTATGCTCTGCAAAAAAGCAGCAAGTTTAATTTCAGCACGAGCTTTTCCTTTATTTGTGGAGTTAGACCTTTCTGGAAACCAAACGATGTTAATGTTTGTGTTTTTCAACTGGATCCAGGTTGGTTGCCCAAGTGTTTCTTGGTTGAGGCATGCGTTTTTAAATTAGATAGTTCAGCTACCATTGATGTTCCCGGGCAATATGCACATTGGCTTTTGTTACATCATTGGTGTCTGGCAAAAGCCAATCTTTAAAAGTCGGATCTTTTAACCACTGCTGCCTAAAATTTTGTACACGATGTTGCGATAATGTGTTACCTTCCTTTTTCCTTGTCCAACCACATTTTTTGGGTAATTTTCTAGGCGGAGTTAAAGTAGGCGAACGGTCACTGTTTTCTTCGTTATCACTCATAATGAGACATTACTTTTATTACACCTCTAAATAATGGAACTTGGTATTAACAATAAAAATCTTCTTTTTTACGAAAAAAAAAAAAACAATTAGCTACACGACGTAGTACAAACGACTAATGTGAAGTAGGTACAAAATGTTTTATTAGTCGGGGACTTCCCGGTTGAACTACCATTGACAATCATCATTTACCCGATGATTGTCTATGGTTGCTATACCGTCAACCGGGAAATCTCCGGCAGTGCAATTTACGGTGTAAGAAGTTCCTACAAGTTTTGATAGATGGCACTAGTTTTAACTACTTTATAAAGGTGATCCAAAATGATCGGGTGGGGTTACTTCTGCAAGAACTAGATCAGTTTTTTTTTCTTCGAGTTGGCTATCTGCGACCATAGGTTGGAAAAAAAGCGATAGGGAATCGAATATTCAAAAGCCATATCCTTTTGAATATTCGATTCCCTAAAGTAGAATATTATTACCGATTGACAATATCGAAAAATTCATTTGTAAATAAATTATAGTAATGAGGCTATAAATCAATACAGAATTACGGTATGGAGTAAAGTCATTAAATTCGGCAATGATGGAGTGAATAAAAAAAAATTGATAATAATTTAACATAGTAATAATGTGATGGGGAAGTTCAGATATGAAGTGATATTATTCTCTATGTTTAAAGGAATAAAAAGTATTGTTTTATTATAAAAATGGTGAAATGCTGGATTCACGATGGTTTTGGAGTAACACTACGCAATTTACTGCTCCAAATGGAAAACGGAGCGCAACCCTTTATCAATAGACGAAACAACATAAAACAAGAATAAATAGTAAAAAAACTTTTTACAAAAAATAAAACCGACTTCTAAACAAAAAAACCAAAAAGTATAAAATAACTTTAATTTCGGAAGTCGGTGTGTTCAACAACAAAAAAGCAACCAAAAATGGTCCAACAAAAAAAGAATTTTTCAAATCGGTTGGCAAGCGACGGAGTTATGCGCGAACAAACAATAAAAAAATAAAAAAAATAAAAGAGAAAACATACAAACATCCGAATTGAGAACCTCCTCCTTTTTTAGAAGTTGGTTAAAAATCGAATGAATTTTTTTTAGAGAAATCTACATTTGTTGAAATAAATCTCAATCTATTCAGATAAACTCATATCTACAATTAAATATAATTCACTTAGATCAGAGTAGATTTAGAAAAGTTGAAAAATATCTAAAAGGATCTAATTAGATCTATGAAAAAATCCTATCATTGAGATCTAATTAGATCAAAGTTTCAGAGCTAATTTGATCTAAAATTATTCTCTAAGCTCAATTTGCATTTTAATTTTGAAACTTATTAATTTAAGTTACTTGATCCAATAATTAATTATCGATTATTGAATGGAGAAAGGCGTGTATTAATGAGTTCAAGAATCTAAATTATAATGTTATTAATGATTATTAATTGGAATCTATTGAACAGATTATCAATTTTCATAAATAATTTAAGTAAATTTATACGATTTTCATTGCTACTTTATATATTTAATTGATTTAAATGAAATTCCCACTTAATGAATAACAATTTTCAACTTCTTTAAACATCTATAATTTCTCTGTTTACGTAAAAATGTTTAAATACTCTTCTGATATTAAAAATATTTTAAAATTCAAAATGATTCCAAAAGACAACCCCAGCGCGCCCTGTCGAGAACTTTGAATACTGAAATGAGGTTTCTTTATGTTCCATTCCCTTTCGCTTTTTTTCCAACCTATGGGCGCAGACAGCTAACTCGAAGAAAAAAAAAGCTGATCTAGTTCTTGCAGAAGTAACCCCACCCAAATGATCGTATGGCCTAGAGTCCGGTGAAGTAGCGAAAGCTCATTTGCAACTAGCTACATAATCCATTAAGAAAAATCGCATGCCCATAATGTTATCAAAATCTCGTACCTATGTACATAATTGTACGAGGTTGATAGCGTCCTCGTACGGAAGACCACAAATCTCGTATTTGTACGAGTAGGGTTACCATATCTCAGGATTTGTCCTGAGATTTCAGGATTTTTCGACTCTTCTCAGGATTCCGGCCGGATCTAGCAAATCTAGTGATAGCTCAGGATTTTTAATAATAAAAAACAGGTTACATTTTAAAGATATCTCTTATTAAACTACTAAAAATAATCTTCTTTTGGTAACAATTGCAGTTAAAATCAATATTTATGTATTAATTTAAAACAAACTTAAAATAATCTTCTTTTGGTAACAATTGCAGTTAAAATCAATACTTATTTATCGAAGTAAAACGAACTAAAAACAATCTTCTTTTGGTAACAATTGCAGTTGCAGTTAAAATCAATCCTTATTTATCAAAGTAAAAAAAACTAAAAATAATCATCTTTAATAATCATCTTTAAAAATAATGTTACCAACATTTGCAGGTAAAATCAATACTTATTTATCCAAATAGGTACTTAATTAGTTTTGTCGTATTTAATATTTGAAGAAACTTTTTGAAGTAAATTCTTTTCTTTGATTATTGATTTATAAAATGCCTCACAAGTTAAACTCTTCAAGTTATATTGAACTAAAAGTAGAGCTCGAACTAATTGAGCTCCCATGATAGAAAAAACTCTTTCTACGTTTGCATTTTGAGCTGTTATTGCAAATATATATTGACAAATACGCAGTATCTCTGGCAATCGTGAAATACCTATTGTCTTGAAAATGTTTGCCCACAACGCATGAAGCATTACGTCAAAAAATGCTTCTTCCTGTTTTGTCAAAAAACTATTCAGAGATGCAATTTCATCGAATAACTTCACATTAACTATGTGTATTCCTTTTCCATTTAGATAATGAATTGATAAAGCAATCTGATCAAAGTCGATCATTTGGCCCTTTTTCAGCATCAACCAATTAAAGACTTTGAAATCATCTAAAGGCGTCATCCACTTGATCAGATATTCTACGCAAGTCTTATACATATTTTTAAGGTCGTGCTTGAAAACTTCTTGGTTTTCCACAGTGCACTTAGCCAGCAACTCTCGCACTTTAAGTGGCATGAAGTTTGCGTTCGCTCGTGCAACTAAAATTTCATGTGTGGATTCGAGGATTCTTTTAATATCTAAAACAGAATTGTTTTCTTTTTCGATGTCTTCAATTTTCGTCTGAAATATTGACATTAATGAGTGAGCAAGAAATAAATAAACTTCGCTGAGTTCATTTTCAAAAAAGTTCTTCAAAGTAATTGGTACACCAGGAGTAGATAAAAAGTACTGCTTCAACGGTTCATACATCTTCAATATTCTTTCGATCGCTGGAAACAGACTAAGCCATTGGGTCTTGCTATGAAACAATAGTTTCTGATAATTGACGTCTATATATTCGCTGATATCCTTCAACGCCTCCGTGCGTACGGTGTATACGGAAAAATAATTAAACAGCTTCATTACTACAGATTCTATATCAATATGCAGATTATCAGTGCCATGTTGAATACAATTGTGTAGTATGTGCGCTGGGCACCCAACTCCTACGATATCTTTGTCCAGAAAGTTTTTTAAATTAGTCCAAACATTTTGTCCCGGTTGCCGATTTACTCCGCCAAAATTAACATTAGCGTTGTCTGCTGTAAATGATACACATTTCATCAACAAGTCGTACTTTTGCAAGCTTGTTTTAATTATCTCTGTTATAGTGTCAGCATTTTCATTGGGTGTGCTCAGCACATCCAGCAGTTTGCTTTTAATTCCTTCTTGCCAGTCGAAGAATTGTATCATAATAGGAAATATTTTTTCAGCACCGTGATTACTTGCATCTGTGGAAACGCCCAAGAAGTTGACATTTTGTAATGAGACTTGTACCTGTTCAATTATCCACGGAGATATCACGCCCGTTACAATGGCCTCAGTCTTCGTTCGTGCACAAGAAATACTCTTCGCAGTGTTGGAATCGGCAAATATAGCCTTAACCAGTTGGCTGATGCAATCCATAGATTTAAATGACTGGTGATGTTTCACTGTGTGGAAAGCTAAAGTGGCTTCAGCGGCGGATATTTGGTCTGTCAGTCCAGAACTTTGTGGTTGAAATAAAGAGTCGATTTTGGTGTTACTTGAAACAGTCAGACTATTTTTTTTGTTTTTCCGTTAGGATATGTTTTTCAATATCAGCACCTCCCTTGAACTTAATTGAAAAATGATTGTTACATATTGAACAAAGCACTTCGGTAGGTTCTCTTCCATCTTTCATAATCGGAAATCTTTGTTTTAAAGTATCTGTGAATGTACACACGTATCGTGATCGTTTGGTACTTGAAGACATTTTAACTCGTATCCATCCAACAGCTCCGATTCTCGCTCGCTCGCCCGTCCCGTGGTGACACTCAATGAAGCGTAGTCCAACCTTCGCAATGGTGCAAGACGAACTGACTGAGTGAGCGAGCGAGCGGCAACCGCGCTGCGGGGCGAAGGGCGCCCCCCTCCTCCCTCCACCCCGCTGTTTTGAGTGCGATGTACATACAAGCTTGCAACGCGTAGCGTAAAACGCGTGCGCAAGATCCGCAGTGTATACAACGATAATAATACGTTTTTGAGAGAAAATTCTCATCTGTAGAAAATCTCAGGACTTTTCCATGGAAATCAGGCCTTTTCTCCGGACTTTTGATTTTTTCATCTGGTAACCCTATGTACGAGGAACCTCGTACGGTTGGCAACTCTGTATGCAATTCACTTGTCTACGATGCGAAGCGCGCACTTGCCACCAAGGTCAAATATGCATTAGTATTTGAAATAACGTAAACAAACATTAGGTATATACATTCTTTCTAGTTCCAAGAAATATTGAAGCATAAACCAAAATACATCAACGTATAATCTCGAAAATGTAGTCTTTAAATACTTGGCCGTAAAGATGATATTGAACGCATTATAATGTCTGTTAAATTTCCAAGAACCGAAATCTAAATCACAAAATTCGAGCGATCCCTTTTACTCCGCTATGTTACGCTTAGTTAGAAAGAGAGAAAGCGAATTTCTAACGAAATCCAATCAAACGCAAACAGGCGAGTTTGCGTTTGGATTTCGTTTGGTGATGGATCCAGTGATTTTATTGTCGATTCGTTTGGTGGTAGATCGTTAGCGTTTGGTTCGGCTAGGCAGATTCTTAAAATCAGATCTTCAAGTTTGAGAAATCGATACGAATCGATTTGTGTTTGAAATCGGATTTTGAATTCGTTTTGATATATCGGACGCATGCCTAGTTTATTTTAATTATTTGTACTTTAAATTGTACCTTTCACTCTGGATGTCTGTATCATACACATCTTTCAACATGGTTCTCATATATAGAACATCAAGAAGAACAATGTATCCGCAACTTTGTAACAATTTATTGATTTAAAAGAGTGTCCGTGGAGTTTCATGCACGTTCTTCTGCATATAAAACTAAAAAAAAAAATGGTTATAAAAAGGTCTGCATCTCTTTCGGGTATCGCTGAGCTTTGTGCATGGGGCCCACGGGTTTCTCTGCAGCGTCATCGGGTTGATAATCAGTGCTGGGCTTGCTAATCATCTCTTATAATGTGTTTCCTATCCTTTGCTAAATACTAAATTACTCAATATCCCATGGGCTCCTTCCATCAACTTGGAAAGAGGCCAATATCACTCCCTTACCCAAAAATCCAAATCCTACTTCCTTTCCGAATACCGTCCTCGTCCATCTCGCCTTTCCTCTCCAAATTCCAATTTTCCTTTCCTTCGTGCTTTTCTTAGTAAGAATAGTCTGCTGACCTTTTCAATCCGGATTTCATCCTGGTCATAACTCAGCACAGCCTTAGTAAAGGGGAACGCCCAGAAAATGCTTGAAATAGACAGAAGCTACGAAGAGCCCTTAATTTTATTTAAAATAAAATATGTATAATGAAATAATTTTCATGTTTGTTCAAGTAGGGTAAAAATATAGCGATCATTATAATATTTAACTTGATATCCGTTCAATTTATCTTATTTTTTATATTGAAGGTCTGCTTATTTGACATTGACAGTGACATTCAGCCAAACAGGAATCGTCAAATAATCCTTAACAAACTATTTTATAGAATTAGTGCACAGTTATCATTAATTTAATATAATTCGACCTACATATGTGTACCACAAGTCTAGCTTAAATAATATATGCGTGTCAATATGAATTAAAATCAAATTATTTTCAAAATAGAAAACGTATCGTAGGCTGTATGAATCACATGTCCTTTGCCTTATTGACGGTTTGACATTACTGCATTTTTTCGATTGTTTATTTACTTCACTTGACTCTTGGTTTTGCCACTCTTGAGTTACGTACGGATTGCTTTTTTATGATATTCATAACGACGAGTTACCATTTTTAATGGATTTTGATTTTACTTCTGCATACGATAGCCATGTTTTTAACACGGACTTAGATTGGACCCGCATTAACGACGACTCGGCTTTTTGATAACGGACCTTTTTTTTTTGGATGGGAAATCATCATATGACCCCTCCCGCCCTGGGTGGAGCGGTAGGGAGTGTCAGACTCTTACTGACTAAAACTCACCCGTGTTCCTCTTGTGCCCTTTGCGTTCCAGGGCCGCGGTAACTCTTTCGAACAAATTCCGCAACCCTAGCAGGCACTGACCCTATGGGGCCCCGTCCCTGGTGCTGACGGCTCCTTGAGACGCGCATGGAACACAACGCGTCGTCGACTCAGCCTGGTATCGGACGGCGAGCCACCCACGCTCACCGTCCACAGGCATCGGCCACTGCGCAATAGCACAGCGGCCGACTTGTCTCTGGAGGAGGCCGCAATGGGACCATTACTGGCACTCCATTTCAGCCCCCTCTCGAGTACCGGGAGTCGCAGCACCCACAGCAGCAGCGGCAGTGGCGGCGACGGAAGCCGCGGCGGCGGCAGAGGCGGCGGCGGCGGCGGACTTCTTGCGCTTGGTCCGGGCGGTTGGCGCGCAGGCCCTTCCCCCAGCCCAGTGCTCGGCCGGCTTGCCAACAGCTGCACATGCAATGCAGTGTGCCGTGGCCTCGCACGAGCCGGCCCGATGACCGGGCTGACCACAGCGGAAACAAAGTCCGCTGCGGCCCACCTTGATAACGGACCTGGAACCTGCTTTACAAACGACGCTGTTCTGTTTTGTACTTGTGCCCCGTTTAAAAATGAATAGAAACCTACACTGCTAATTGCTATCTCGATATTGCAATGATGAGACGTAACCTTTTGTCAACAAAATGACTTAACCTATATTTTAGAAAAAATGTTTGAAACTAGTTCCTTCTTAGTTTTTTTGATAATTATTGAAATTGTAATGGGTATCCTACTATTTGTAGTTCAATTTGGCGCATATTTAACTGTTGTTCATTTCAAGCATTTTTTTGTATGGCTGGTGGGCATTCCCCTTTACCGATAACATACGACTAGGCATGAAACGAGGACATCTGATTGTTCTTTGCTTACTTAGTAATACATTTTGAACTGTCGACCTCGATATCATGCTTGGCATAGATTACAGGGGACGTTTGTCCAAGGCTGCAATACTAAGAATCTGAGCAGCATCAGCTTTATTTCGTAGGCAAACATTAAACTTATTTATTAAGCTTGCAGCAAATACGCCATCGTATTTGGTACAGTTTTATTCAAATGGTGAAACCTTAATAATCTTAAATTTCTTTTAAAATATCCATTCACAACCTTCGCCACCCATCTGCATATAGTTAGTAGTAGTGTAGTTACACATCTACTTCTATTTGCTTGGGTGGTGGTTAACTGGTTTTCGCCTACCAAGAGTGACTCTGACATATATGCCTTATAATTACAATGCTCTAATAAGCTGATTCTATCTCTGAATCCCCTGTCTAAAATTAATATGTCATTATCATGAAAGTACAGTCTTGGTGGGGAATTTTCATTGCTGAACAAAGGAGACATCATTTCTGCATCAGATGTGGTAGCTTTGTATGGGCCAAAACAAACAAAAATATTACCATCAGAGGCTACTATTAAAAATGACTTTAACAGACTTCTGTGTTTTGTAAAGAATATGTATCTTTTTTACACATATAATTGTTACTTTTTTATATTCCATCACACATCGCAATACATTGTTCCTTATTTTCATTATAAGTTCCATTTGGGATCATGAGATTATAATTATTTTGTTAATTGTTATCTCAAGTGGTTTAATTCAAATATAAATAATTACAAAATATAACAGAGATAAAAAACAAAAAGTACCTCCTCCTGTAATTTTCTTTTTAATAGGTATATTGTGAAGTTAGCACTAGAATCTTCTTCCAGGCCCACATCTAAATGTCTTTGTAGTGTCTTCAAAACTTGGAGTGAGGCATCATTTTTCTTGGTAACCAGGGAATAATTTGTTTGAAATATGGTTATATTATAGATTGGAAGTTTTTGGGAGAGTATTTACATTTTTGTTTAGCCACTCTACAGTTCTGTTGGGTATACCTTCTATTAAAATGGAACCTTCTTTATAGTAAAATGTGGTATTATAGAACAATATGATTTCTCACTAGCAAATCTAGTTATTCCGAGATTACATGAAACACAATCTTGCAGTAACATCTCTCGTGCTGTTTGTATTAACCTCTCTAGTGTAGTGCGAGGAACTTCTAATAATAGATGATCAAACGAACTTACCTGTGTGAAGTTCGATCATTATTATACGAAGTGCTTCGTTCGAAGATATATGTTACTTTACCATGCAGCATTCTCGAGTCACTCGGCAACTACGCAATTTTCAGAGCTAAAACTAAACGTATTAGTGTGCGTTATCTGTGTCCTAGCGCGATCCGTCATTATTTTTAGATTCTTGAAAGGTTATCTCAATTTTTCCTCAGGGTGGGATAGGTAGGGAACATATATCTTCGATAGAGATAGAGATAGAGATAGAGATACAGTAGGACCTCGATTATCCGGACTAATTGTTGTCGGTAGGCATCCGGATAATTGAAAGTCCGGATAATCCAATATATGAAGAAAAACGGGCTTTTTGCATATGTACATATGTAGTCTGTACCATACATATGTAATGTTAGGTGTTTATTTAAAACAACAAATACATATGAGCGAAAATCAACGTTTATTAAGAAATTGTACATAATGTACGTATAATTTGCTTACAATAATTATGTATGTATTTGGTAATTTGCATTAGGTAATCATGAAATAAAATAATTAGTTTAATTTGGTTTAAAATATTTGGTAATTGTCGTTTGACGTAAGCCACTTCTTCTCTTACTTACTCACACCATACTTATCAGCTAACTTACGACCGGTTTCTCCTTTTTTTAATGAATCAATAATATTTATTTTACCTTTAATTGATAACACCACTCTTTTACGCGTTGACATTTTAAAATTTGTTGACGTGACACGCACGTTAGAGCGAAGTAACAATTGCCGTCTAACTAAAACAATAAGGGTAGGTTCAGATGACAAGCGCTCAGCGCGCGTTGAACGCGCGTTGAATTTTTGTATAGTGTTCACATGGTGCGCGCTTGTCAGGCGTTAAACGCGCGTTGTTGCGGCCAGTTTGAGTTCTACATTTGTCGAAGATGGACGTAGAAACAGTTTTATCGGTGATTTTATACAGACGGCAGAAACGACACAACAGAAGACGGAGATATTGGGTTCACCCAATTTTGTCAACCAGGCTGACTGAAAGTCAGTACATTATTTTATATCCTAAGTTAAGGCAATTTGAGCCCAAATTCTTTAACTACTTCAGAATGTCCATCAAGTCATTTGATGACTTACTGACTCTCATAAACGATGAACTCGTAGCAGATAAAAACGCTGTGCGATATAGCATTTCACCGGAAGAAAAACTCATAATTAAATTGAGGTAAGTTTTTTAATAATCAACATAATCTATAAATCAAATAAATCAAATCAACTTGTTTAGGAACAATTTTTTTAAAGAAAAAATAACATTTTGTTACTCGCAGAATAACTCTAACTCTGATTCATTGCTGACATTAGTTGGTGCTGGCGATGGAGTAGGTGTTACTGGCGATGGAGACCCCATTGCTGTAGTATAACCATAATGTGCAAAATTATTTGACACACTAGACTGCTGTGATCTATAATCATGATAACGAAAGCCTTCAACAGAAGCTGATGACTGATGACGCTGCTCTTGTGATGAATAATTGTGATACCGGGTAATTTTGATTTTCATATGTCTGTTGTTGTGGTCCTTGAAATTCATTTTGGTTTTGCAAAATTAAATTATAAATGGCAATTTTAGTTTGAAGTCGCCTATATTCCGGATTTTTTTTAATCTCTTTAACGAGTGACAAACAAAAAAGCTTGTCTTCATCGTCATCTTCTTTTGGATGAGACACATTTTTCTGTGCTAAACTCTACTCTAATATGTTTGCAAATCTTTCATCAGCAGGATTTAATTTTTGTTTTTTTCTTGAAGTAGATTTAGGACTCTTAAAGCCAGAACTTATTTCTACTTCAGCAACCTCTGACGAAGTTGATGCATTATCTGCATCGAAACTACTTTCTGTATCTTTGTTGGCAATTGATGCCTGTAGAAATCGTAGTCTATTATAATGAATATATGTCGAAGTTTTGGAAGCTCCTGATCCAGATTTGACAGTCTTTATTTTCTTCACCTCTCTCATATAATTATCCCGTAAACTCTTCCACTTTTTTTGCAGGGATGACGCTGAAAAAAAAAACAGTATTTAGTAATAGTTTATGTTTGTTTCCAGATATTTGGCCATTGGATGTTCATTTGGGACATTAAGCTACGACTATAGAATTGGCAAATCTACTGTGGCTACTATAACACCGGTCTACAGCATTTTTGCGCATGGGTTAAACGTAACTTATTTTTATTGATTTTATATCTAGAAATAAGAATAAGAACAAAAAATAGTTCTGAATTTGCTTTTATGAGTAAAAAATGGGAAAATTAAAATTAATGAAAATACATTAAAAATTGACATAGAGGTGATTTGTTAAAAGATACCGAACGTCCATTTAAGATTTTTTTTTACAATAGAAGTTTTAAAAGAGTGTTACAATGTTCAAAAACGAACAATTTTATTTTTCCTGTCATGTTCAGTAGAAGTTTCTCTTATTAAACCCCAAATATAATCTCCCATCATGCTTTCAGTATACTGGCCTTGGTAACGTCTCTCAAATTCCATTATTCTCTTTTCTCACCTCGGTACCAGCCTAAAATAAAACATAATATAATATATATAATCTAATTAATGTTAGTACGAGTATAAAATAGTAAATAAAATTAAAAAAAAAGATGAAATAAACTCACCGTCCAGATTGTATCTACAAGAGTTACATGACACATGTGGAGCCCATTTTTTGTCTTGATTTTTAACAGGTAGATTGAAGTAAGCTTGATATGCCTCGCAAATCTTTAAATTTGTACTTAAATCATACTTTTTCTCTCTCACTTTAATAAATGAACCGCAAATATAGCAAAACGAGTCAGCGTCTCGTTTACAACGTCTAGTAGCCATTTTGTACAGGTTGATACAGCGAAAAAAATATGAAACGCGTTATTTCTCGGTAACAGCCAAACACATACTGTCGTACGCAACAAACAGCGCAAGAAACATTACTACACGCCCTCTAACCTCTCTTTCTACACCGATAGAGCGCAAAGACCGTTATTCATTCGGCGCAAAAATCAAAAATAGTTAAATCGCTCTAAGTTCTTAAAAAGCAAATAGTTTCGATTTATAATCACATTTTTATTTATATATGTGCTTATATAATGATAATTGCATAAGTAAAACCCATGCGCAAAAAAAAATATTTTTTTTGTTGACCGGTGTAATACCACATGTATGTGAAACTATTTGGAAAAAATTCAGGCCCGTTGTTATGAGTGAACCAACGAAAGAAAAGTGGTGTGAAATATCCACGATATTTGAAAAGAACTCAAAGTTTCCCAATTGTTTGGGAGCCTTGGACGGGAAACATATACGGTTAATCCAGCCTGAACACACGGGTTCTATGTATTATAACTATAAAAATTATTTTTCGCTAGTTTTATTGGCGCTAGCGGATGCAAACTATTGTTTTGTGTGGGTTCACATAGGTGCCTACGGTAAAAACAGTGACTCAGGTATATTCAAGAATTCTTCATTGTACAAAAAGCTGACAGAAAGGTCATTAGATCTACCTGAGCCAAAGGCATTGTTAATACAAAATAGACCGACAACGTTGCCATATGTGATACTGGCTGATGAAGCTTTTGGCATGATGGAGAATTTAATGCGTCCATATGGGGGAAGGTCACTAACTTATGCTAAAAAAATATTTAATTACCGTTTGACATTAGCACGCGCGTATGTTGAATGTACTTTTGGCATAATGTGCAATAAATGGCGCATTTTACACAGGCCGTTAGATGTTAACATCGGTTTTGCAGAAAAGATCGTAAAAGCGATATGTACACTAAATAATTATGTCAGAATCAGGGATGGCTACAATTTTGAAGACACACTTTATACGCCACCCCTGGAAAATCTAGCCTCACATTATACCGGACGTGCTGTGCGACAGGCGGATAATGTTCGAGTACATTTAACAAACTAAACACATCAAAAGTATCTAGGGATCAACATATATTTTTGCAATAACTTTTCTCCTGATTGATATTAATTAAAATTTTCTTTAAGGATTCATCAAATAAAGTGTTTTCGTTTGTCACAGTAACGATAAACCAAGTCACCTTTGCATTAATAAAGAAATTTGCCATTTTCCTAATAAAGGGATTTTTGACATTTGAACCACTAACATTAAAGTTCGAAAAAAAGACTGAAATAACAGTTTTCTTTAAAATTTTATTGGGTAACTTAAACAATTAATAATCCGTGTTTCTACCGCGAACACTAACAACACAAGAACATCGGTTTGGCATACTCAAAATGAGTTCATCCAAATCACGCTGTGGAATGGCCGCCCATGTTCGTTGCAACAACAAAAAAAGGTCTTCTTGCGACTGGATACCCTCCATATTCGGCAGAGCTCTTCGCTTACCTTGGCTGAGCGCCATGGAGGACGGTATCGCTGCACCACACGGAGACAAGACCGATACATTCAAATCTTAACTCGAAGAGCTCCAACAATAACCGCCATGATGTTAGCCGTGAGGCTTCATCACTCTTCAGGGAACTTAATTAGCGACCAAACAGTCAGAAACCGCTTGCATGAAGTGAACCTTCATTCCCGAAGACCGCTACGGGTACCACCTATAGCAATGCACAATCGTAGGATTCGATATCAATGGGCTCTTGAACACAGAAATTGGGCAGAAGAACAATGGCGTTTCGTGTGCTTTTCTGATGAGTCTCGTTTTGGTATGAGACCGGATACAAGACGTATACGACACTGGAGAACCCCTGGACGCCAACAGCGATTAAAATCCTGCCAGGAAGTCCATCCTTATAGTGGTGGAACCATCATAGTATGGGCGGGTATTTGGATCGGCGGAAGAACGGAGTTGATTTGGATCAGAGGCAACCTCAACGCTCAAATTTATGCTGAGACGATTGTATCAGACGTCATCGTTCCTCTACAAGTGCAAATCGGTCCCTTATTTCAGTTAATGCATGATAATGCACGACCGCACACCGCAAGAGTTGTAAGACAGACTCTCGCCGCAGCTAACATCAATGTCCTGCCCTGGCCTGCTCAGTCGCCAGACTTGAACCCGATTGAGCATGCATGGGATATGCTACAGAGAAGAGCTCTGCCGAATATGGAGGGTATCCAGTCGCAAGAAGACCTTTTTTTGTTGTTGCAACGAACATGGGCGGCCATTCCACAGCGTGATTTGGATGAACTCATTTTGAGTATGCCAAACCGATGTTCTTGTGTTGTTAGTGTTCGCGGTAGAAACACGGATTATTAATTGTTTAAGTTACCCAATAAAATTTTAAAGAAAACTGTTATTTCAGTCTTTTTTTCGAACTTTAATGTTAGTGGTTCAAATGTCAAAAATCCCTTTATTAGGAAAATGGCAAATTTCTTTATTAATGCAAAGGTGACTTGGTTTATCGTTACTGTGACAAACGAAAACACTTTATTTGATGAATCCTTAAAGAAAATTTTAATTAATATCAATCAGGAGGAAAGTTATTGCAAAAATATATGTTGATCCCTAGATACTTTTGATGTGTTTATTTCATTAATGAAGGAAAAGTAGATTGGCAGGATCGTTATATTTAACTTGTAACACAAACCGATTGTAAATGTAAATAAATATATATACTCACATAATATTTTCTTCTTTTCTTCATTGTCATGTCCTTCACAAAATATAAGGACGAGTTCTTCCCAAGCCCGTCTTCTCAAATTCTTATCTGAATAATCGCTACTTGTCATGTCCCATATCGCAGGACGTTTCTCTATTTCACCAATTAATAATTCCGTATTAAAAGCTTCGGTTTCCATTTCGGACGATTTTCGGACGAACTTGACGAACCCTAAAATACGTCTATCCGCGTCGAAAGCGCGCGCTCAACTGAACGGAAACATAGAAAACCAATGATCTCAAAGCGCGCGTTAACGCGCGTTGACGCGCGCTGACAACAGTCGAGCGCTAGCGCAGTGTTGAACGCGCGCGTTACTAAAACGCGCGTTAGCATGTGTACGGCCTGAATAAAATGTATGTAGTTGTAAACGCGCGTTATCAAAACGCGCGTTGAGCGCTTGTCATCTGAACCTACCCTAAGAAACGCGTGTAGCGGCGTAGCCGTCCCGCCGCCCGCACCCCGCGGGAGGTGCGGGTGGGGCGACGGGCGCGGACGGCACGAGTGGCGTGGCGTTATGCAAGTTCTGACATGTTAATGTTAGAATAAACTCGTCGCGATTGGCAGTCCGGATAATCGCGAATTCGGATAACCGAGGTCCGGATAATCGGGGTCCTACTGTATTTATTTTTGTAAAACATGAGTACATTACAATAATTTGCATGGTCTTAAAAATTTAGGTGCACGATCTACATGTTTTGCCAATTGTGGCGTACAAAAAAAAAAGGTTTTTGTTCAAGTAAACCAGATTGAATTTATACATGGTAAAATTAAAAACAAAGCAAATGTCGTAATATATAGGCTACATACGGTCATTTAAAAAATCTGTAAGACTATAATAACATTTGGCTACCAGATATTTTTTTAAATGTGTTTTAAATTGAGTTGCCGGCATTTGTCTAATAGGTTTAGGGATTTTATTGTAAATTAGTGGTGCTAAGGAGAAAATACTTTTTCTCATCAATGCGGTGGTTGACCTTACTGAACATAATTTTTTGCTATCCCGTCGATTACGGATTGAGACATCTGATAGTTTTTTAAATAGTTTAGGATTGGTCTGTACGAAATTAGCTACTTCAAAGATAAACAAGCAGGGCAGACTTAAAATGTTATATTTAATAAAGTAAGGTTTGCAACTACTTATCCGTTTTTTTGAAACCGAACATAGCCCTGATACATCTCTTTTGCGATTTAAAAATTGTTTCCTTACTAGTAGAATTCCCCCAAAATACTACGCCAAATCTTAATATTGAGCCGGCAATTCCATGGTAAGCAGCGATACGAAACTTTCGAAATTCGAACGAAGCACTTCGTATAATAATGATCGAACTTCACACAGGTAAGTTCGTTTGATCATCTATTATACTGCGTGCTTCGTTCTCGATATATGTTACTTAACCATGCAGATGTTTAGAGAGATGGTAAAATTTGAGATAACCTTGACTCATTAGCCTTTAAAATAAATATTTTTATGAAATCAACACTGTTTTATTTATAAACATCTTAAATTCTTCTCTATAATTAAACATAATTAACAATCAGTACTCATATTAATAATCGATTAATCAGCCTTATTCGGTACTTTGGTAACCATCCGTTATTTATCAACTAATAATGGCACATTTTTTATCACAATATCCATAGTGACAGTACAATAATATAATAAGTAATGGTGTAAGTACTAAAAACTAAAATTATATTATTCTGCATTATTAAGCACAGCATATGCAAACTCTCCTGAATTGAGAATTGGCCTCCTATAAAATTTTGCAAATGTTAATGAATTATTTGCAACCAGCAGTTTGTCTGATTACATCTAATGAAATTCCTTTTGAGTTAGCCTTGAATGTAGAGGCGTGTCGTGTACTATGACCTGAGAAGACGCGCGTATCAATACCGCAGTCTGAAAGAGTATTTTTAATCCATCTACTAATAGTAGAGGCCGAAACCGGTTTATCGGGTTTTTTAAGTGACAAAAACAAGTAGTCATTAAGACCTCTTATATCTCTAGTCAATCGCATATAATCACACAATGTTTTGGCTGGACAAATCTCAGTTTTTTAAAAAAAGGGCAGGAAAAGATTAGGCTGGGTTCGTCCAGCAGCCGAAGTTTTAATCAAATCAGTAATGGCAATATTAACCCCACTTTCACTCAGTGTTATATTTGATATTTTTATTAAAGATAAGGTTTGTGCCCGTTGAGCTGTGCTTAGTGCAAGCAAAACCACCAGTTCCTTTGAGATACGTCCAAAACTTAATGTCATGTTGGGAGTCCAGTTGTGTAGTACACTTAAAACTTTATTTGGATCCCATGTTGTTTGGTGTTTTGCTAACGGTGGTTTTGACTTATAGAATACTTGAAATAACCTTTTAATACGATCATCCTTCCCAATTTTAGAGCCTATTATCAAAGATAGAGCTGATTTATGAGAGTTTAGGGTCCCATAGGCAGCTCCAGAATCAAATAATTTTGTTAGGAAATACAGGGTGGCGCAATAGAGCGTGCATATTGCGTCATCTTTTTTGGCGGGGTAAGTGGCGCGCGGGCGGAGAGAGCCTAGCGTGGTTGGATAGTGACACTCGTGGAGTTTTAGTAGTCATGAATCACTTCGACGGGAAGCATCGCGCTTTTTGTGTTCGCACGTTTTACGAGAACGGTCATTCATACATCTCTACAAGGCGACTGTATTGTTCTGAATATGGATTAAAACACATTAATGAAGCTCCGAGTGCAAATTTAATTAAAATATGGGTAAAGCGTTTTGAAGAGACCGGTTCCACGTTTAAACCCCCAGCAAAAGGTCGTCCGAGAACGTCTAGGACCACAGACAATATTGAGAGGGTGAAGGAGTCAGTACGAGAAAATCCGCAAGTGTCTACTCGGAAGCGATCGGCGGCATTACACTTGTCACGACGAAGTTTACAGCGAATTTTAAAATCGGATCTTAAGCTGCATCCTTACAAGCTCCAGTTAACACAGGAGTTGAAAGAGACCGACTTCAGAGCAAGGTTGGCATTTTCTGAAGAAATGCTTAGACGATTTTCCACTTTTGACAACATCCTTTTTTCTGATGAGGCCCATTTCCATTTAAATGGTTTTGTTAACCGACAAAATTGTCGTTATTGGAGCGACAAGAATCCTAAATTGAAACATCAAAAACAACTGCACAGTCCGAAAGTAACGGTATGGGCAGCAATCTCAAGCAAAGGAATTATTGGCCCTTACTTCTTTGAAGATTCACGAGGACGAAACATCACCGTTAACACCGACCGCTATGTTGCGATGTTAGAGGGATTTTTGACTCCAGAACTTGCGAGATTAAGAATAGCGAATACGAGGACTTGGTTTCAACAAGACGGAGCGACCTGTCACACATCAAATGACTCTATGGCGGTTGTGAGACAAATGTTTCCTGCAAGACTAATTTCCAAAAGAGGTGATATCCCTTGGCCCCCACGTAGCCCTGACTTAACGCCCCCTGACTTTTTTTTTATGGGGATACCTCAAACACAAAGTCTACATGAACAATCCGAGGAACGTCAATCACCTAAAGGAAAATATCCGCGGGGAAATGGCAGCAATCACCACAGACTTATTGACAAGAGTTTTCACAAGTCTGCGTTCGCGTTTAGAGGAGTGTCGTCTTCAAGAGGGCCGTCATTTAGATGATGTTATTTTTAAAAAGTAAACTCCATTTAATTACCTAATCATCCTGTCTTTTATTTCAACTATACCTTCCGTATTAATTATTTTAGCCTATACTTAATAAATGCATGTTCTATTGCGCCACCCTGTACATTACAAATGGTATAGATGGAGTGAATGGGTTTATACCATGCTCCTGGCAAAAGGTCCACCAAATTTTATATGTAACATTATATTGTTTTAGTGTATTATGTGATAGGGATGCAAGCATGACATCCATTGATGTTGGGGTTCAGATAGGATTAGTAATGTACTTAGAAAAAACAACGTTTATGTAGCGTTCAGAACGGACCAGAATATACGCCGTGTTTGTAACGGAAAAGATATTTTAGAAAATAGTAAAAAGTCTGGGGTGTATAGGCTGGTCTGTGATGAATGCAACGGGGTGTATGTGGGTCAGACGGGCCGTAACTTTGACATAAGGTATGGGGAACATGTTGCCGCGTATAGAAATGGCCATTCGGACAAATCGAATTTCGCGAAACATCTAATTGATACCGGCCATTCTTTGCGCGACAACAATAGTTTTAACCCTTTAGTTCGCAGGTGAAAAAAGATTGCAATTTTTTTCTTTTTTCTTTTTGGGGAGTCTATTTATTGTTAAAATAGCTCTATAAAATTGTTTGAAAAAATCTAACTTAAATACTTTTTGAGAAAACATATGTTGTTCAGATACAACATTACGAAACATTCTAGTAAATAGTGGCAGAATATTATGTTGTACACTACCAACATTGCGGCTTGAATAGACAATTACACTTTCAATCAAAATAAAAATAAAATGTGGAGAAACAAAGTTTGTTGAAAAAAACAACACAAATTCAGCTTTCTTTGACATAGTTATCATCATTTAGACGTTAACATGGTAATGGTAATAACAATTTCATTTTTCCAACATACACAATCTAAGGTTACACTTATTGCAATAAATACTGGTATAACCTTTTTTACAATACTTGCACCTGCCTTGAGACACAAATGTTGGTAAGTGGCCTATATTATCATAGCGAACAGAATCTGGTGGTCTTGGAGCTACAGGAGTCTTGATCTTGACAGACGCTTCATTTTCTTTTGACTCCGTCTGCCGAATTCTATTTTTTTGGAAAAGTTCTGTTACCAGCTGAATTCGAAATTTTTTGAGAGTTAATGGTTTCTTGTTATTTTGGCAATCCCTCCTATACAGCAGCCAGGCGTTATTGACGCAAATGTCAAGTGCTTGAGCAAATAAAGCCATATACCATCTTTTTGTTTTAAAGTTAGAGCGATATAATGACACCAACATGTCGGCCAAATCAACACCACCCATGTGAGCATTATACTGCTTGACTATTTGTGGACAATCTACATCAACCCTCGATTTGGTTTCTTTTGAGTATCGCTTAATTTTTTCTTTTGGATGTGAGTCAACAAAAGAACTTACTAAAGTGACTACTTTATTATCATACCACTTGACCACAGCAAGCTTCTTCTCATTGCAGACAACCTGTTGGCTGGCACCCCTGCCCTTCTTTGCAAGCTCTTTGTCAGAGAGTAACATTGCTTGACAGCCTCTTAGTCGGTTACTTCTGACCGTTCCTAAGCTGAAAATGCCATATTCGTTGCGTAAGTGATGGATAAGCTCGAGCGATGTAAAAAAGTTGTCGAAGTACACAGTAGCTGGTTTTTCCTGTATGGTCTTGCAAAGAGCTATGACAACTTTAGCTCCTAGACCTAAGCTATTTTCGTAGTCAGTAAAGTGTCGGTTTCTAAATGTATCTTCACCACCATATGGGATGAAGTCATATATTAATCCGGAGACTCCTGCTCGCACAAATATCTTAAATCCCCATTTCTTAGGCTTCTTGGGTAAATACTGGCGTCTACTCCCTGCTCGTGTTCCCTTGTAAGGGACCATCATTTCATCCACACTGTAGCGCCCTTCTGGCACGAGCAGCAAACAATTTTTACGAATCCTCTCAAGTACAGGTCGCACTTTGAAATAGCGGTCGTCATTTGTGTCAGTGTTGTCTACGAAGTGAAGGAATCTTCTTATTTTTTCATATTTCTTTAGAGTCATAATATCAGCAATTTCGGGGAACCTCAACGCTTTACTCCAGTAGTCACGGTAAGCTGGCATTTGGACCACACCCATCAAAAGAGTTATGCCAATAAAATCACTTATGTCATTTTTAGTAACGTTTATGTTTTTCGAAACTTCATGTTGAACTGAATAAAGATTTGTATTTTCTGTGATGAGATCCGTTATGTCTTCTGAGAAAAAATGCTGGAAATAATCAAGAGGGCTTTTCAGGCCTGCATCAAAAGGTGGATTATATTGTGGTAATTCTACTATTGCTGCGTGTTGGAATTTGCCTTTTTTGAACTTGAAGTTTATGGGTTTTCTAACAAACTTCTTCACTCGTTTTGTCAGAAGCCTTGGTAATGTAGTTGCCTTTCTCTTTGAACGTGTTGTGGTTGCCGGTGAGCTAGTCAAAGGCGATAAGATGGATGAAACCGAATTTAACATGAAAGGGAGTTGTTCTTGCGGTCGACCGGTCGGAAACATTTCATTGATGACAGGTGACAGTGGAATAGTTTCTTCGTCCGATAAAACTGGGTTGAAGTGAGCTGTTTGCCTGTCTTCATTGTCAGAACAAAATATGTCTAACTCATTTAGAGAAGAAGGATAGGATCTTGGTTCCGAACTGCAGTATGTAATATTATCATCGTCATCGTCGTGTTGTTGTAAATTCTGGACCACCACTTCATCGTCTGAGCCGCTACTACTACCATCTGATGGTGCATTTTCAGGTGGCACAAGTGCCATGATAGTACGTGTTCGGTGCCATTTCGGCTTAATCTGAAGCAAGCAAAAACAAAAAAAACATGCAAAACCGCACCCAAAGCATAACAGAAATTTCAATTGCAAATAAAGATACCAAATAAAAGTTCTTAAAACATTTACGCACTGTGCTAGTTATTGTAGGTAGTTCGAAAATATTAAAAATAGCTTATTAGTTAAAGTTCAGTGTTGTTCAGAAACGAGATAAATATATGAAGTACTTGGTAAGCAAAAGAGCAGTGTTGATTGTGAACGACATTCAGAATGCTCAGTACTTTTCTGAGTACTCCGCAGTGTTGGTCACAAACAACATATCATTTCACAGGCTCGTAAATTGAATATTAGTTGTTCAAACGAGATGATTTTTACACAAATCAATAAACGCGATATTTGTTAGGAATATTTTCATGCATAGTATCCATAAACTAAATTCAAATGGTCGAAATCGAAAATTATTTACCTTACATCCGTGCGTGACAGGTGTTCTCGACGCCATCTTGTCAGGAAGAGAGAGAAAACATTCGCGCGAATTGACAATTATATTTTTTAAGTTACGTTTCGTTTTTGCTAACTATTGATTTAAAAAAAAAACCAAGAACATATCAGCAGAAAACGAACAATATTTTTTTGTTTACTATGTCGTTCAGGTTTAACACTGCGAATGCGAACGGGTTAATATACTACATATTTGTGATAAGGGTTTCCGGCTGTGTGTTTTGGAACAATTAGAGATTTTTAAACATAGTAATAATAATAATTTTGCACTGTTGAATGACCAGACGAATTTGGTTTCTTCCCCTTTACTGCGAATGTTTGTGGGTAGTTGTACACAAATAACCAACGGTGGCAGTGTATAAAAGGGGGGTGCCTTGTACTAAATTCTCAGTCGCAACTCAACGGTCAGCGAGTCAACACGTCCCCTGAGGATGCCTCGTGGAGAGGCGAAACACGTGTCGGTAATGGTGTTGGGTTTTGCTTTGCCTTCCTGCATGTGCTTAAAATCCTTGCATTTGCCTTGTAATCTTGCATGTGCATAATAAAGCGGGCGGGAGGGAGGTGCATACCTGCAACCCACTAATATTCGCGGAAATTAAAACTAGATATATTATTTTCGTTTTCAAATTTAAAAATAGATTTCCGCAAAGTAACGCCTGACTCAATCAATTTTGTAGGGGGAATAGCCCTATTTAACCATGCTTGCCTGATAATATTCCTGCAATCAGAGTAAGTTGATGGCGTAGAGGGTGATGATCCCTGAAAGAAGAATATAGAAGATATTTTTGAGGTTTTAAAAATATTAGCTTTGAGACAAGCATAGTCTGCATTAAAGGATACCAAGGTTGTGAAGGCCAGTGAGGCATGACTATAATACCTGTTGCTTTCTCATTTTTAATTTTTTGAAAATTTTTTATATTAAAATGAATGGAGGAAAAGCATAAAAAAAATATTCTGTCCAGGACAACGTAAAAGCATCAATATTTATAGCCTCTGGATCTGGTTTCCAGGAGACATAGGAAATACATTTAGCATTTGTGTGGGATGCAAATAAGTCAATTTCGGGTTCACCCAGCTCAGATACAATTTTTTGTAATGCTCCGGTGTTTAGTTCCCATTCTGTGTCTGGATTGACTTTTCGGGACTCTTCATCAGCCTCTTTATTTTCACTAGACTTAATGTAGGAGGCAAAGAGCCAAATATGTCTCTCTTCACACCACTGCCATATGGCTCTGGCCAAGTTATTTAAATGTGGGAACTGAATATCACCCATTCTATTTATATATGATATTGCTGTCTTTTTATCTACACGCAACAGGATATTAAGGTATTGCTTATCCTTTACAAAAACCTTTAATGCCATAAATATTGCAAGTAATTCTAAGTAGTTAATATGGTATGTTTTCTCATATTCGTTCCAGAAGCCATGGGCTCTTTTGTTTTTGTAAACAGCACCCCATCCAGTCATGGAGCCATCCGTGAACAGCTCAATCTCATGTTTATGATAAGCAATACTTTTACATACTGTACTAATATTATTAGCCCACCATTGTAGATCTAATTTTATATCTGAGTGTAAGTCTACTTTCACATCATAATTTTCATTATTTTTAAATAAATATTTATACTTATGATGTTCTAAAAATTTAGTGTAAAGCCAACCATATGTGGTAGCTGGGCAGGCAGCAATTAATATCCCAATTAATTTTGCCAGATCTCGTAAAAAACAACTATCTAGATCTAGGTATTTTTGAACCAACTTTTTGATATTTGATACTTTGTCTATTGTCAATTGTAATGTCATACTTTATGTATCAAACACAAAACCTAGAAATTTGCAAGACTGTGATGGCACTATTACACTTTTATCAAAATGTCGTGGACATTTCGTGAGTGGCACTACATTCTGATGAGGTTTCTTTACAAAGGTAATTGAGTATCCTTTGATATCCATAATTAACCCTTAATTTGATTGTGTTCACTGTGATAAACATTCATCAAAAGTAAATATTGGGCGACTACTATCTACTATATTTTGGTTTTTATTTTAGTTATAGCAAGGTTAAAGCATATTTATCGGTATAAAAAATAATCCTACTAGTGGCCACATCGTTAATCTGTCATTTTCGACACAAGATGTCAACGAGACGTAGGCACTCGATTCTTCGCAAGGTAAACGTTTTTATTTTACATGTTTTACATGACTAAACTAATTTTTTTATGGTGTTTATTTACTAAACAATGCTTATGCTTTCGTTTGATATCGGCGTTACGTGATTTTTAGTGTTTTTGGTAACTTTTTTTTGGAAGTAAACTTGTATGTTCATCACAGTGAACACTGCCAAATTCTCGAACAAGTATTGTCAATCTGATACGTTCATTGTGATGAACATTGCCAATTTAGGTACAACTTTTATTTACAAATAATATGCTTTTATATGGTGGGTTATTACTGGGCTTCATTGCTTTTATGCTTGCTAACTGAATAAAATACAAGACCGCATGTATAGAATACTAGCATGTCGAGCATAATGTAACCTGTCGAGCATGCACCATCCGACACTGGTGATAAAATTCTAAAATAATAGTGCCTTCTCCAAGCCCTTTTTTATCTTTTGGACCTTCCATTAATTCTTCTTCAGACCGCTTAGACATCATTAGTAGTCCCGAATCTGAACATAGCCAAAATGACGATAACCAGCTGTAAAAACCATCCGATATATACCACTCCGAAGCTTTCCAATTAACTCCAGTTTTGCAGGATATTTGCCCTAATAGACCATCCAGAGAACAAAACTATGATAATGTTTCATCATTGTCTTCAATATATCTCTTCCATCTGAGATACAATCACCAACACCTGACACGGATACATAGCAACAAGATTAGAGGAGCTGAACAGTTTTTACCGGAAGAAAAGTCGATGAAGAAAAAACAGAGGGCCTTTTTACAAGTTGTTTGTGATACAAACAAATTAGTTATTGTACGCTGGACTGATAATAAACCTGTAACTCTTAATAAGGTATTGTAAAGAGCAGAAACAAAAAATAGAAATTGACTGCCTGGAAATTGTTCGCGAGTTCAGTAAGCATATGGGGGGTGTAGACCTGGCTGATATGTGGATATCATTAGGTATATAAAGTCCCGTTTAAATTTAGAAGGTAGTTTATAGGAATATTTAGTCGATTACTAGATATGTATATGTATAAATAATGTTTGGCTATTGCATACGCTTTATAGGGATCAACGAAAGTCAAAGGCATTGAAAGTTTTTCGATATGACATTTACTTCATTTTTCAGAAAAACAAATCTATACCTCATGAAAAAGTGCAGGAATGTAAAATTATAAACCCAAGATCAGCCAGGTCTATAAACCCCATCAGGTTTGATAATACAGGACATTATTCCAGCACAAACGGATACTTTCGCAAATTATAAAATGCAACATGAGACTGCTTTGTTACGGGAAAAAATCCTCACAAAATATTAATGTTTTTTAGATTTCCATAATAAATAATATGATTTATATATTGTTACATAGTGTTTTATTTTACCTGTTTACATGGCACTAATTTGACAATGTTTACCACAGTGAACATTACAAATTACTTGTTGTTTTCAATGTATTTCGCATTGTTCACTGTGATGAACATGGGTTTCCTGAAAAACTATAAATTAAATTATTTTTTTTCTATTTTTCCTAGGTTGTATTTAACCCTAAGATATCAGAAATACTACTTATTTCATCAATTAAAACAACTCGGATCTCTGCCAAATTAAGGGTTAATTATGGATTCGTCTTGGCAATTTTTTTTCCAGCACGGTAAAAAATATGTGAGCCTTCCAGCATGACTTACCTCTATGTGCGAGCAGGAAGTTTCTCCTGTGAGGCTTTGGTTTTCTTGGCCGTGGACTGATAATAGTGCCCGTGATGTTTCCGGGCTTGTATCGAGGACTGGGTCTTCTTGTGTCCGTACCTCGCTGTTGGCCTCGGATTGTAGCGAGGAGGACCTTGTAAGTTTCCCTTATTCAAAGTATGCTGATTGAATGTAGGTTTCTTGATGGACTGGCCGCTTTGTTGGCAAGTTTTCAAAACTTTAATTTTGTCACTAAGATTCTCAACTCCATATAATATACTCATCTTATACTCATCTCTTTCAACATCTTTAATGACATTCAAAAAGTTTTTTCAATCACAGGAAAGATCAAGTTTTTTCTTGATTTTGTTTGGACAAAATGTAAATCCGTCAAGATCCTTCCAGCATCACTAAGTAGTGAGATCAATTGGACCCTGTTAAACAGAAAAGATCCAACTAACATTTTGTTACTTTTGAGTAAACGCGATTTGAAGTTTAAGAGTGAATATAAATATAACAAGCAGAGGAATACAAAAATGGGAAGTTACTAATGGTAACATAATATATTAGCATTTATTGAAATGTAATACCACAGGCAAATTGAATACAGTTTTCCTGATTTTCTTAAAAAACTACCCATGGATCTTTTATGCAAATAAAAAATTGTCGGTAACATTTTTACACAGTGGTTCCAAACAACAATATATGAAGGTTTAAAAAATCTTTATTAAGGGAAACACATATTTTTAGTTACATTTAACTTTATTATGTAGTCCAACTTTTTAAACACTTGCCTATTGGCCAAAAATCGTAAATAGTTCGGAAACTATTTACGATTTTTAGTCAATGGGCAAGTGTCAAGTGGCAAAATTTAAGCAAATAAAACGAGATAGTTCTCGAACGAACAGTTCTAGATATCTGTCGATCTGATATCAATGCGATCCTCTTCCATTTCAAGCTCAAAATCGGGTTCCCCCGAAAATCCATCTACATCATCTTCTATATTGCTGTCACCAGTCATTTTTTTGTAGAACAACTAATAATAATAATAATAATGGCCCGGCTGTCAAACTGAACGTCATAAAATTTTATCATTCCACAATTTTCCGTATAATTTAAGTAAAAAAAACCACCAGCAACATGAAAATGACCTTCAATAAACCAAGAAAAAAAACAGAAGCCATTTGCTAATAAATACCAGGAACCAATTACCCGATATCGGACAGACAATATGGAATAAAAAAAGTGACTGAAATGCTGACGAGAAGCCGGACACGTTGCCAGAACACACGCCTAACACCTTCGGATTCGTCGCTCAGCTCCGCCTCGCAGCCGCCGGGACCTACGCCACCCGTGAGTCCAGAGATTCCGGTAGCTGCAGTTGCGTCGAGCTCGAGCGACGAATACTTCTCGCCGCCGACGACACCACCACCTGCGCGTCGGCGCGGACGAGGCCGACCACCGAACAGCTTAGGACCTCGAGGCCCGCCGGCCTCTGACAGGGTTCCCGCTATCGGTGGAAGTGTGCAGCGCATGCGATGGACACATTCCATTAATGAAAATGTCATGCGCTCATGCTAACCTGACTGCGTACCGTGGTCGGATGCTCTCTCAGTTTCAGGTACTTGAGCCAGCTGTCAACGTTTCAGCCCAACGATTATCGGATCAAGTGCGGGTCATCCAACGTAATCGTATGCTGGATGACGCCGTGCTTGATAGACTGCGTCTGGAATCACGGAGTAGCCGCGTCTCACCTGCTTCGCTACCGGCCGCGGTGCAAATACAACCCAGTATTTCACCGCGACCCGACCATGTAAGTGAAGATGTTGACGACGGGACTATATCCGTGAGTACCCAGTGCAATGAACGGTTGAGGAGCGCTTTGAAAGATGCGTTCCGAGAATATCGCTCCACGCCGCCTGAGCTTAGACCTCGGCTACCCCGTTTGCCCATGCACAACAAAAATAGGGCGCTGGTGTGTGCTCTAGATTCGCAGCTATCAATTTATTTTGATAGCAGTGAAAACCTTACCGATACCCACTCGATCCTGTACTGCGGGGCTGCAGCAGCATGTCGTGTAGCTCATGTCAAACTTCCAAACAGTGACAGAGTTGCACGACCAGCTGTACCAGCTTGGCAGTGCAGGATCGAGCGACGTATTGCTGAGGCTAGAGCGCTCATCGGCAAACTTATCTGCTTCAGGGAGGGCAACACTCGCCGTAGAGTGATGCGCTTTGTGAGGCGGGCGTTCTCGGGGACTGATATTAATCCTCGAGACTATCTGACCCGCGTCACAGAGCGTATCGACTTCCTGAAGCAGAAAGTCTATGCATGGGCAAACCGTATTCGTCGGTACAAGCGGCGAGTGGAGAGATATACTCAGAACCGCATATTCCAAAACAATGAGAGGTGGGTTTACAGGGCTTGGGAGCGACCAGACCAAGATGTGACTGATACGCGCCTACCGGATGATGAAGCCATGCTTTCATTCTGGCGTAACATCTGGTCGGTGCCTGTCAGTCATACCGAGGGTGATTGGACCCGGGAGGTCGAGCGCGCGTGCGATTCGATACCAGAAATGGGGGCAATTAACATCAGCCCCCAAGATGTAGCTCGTGCAGTCCGTCCGTTGCCTAATTGGAAATCTCCAGGGCCGGACGGGCTGCACAACTTTTGGATTAAATGGTTGACAAGATCGCACGCTCGCTTGGCGTCTCAGTTCCAGTCTGCCTTAGAGTCAAGGTCGCTGCCCCAGTTCTTCACGACAGGAATAACCCACCTGCTCCATAAATCAGGTAGTACTGCGGAACCCAAAAATTATAGACCGATCACGTGTTTACCGACGGTCTATAAAGTTCTTACATCCATTTTGAGAGCAAAGATTAACGATCATATTGAAAGTAATTCAATAATGTCTACCTCTCAGAATGGATGTAGGAGCGGGGCCCGCGGTACTAAGGAGCTGCTCCTCATCGATGTTGCCATTAGCCAACAGGTTCGTCGTTCCCGAAAGGATCTGTCCACATGTTGGATAGACTATAAGAAGGCCTATGACTCAGTGCCCCATACATGGCTCATGAGGGTGCTGGAGCTGTATAAAGTTGATGCAGTTCTACGCGCCTTCCTGATGTCGTGTATGGGGCAGTGGAGGACGGTCCTTCACTATCCAGGATGTCGACAGACCCAGGCGAACAGTGAACCGATAAGGATCGAGCGTGGCATATTTCAGGGCGACAGTCTGAGTCCACTGTGGTTTTGTCTGGCCCTCAACCCTCTTAGTACACTGCTGGAGGGTTCGGGCCAAGGCTACCGGTTGAGAAGAGGTGGTCAGGTCATATCGCACCTCCTTTACATGGATGACTTGAAGCTCTTTGCCCCCAACAATTTGCAACTGATGAAGCTACTGAAGGTAACAGAAACCTTCAGTAGCGACATCAGTATGGAATTTGGTGTGGACAAATGTGCGGTCATGCATGTGAAGCGAGGTGAGATTATGGAATCCGTGGGAACCCAACTCTCGGATTCCATACACCTTAGATCCCTTTGCTCAACCGAAACATACGTAATAACGTATTTGGGTATTTCGGAAGCGTTGGGCATCAATGCTACTAGCGTGAAACAATCGTTGAAGGAGCGCTTCTTCGGCCGCCTGAACAAAGTACTAAATAGTCTTTTATCAGGCGGAAACAAGGCGCGCGCCTTTAACGGTTGGGTCATGCCGGTATTGATGTACTCTTTCGGCATACTCAAATGGACTCAGACAGAACTGGACGCCCTGGATAGGAGGGTCCGTTCACTGCTGACCGCAAATCGGATGCATCACCCACGATCATCGGTAATGAGGCTGTATATCCCGCGGAAGTGTGGGGGTCGAGGCTTCTTAAATGCTAAGACCCTGCACAACCGCGAGGTATGCAGCCTTAGGGAATACTTCCTAGAAGCCGACGTGGGTATGCACCGGGATGTGGTCGCAGTGGACAAGGGCTTCACCCCGCTCTCCTTGGCTAACGAGAACTGGCGCAAACCTGTGGTATTAGATACTAATGATCGCAGGGAGGTATGGCAGAGCAAGGAGCTTCACGGACGCTTTTATCGGGTCCTACATGGGCCCGATGTAGACTTTCTAGCGTCCGTGGCCTGGCTGCGTTTTGGTGACCTCTTTGGGGAAACCGAAGGTTTTATCTGTGCGATTACAGACGAAGTTATGATGACGAACAACTACCGGAAATACATTGTGAAGGACGGTACGGTTGACATATGTCGGGCATGTCACCGGCCGGGGGAATCCATCCGCCACATTATTTCCGGTTGTTCTAGTCTGGCTAACGGAGACTATTTGCACAGGCATAACCTTGTAGCCAGGATTATCCATCAGCAACTTGCCCTTAAATACAATCTTGTGGAATCGGAAGTACCGTACTATAGGTATGCGCCCGACCCAGTTCTCGAAAATGGCAATTGCACATTGTACTGGGATCGGTCTATCATCACTGACAGGACTATTGTTGTCAATAAGCCTGACATAGTGGTGATAGACCGACTAGAGCGTCGCGCAATGATTGTTGATATAGCAGTCCCGCATGACGAGAACCTCGTGAAGGCTGAGAAGGATAAACAATCGAAGTATCTTGACTTGGCTCGCGAGGTTGTCGACATGTGGGATGTGAACACAGCAGTCATTGTGCCGATAGTCGTGACGGCCAATGGCATAATTGCCAAGAGCCTCGACCAACATCTTAAGAGGCTCTCGTTGGGCAGCTGGATCAAGGGCTTGATCCAGAAAGCAGTGCTTCTTGACACGGCCCGCATAGTTAGGAGGTTTCTCTCTCGGGAGCCCTGACCACCGGTAGCTTGGACCCTGTTCCCGATACCGGTGGGCTACTATTTTATATATTTTTAAATGTTTTTTTTTATTTTTTTATAGAAATATTTAAAAATGTAACAAGTATGTTTAGTGAATGAATAAATGGAATAATAATAAAATCTTTATTTTTCCAACAAATACTCAATATTTACATTTTTAGGAGCATGGCTATGTGGACCGGAGCAAAAAGACCCTGACTTCTAAACTAGGGTTAACCTGTTTCTTAGAAGTCAGTGTACCTTCGAAATTATGTGCGCATAAGCCATTATTCAATTTGAATTTACCTGAATAGGACACAAAGTTATACAAAAAAAATAAAGTTATTGTTACAAAACAATGTTAGCTGATCAAGGCAAAAGATATTAATTTGATAATAAAGAGAAAGGTTGTGTGATAGGTGTGTGTATGTGTGTGTGTGTATGTGTGTGATTGATGGTAAAAGTGTGAGAGTGCGTGTGGGTTAAGTATCAGTGAGTTTGTAATTATATGTAAGAATGAGAGTGAGCGAAATATTTAATAAAGTTCGACTATTTAGGTAGGCATAGTTTCCTAACAGAAGATTCTCCGTCTTGCGATAGTCGAGTTTTAATAGATATTCTTGTAAGGCGGATTTACACTGGTATGTAGTTGTATCAAATATTTTTAATAATTTGTTTAGCTGGTTGTAGATTTTCGAACTGCTGATATGGTAGTGTTGTAGGGACACATGTAAGCGTGCACGTCAGAATGCAAGGTAAGCAAAATGCATATGTGAGCGAGACGTATGAACGGCGGGCAGTTACTGCGCACTAGCCCGGTCGGAAGGTTCTCCTTGGGGAAATCTGGAATAAACTATTTCACGAGCAAATATTCGTTTAATTGAATAACTCAGAGGCCTTCTCAACCAGTTAGCGCAGTGCTCAAATAAATAGGGATTGCCTAAGTCCTACGGTGTCGAAACAATCCCTAGAGAGGTGACCCCGAACGCGAACTGTATAATTGCGCCGTAATAAAGTGCAAAGTGTACAAACTCGGTGACTCTGTATCGTGTCGTGTATCAGTGCGAACTATATTAACAAAATGCAGGCTCCACAAACACAGGCGATGCCGGTGAAAAAGGAGAGTGAGGATGTAGCGCCGATAGAGCTAAAGGCGCAAATTCCAGATTTTTGGACAGACGATCCACGTCTCTGGTTTGCACAATTCGAGGCATTACTAGCGAGTCAGAAGCAAGGGGAGGCCAAGAAATTCGGCCTGGTGCTACCCAAGCTAAGCAAAAGCACCATACAGCAAGCGCGTGACATAATTCTAAACCCACCCGAAAAACCATACACCGCCCTAAAGGAGCGCCTCTTGACGGTGTACGAAGAGTCGGTCACGCGGAAACTACAGAAGGTGCTGCATGAATCCGAACTGGGTGATCAAAAACCCACGCAATTACTTCGGAGCATGAAGAACCTGGCAGGAAACAAAATTCCAGACGAAACTATGCGCATTCTATGGATGGGGAGACTACCAGAAACGGTTCGTACAGTATTAGCCGTCAGTGAAACAACAGAGCTGGAAAAGCTAGCGGAACGTGCGGATATAATAATGGAAGAGGCAACACCTAAAAACACTATCGCTATAGTTGCAACGAGTACCTCAACATCAGGAGCAGACCTGCTGATCGCGGAAATAGTTAAGCTCGGTGAGAAGATTGAAGCAATAAACAGAGGCGCGCAAAGCACTTCTCAACCACGGTACCGATCACAGTCGCCAGACAAGAAAAAGGAAAAAACGTCGCAACGAACGGGAAAATTGTGCTTCTACCATTATCGATTCTGCAAGAAGGCCACCAAGTGCGTGCAACCATGCAGCTGGGACAACAACGCAGCAGGTGAAGATTCTCGAAGGGCGGGAAACTAGATGCGGTGCGGTCAACGGCGGAACACTGCATCGACAACGTAAATCACCGCCTATGTGTTACGGACACCAGCTCGGGCAAGCGTTTCCTCGTAGATACAGGTGCGAATGTATCCGTTCTACCCCCAACAAAATGGCAAAGACACGTAAGTGATAGCGATAATTTTAAGTTGTATGCAGCAAATGGCTCTGAAATTAAAACCTACGGCACTAGGAACTTAGAATTAAATGTAAAATTAGGAAAACCATTAAGATGGACTTTTATAATTGCAGATGTAAAACAACCAGTTATAGGAGCAGATTTTTTGCGCCATTATGGGTTGTTAGTAGATTTAAATTCACAACAATTGTTAGATAGGAAAAACAGCTTGGTGACCCGCGGTAACATTGTCAAGTGCGCGGAACTTTCTGTCAGCATCGTAGACAGTAATCACCTATTTCACAACCTGTTATCGGAATACGCAGATATTACCAAACCCATACCATTCAGGGACGATAACGCTGACGACGATAACAACAAGGTAATGCATTATATCGAAACTACGGGACCTCCTGTACATGCGAGAGCCAGACCGCTTCCTCCCGACAGATATCACAAGGTCAAGGAGGAATTTAGGTTAATGCAGGAGATGGGGATCTGCAGACCATCCAAGAGTGAGTGGGCGAGCCCACTGCACGTGGTGGCGAAAAAAAACGGGGACATCCGACCGTGTGGCGACTACAGGCGCCTAAATGCAATCACGAAACCGGACCGATACCCCGTGCCACGTCTGCATGATTTCACCTACATACTAGCAGGTAAAAAAATATTTTCCAAACTCGACATAAATAAATCTTATCATCATATCAAATTAGCTAAAGAAGACATAGAAAAAACCGCCGTCATAACGCCTTTCGGTTTGTATGAATTCCAGCGCATGACCTTTGGTCTAAGGAATGCGAGTCAAACATTCCAGCGTTTCATGAGTAATACAGTACTACAAGGTTTAGATTTTTTATTTAATTTCGTTGATGACGTCATAATCGCGAGCGATTCCATAGAGGAAAATGAAAGACACCTGCGGCAAGTACCTATTCGATAGGTTCAGGCAGTATGGCATTACCATTAACCTACCTAAATGCGAGTTCGGCAAATCAAACATAGAGTTCTTAGGGTACGAAGTTACAACCGAAGGTATTCGCCCCCTCGAACATAAAGTAAAAGCAATTGTGAATTATCCCCGACCGGAGACTGTAGACCAGCTCAGGCGTTTCTTAGGAATGATTAACTTCTATAGAGCAAGCATACCTAACGCTGCCAGTCAACAGTCGCAGTTAAACGAGTTTTTAAAAAAATCAAAAAAAAGGGATAAAACAATTATACCATGGGACGACAAGTCTATTATAGCATTCGAATAATGTAAACAAAGTTTAAATACCGCCGTTATGTTGTCGCATCCAAAAACTAATGTACCTCTAGCTCTCATGACGGACGGCCTCAGACACCTGTGCAGGCGCGGTGCTGCAGCAAAAAACTGATGACGCATGGAAACCGCTAGGATACTTTTCTAAGAGGTTTACCCAAGCCCAACAAAAGTATTCGACCTATGACAGGGAATTGTTAGCCATATATATGGCAATTAAACATTTTCGTTATCTTTTCGAGGGCAGTCAAATAACCATTTTCACAGATCATAAACCATTGATTTATGCATTTACTAAAATACAGAGTAACTGTGAAACGGCAAAGCGTATTAGGCAACTCTTATTCATCAGCGAATTTACAACCGACATTAGGTACATACAAGGCGAAAACAATCCGGTCGCGGACGCCTTATCGCGTGTTGAAACAATATATTGCCCAACGGAACTCGACTTCGCAGAATTAGCGCTAGCACAGAAAAATGACACCGAGCTTGCGCAGATGTTAGACAAAACAAATAGCAACGTTCGATTAAAGAAATTCTTTGTGCCTAACAGTAATGAACAAATATATTGCGAAACCTCAACTAACACGTGTAGACCGTACTTCACCGAAAACTACAGGATAATTGCGTTTAAATCGGTACATGGCATCAGTCATCCAGGTGTCCGAGCAACGCGTAAATTGGTCGCACAACGATATTTTTGGCCAGGATTAAATCGGGATGTTGGGCGATGGGCAAAAACATGCATTCAATGCCAAAGGTCAAAGGGTAACAGGCATACGATATCGGACTTACATTTTCCAGACAGCAATCGCTTTGAACATGTGCACATTGATATCGTAGGGCCCCTACCAACGTCACAAGAAGGGTATAAATACCTCGTCACGATGATCGACCGATATAAACGTTGGCCGGAAGCCATTCCAGTAAAGGACATCACAGCGGAAGTCGTAGCTAAGGCATTTTACGAAGCTTGGATTAGCAGATTCGGCTGCCCAGTAAGATTGACGAGCGATCAAGGTCGTCAGTTTGAGAGCGCATTATTTGCACAGCTAATGAAGTACATGGGTATAAATAAATTGCGCACTACTCCATACCACCCCCAAAGCAATGGTATAGTAGAGCGCTGGCATAGGTCATTAAAATCTGCATTAACAGCTCGCCTTATTAATAACTCGTCCTGGTGTGATGAACTGTCTACGGTGCTGTTAGGACTGCGTTCAGTAGGCAGAAACGACAATGGCATTAGTCCCACAGAGTACGTGTACGGTCAAATACTTCGTTTACCAGGAGATTTCTACAACATCCCCAATGAACGAAGCCATGACGATCATGATTTTTTTTTAAAACTTGAAGCATACAATAGATCAATTAAAACCAGTACCACGGGATCTGCGGGACTCACGCACATTGTTCATACATGATGACCTAAAAAAAATTGATCACGTGTTCATTCGCAACGACGCAATACGAAAACCACTTACACCCACTTACGAAGGTCCGTACCGTGTCTTAGAGCGGAAAAATAAAGTATTTGTGGTACAATTGCATAACAGAAAAATTCACATATCCATTGATAGATTAAAACCAGCATATATGATAAACGAAGAAAACAATGAAAATCTAGCTGACACTAGGTCAGAGCAGCCACAAAGAAATAAATCCATTGTAAACCCATCTAAAATAAACGAGAGAACACCTGTATTACAGAAAAGCCGCAGTGGTCGCACGATCAGACCACCATCAAAATTGAACTTGTAAGTTGTAGTAAATATCTTGTTAATAATATTTTGTAATACCTTGTTAATAATATTTTGTTATCAACAAAAAGATAACATATTAATTTACCATAGCATGGCGTTGTCGTGACGGATACTATAGCCGGCCTACATGGTGTCATTAATTTATTGCAGAGTGGAAGTCACGGCAACTACCCTTAATTAATGTAATATTATCATGTGCCTTATGCATATTTTTTGAGTCGGCGCTTGAAAAATAGACGACCGCATCCTGTACAATGACTAGTATATAATTTATGCGCAGTCATCACCGCGCTTATTTAGAATAGTAATCAAAAATAACCAGTGAACTTTGTATTTGCTGATACATATTTGAACGCTCACTCTAGCATACTACAATATTCACTCAACCACTCTTCCAAAATTCAGTGCGACCAATCAGTAAATAAGCGCACCCAACATGGGCAAGGCTTATAGTAAGGAAGAAGTCGTCATAGCGCAAAATAGCGCAGCAACATCGCAAGTCACTAAATACGAGACAGGTTTTGCAATAATGGCAACCGCAGTATTCCTCATTGTGGTGCTGGTCTTATGGCGCCAGGGTCGTCATCGCATGAAGAAGTGGATACGTAAACAAATCAACGGTGTATCCGGTGGGGTTACAACATTGCCGGGGCGCATAGATACGCCCACAGTCCCGCAGCAACCACCCACAGCCAGTTATGCGTAATATGATCGCACCACCGCGCGATAGCGACAAGTGCAGTGTTTATCGCAGTAAGCTATACGGGCTACCATAAGCGCTAATTGTAATACGGTAATTGATTGTGTAATAAAATAGTTAAGAAATATTTGTATTACTAGTTATTAAGAATTTTTTTTTTAAATTTTTGGGGGGAAGTAGTGTAGGGACACATGTAAGCGTGCACGTCAGAATGCAAGGTAAGCAAAATGCATATGTGAGCGAGACGTATGAACGGCGGGCAGTTACTGCGCACTAGCCCGGTCGGAAGGTTCTCCTTGGGGAAATCTGGAATAAACTATTTCACGAGCAAATATTCGTTTAATTGAATAACTCAGAGGCCTTCTCAACCAGTTAGCGCAGTGCTCAAATAAATAGGGATTGCCCAAGTCCTACGGTGTCGAAACAATCCCTAAAGTGTCTTTTAGCGAAAGATGTTTTACACGATTTCAGGGGAAAGACTGCGTGTTTGATTCTACCAATTGGCTCTGATAGAGGACGCGTTGAGTGTTTGCGGAGCATGGTCTGGAGAACGTACAATTGTCTTACTGTCAGCACTTTTGATTCCGCATATAACTGTACTGTTGGATATCTCCGTGGTCGACAGAGTAGAACTTTCAGAACAGCTCTTTGCGCTCGTTCTAGCCGTATGAAGACGTTCTCTGTGGCTCCACCCCAGACTGGTATACAGTTCGTCAAAATCGACTGGCACAGGGCAAAATATACAACTTTTAGTGTGTCCGTATCAGCAGAACTACGTAATTTTTTAAAAACGTATATTAGTTTGCGAATTCTACTAACAAGTGTGTCGAGCTGTATATGCCAGTTCAGATGTTGATCGATATGTACGCCTAAATATTTAACAGTTGGTGACTTGGCGACAATGGGGCAATCACAGAAAGTCGAGGAAATACAAGAGTGAAGTTTGAGAGTATAAGATGCTGGTGGACAAAAATTTGATCTGATGGCGAACGGCACGTGAAAAGTTTTGCTTACGTTCACTGTTAGTAAATTATTACTCACCCACTTCATAACATGCGTAAGCGCCAACTCTGCGTTTTGATAACATTCGGCCCAGTCCTTTCCGTCAATTAGTAGGGAAGTGTCGTCTGCGTATGAAATTATTTTACAGTTATGGATCGGTAACTGACATAACTCGTTGATATATATCAGGAAAAGGGTGGGACCCAGAATGCTACCTTGTGGCACACCGTACGTGATCGGACGCTCATCACTTACATTTTGTCCAACTCTAACAATTTGGGAACGACCCCTCAAATAGTCCCGAAACATTTCCAGTACAACACCCCGGATTCCAATGCTCTCCATTTTTTTCAGTAATTCGGGCGCGGAGACGGTGTCAAAGGCCTTAGATAAGTCGATAAAGATACCTAGACATTTATGTTTGTTATCAAGTACCTTTACGGCATGCTCAGTCAATGCCAGAATGGCGTCTTCGGTACTCATTCCTTTACGAAAACCAAATTGGTTGGGTGATAATACATTGTTTATGTCAAGGAAGGAGAGGAGACTCTTGTTTAAGACTCGTTCTAATATCTTTGACATAGTGGAAAGGACTGAGATAGGTCTGTAATTATAAACATCGTCTCTGCGTCCCGATTTATGAATAGGGTGGACCACTGCCCGTTTAAAGACTGCTGGGAATACACCTGATGAAATAGCCAGATTACAAACATGCGTAATGATGGGGGCCAAAACTGTACTGGTGGCCCTAATGATGTTTATAGGGATGCCATCCCAACCTGTAGCGGAATCGAGCTTGAGGGACATGATTATACCTTTGACTTCAATTTCTGTCGTTTCTAGGAGAACCATAGACCCACTCGATTTTGAAGACGATACAGTAGGAGTAGGGGATAAAGGGGTTATTTTGGATGCGAGACTTTTACCGATACCAGCAAAGTAATCATTGACTATGTTAAGTGAGAGGCGTGGAGAATCGGAAAAATGTAACAGTTCAACTGGAGAAGTAGTACTTAAACTAATATCAGCCACCTTTTTAATTACGTCCCAAGTTGCCTTTATATTATTTTTAGCTCTGGAAAATTCTTCTTTCTCATACATGCGTTTGAGATTTCTCAATAAAGAATTGCAGTAATTGCGATAACGGTTATACGTGATTCGCAAAATTTCGTTATCACTAGATTTTTTTAATTTGACGTGCATGCGATCACGGTTTCGAATACACCTTAGTAAACCGGGTGTAATCCAGGGCTTAAGGGTTCTTTGTTTTCTGGGTATTTTACATTCATATGTATTGTCCTTAATTATGGTAGAGAGACTTCCTATTAAATTTTCCGCGGCACCGTCCGCATCTGTCATCTTTAGAATGGGGGACCAGTCATTGCCGTTTATGGTTTCTATAACTGCTTTTCGATTTAATTTGCACTTAATGTGAGGTGGGTTACGATCCCTATTATTTGCTGAGCACTGAACTGAGCATCGTTCGGGATCAAATTAATGCATTAAGCTTTTGATGTCATTTAATTTAGCCTCTGGTATCTTCTTACCATGAGGCCAAAGCATTTGCATAAGATTTTTTGATATCAAGCGTGTTCTACCGCGGACTTTTTTTTTTCAAATCTACTTCTACAAAAGAATCATCTTGGCTGTACCGCATGAACAAAGAAAACATAGCCTCCTTTTTTAGCAAAATTTCTTTCGTCTTCAGCCACGATACTTTTTCTCCAGAAAGTGTTTTTTTTTTTCTGTTAGTTATAATGTTCTCCAGTGCATGTGAACTAAGAAAATCTGTTGATTCCATGCGGTGAACTTGAAGAGGCTTATGTTTCTTACAGGTTCTCATGATATTTATGTAGTCCTCAGGCGAATACAGTCTTTGTTGGTACTTCAACGCATTTTCCACTTTACCTTATTTTTACGTAATAAGTAAAAAAAACAGTAATTTCTACTAAGATAATTTACAAAAATAGTTTATAACAATAGTTAAAATATAAAAAAATAAATCGGTCTTAACAGTTAAGGTATCTATAAAAAATAAATCTGAAAACTAATAAATAATAAATTGTCAAACCTCTTGGTTCATAAGTAATCAGTAAAATTCAACAAAACTATTTTACATAAAAGATCCGAGGCGCTTGGTATACTTGATAAAGGAAAAAATATTTTGCGGAAAGGATCCAAACCGTTTGGATTTCAAAAAATAATAAATTTCTTTTTTTTTTTTTGAGATCCAAGAGTCATGTATCTTTTTTGCTTTTCTTTCAAAACGTTAAGGGCGCACCGAGTTTCTAGCGCTAATCGATTTTAGGTATTCTATGCGCTTCGTGTATGTGTGCGTGAGGCACACCGGCAAGAGAGCAGCGCCGACCGCGCGCTGCGCGTATAATAACTTATCGGCTATATAAGTAGGGTAAAAATCCCTGTAGTCGACCTTTTATTTTCAATTTCAAATTATTTATTCATCAAAGTAGATTCAGTAAAAACTACTTTCGTTAGTACGTAAGGTTCGACTTTTAATTCCATTCAGTAACTTGACGGTTAATTTGACAGATTTTAATAAAAAACAGCTATTTGAGTTGGTGTAAGAATAAACTATACCTATTCAATTATCTTCACAAATGTACTTGTCGGAGAAGATATGTCTGTCTCTCGTTAGCATCAGGCTTATTTTAATTAGTACTGTGGGCGTAATAAGGGTAGTGTTGGTTATACCGCAATATTGAAACGGTTTGCAGTTCAAATCAGATTGCAATTCACGAACAAGTCAGTCACACTAGCGAATCACACACTGTAGGCACACCTATACAACTCAACGATACGGAACGCGACAGTTTCTATGCATATGTTGTTCGTACGATGTCCAATGTTTCGATGATCCCGAGAGCTTTTTTTTTTTGAAAAAAGCTCTCGGTATCATCAGTCGCAGTTCAGCACACTAAGGCTGGTTACTGCCTAACCGATAAATCCTGTGGTGGTCTCAAATGAATTTAAGGCCCCCAGCCAGGGCTAAAAACTACTTAAAACCTAAATGACCGCTCGCTAAGGGCATCCCCTGTGGGACACGGGCCTCGGCTTAGCAGGGTCATTGAGGGAGGGCAGCAAGGGACAGGCTGGGTCAGGTTGATATTATTTTGGTGATTTAACGGTAATGGCTCAGCGGCGCAGGCTGGCTCGTTAGGCAAAAGAGGGTTTTGACGGGGGCGTCGCAATGTACCTCGTCGGCGAGGCCGGTATACGGAACGCGGTCTGTGTTTGTTTTTCCTAAGAGTACTGGTTTCCCTACTACTCTCTTGGTTCTGGGTGGTGGGGTCATCGGGCTCAACAAGGGTATGTCGCGGTCGGCGGATCTTGCTGATCTGGGAGGGCGTGTATCTGGTAGCCGATACGATAAGGGGGTTCTGGTGCTTTTCAGCGGACTCTATGAAACGCTTTGAAAAACGTATCATGAACTGTTTGATGGTGGGGATGCGGAGGTCGACATGGAGTCGCTCATTCCTAACGTACCACGGGGCTCCGTAACCTTTCGAAGAAACCGATTTTGGATAACCTGCAACCTATGGATCTGGTGAGGCTTAGCGTGGGCGAAGGCTATACACGCATAAGTCATTATCGGGCGTATGCACGTGGTGAAAATGCGTAGTTTGCATTTCAGGTATAGCTTGCTGCGTGCATTCAGGATGTAATGAAGCCTACCGAGAGCGAAAACGGCACGACTGCGTACCGTCTTTATGTGCTCTCCGAAAGTAAGCTTTTAGTAGACCTAGATATTTGGCTTGCTCTACCCAAGGGATCGGCTTGCCAAATAACGTGATTGGGCTGGGACGTGGTGGGAAGAGACGAGTCTGGGGCTTGTAAAACAAGATCGCCTGACTCTTCTCTGGGTTGACTTCCACTCTCCACTTCCGGAACCAAGCGCCTAGTGCGTTTGCGGATCTCTGGAGGTGGCCGGCTATTGCCTTCTCGCTATTGCCGGAGCAATAGATCGCCGTGTCGTTAGCAAACAGAGCTAGCTGTGTCTTAGTACTAGTGGGAATATCGGTACTAAATAGCGAGAACACTAGAGGGGAGAGGACACCGCCTTAGGGTACTCCGGCGTTTGAGATTTGAGTGGACCTGTCCAAACAGTGCAAGCATTTGTCAGTTATCATGTAGCTCAAATTTAAAACTTTATGGAGCACAACGATTTGCCGAACAATGCCAAAGTTCGGCAAATCGTAAGACATTTGGGTAGGCCACATAAAGAACTAAAGCCGCCAGACTAACATTAAATGAACCTCTGACATACACAATACGTTATATGAGGACCATGCGACTTTTAATAACTTGTCTTCAAAACACGTAACATTATTTTTCTTTGAACTGTCAAGTGTCAAGAATAGAATTAAAAGTCGAAGTATGTTTTTGCAGGCAGATTCTATTGAATTTCTGATAATGAAGTTACACGGTAAGTACTTTGTTCGTTATGGCAAGACTTTTTCGGGAATAAAGAAGCCAGCAAAATTGTTATGTGCGATACCAACGGTTAGTAGGTATATAATTATTTTTAGTGAATCTCTGCTGGAAGACAACAATTTTGTTTCGGTGTAATTGGCATCCTATAATAAAACAGAACATTTGATGTAATTATAATTTCTATAATTATCAAGAAATCTGGTTTGGGATGAAAGTAACACTTATTTCATAAAAATAATTAGTTTCTGAACTTGCAATTCTAGAGTTTGATAAATTTTGTAATCGGTCTTCCATGAAATTTACCCTGAAAATTGAAAGATTGAAAAATTGAAAAGTTAAAAATAACGAATCCTGAAAAATATCAAGATCAAAAGCAATAGCTTTTCTGCTGGAAGAAATTTCTATTGAAATAAGCAGTATCTTTGTGCTCTTGGTTTCTATTTTTAACCGACTTCTAAAAAAGGAGGAGGTTCTCAATTCGGATGTTTGTATTTTTTTTTAATGTTTGTTCGCGCATAACTCCGTCGCTTGCCAACCGATTTGGAAAATTCTTTTTTTGTTGGAAAGGGTATACTTCCCAAATGGTCCCATAAATTTTTTATCGAAATCGAACAAACGGTTTTTTTGTTAATTTCAAAAAATCTGTCGGGATAGCTGAAATCGCATATTTGTTTATTGTTTACACCAATTTATACCACGTACGCTGTGATGGGAATGTTTAGCTGGGAACCACTAAAAAGTGAAAAATAAATAAACTTTTTACAAAAAATAAAACCGACTTCTAAACAAAAAAACCAAAATGTATAAAATAACTTTAATTTCGGAAATCGGTGTGTTCAACAACAAAAAAGCAACCAAAAACACCGAGTTCCGAAATTAAAGTTATTTTATACTTTTTGGTTTTTTTGTTTAGAAGTCGGTTTTATTTTTTGTAAAAAGTTTATTTTTAGTATATTGTGTGTTCCTACATAAAAAATAAATAAATAAAAATGCTGTATGACAGATTTGTGTCATGTTTTTATTTAAGTTCATTATTACAATTTAAGGTAAGTATATCGTTTAAAAATCGTATTTCATTACTACTACAGCAAAAAAATATCTTGTATTATTTAAGGTTATTTATTTAACCATTATGAAACCACCTTTACGCAAAAGATGTGTTACCTACTTTTGGGTTACATTTGTGTAACGGTAACAGAAAATCTGTTGTGTTACTTTTGTGATATTATATTTGACAATTTTGGTGGCCTTACCCTAATTCATTTCTTCATGCAAGCGTTTATTTAGCATTGGTTTTTCGCCAACCCCTTCTCTGTCTTGATTTCTTTACTTTGTTCCCCATTTCAAATACGCTACAATTCATTTTCATACAATTTTCTTCGTTACGTTATTAAATCCGCGCGTGAGCGCAAGCGACACAAGCTCCCCGTCCGATGGCCGACGGCGGACTAAAGCGGACAGGAGGGCGGCGCGGCGGCTCTGCTTATAATGGGAAAAATTCGCACGAATTTAGGTATTTCCTTCTTATTGTTAAACAAATACATATTTTGAAAATGTAAAGTGTATACGTTGTGTAAAACATGTAGTTTTGTTATTATTAAAAAACTGATGACCTTTCGCGAAGTATTCACGCCGTACTAAGCGTTTGTTGTGTTTTTTAGAGGTAACTTTGTGAATTTATTCTATCGAGCCAACTTTATCAAAACGTGTTTTCATCGTGTATACTGCCTAGTATATATGGCCAATAATACCAATTTATTTCCTTAGATTTTAATTTTATTGTTTACTACTTCAAACAACCGTTATAAAAGCGCGTTTTTGTGTATAAAAAGCTCGGTGCCCCGTTAAATGTGTTTTGGTACATGTAGTGTCATAGAAGTTTGTTTAGTGAAAGTGATCAGACTGCTTGGATCTTTTTTGCGTATATAAAGTTCGATGTGTAGATTCTAACTATATAATTAACTCGATTTTCAACAAATTGCTGGTTGGATCTTTTCTGCTTAACAGAGTCCAATTTCAATCGGTCCCCTGTATCGTTGTTTATCAACAATGATATTGCATTACTTATTATAGACAGTCTAATGTCTAGTTGGTTTTGTTCCAACTCTATCTTTTTGTCTCTGTTGACAATGATGTCACTTACCGAAGCAGAAATCTCAGGGTTGAGCTTTGGTGCCTTTAATAAAGGGCAATTTTCTGGAATCAATTGTTCCATTAGTTTTTGTTTTGTCTCTTTAATAATACCCTTTTTCAAAATATTGCTCCAAATACGAGTCAAGTCACTATTTATAAAGGGACCATATGCAGGTGTGTCTGGCATGAGATCACCCAGTGCTAAAAGTACCTATGAACTTATAGTTGGTGTTACTGAGGTAGGTTCAGGATCAACCGTTGGAGTTGAGGTAGGATTTTCTAATGTAAGAGGTTCAGGTTCTCCTGAAACCGGATCTGTCATAGCTTCTGGTGACATATTTCGTGGTAATGTTTCAATAATTTTTACTTCATTCGTGTCATCAGTATTATAATCTGAAAAAGAAAACGATAACTATAACACTGAAAAAAAAAAAAGATGTACAAGTGATTGATAAAAACTGCTTATTGAAGCCTCGCGGACTTCACATAAGAATCTAAAGATCTCGTCCGTATATCTCGTATACGCCCCGAGTCTAAGGACCTCGTCCGTATATCTCGTATACGACCCGAGTCCGATGAGCACGTCGATGTATTTCGTACACCACCCGCCTCAACCGGTACAAAGGTTATGAAAACCTTGCGGCCTTATCTGCTTTAGAAGCCAGTAGCCGTACCGGTATAAAAGCAATCACAAGACAACGTTTCTGTTACCTGGAATACTAGAAAGTGAGGTATCACTTTCGTGGTCATCCCGTCGACGACAACGACGCTTCATTTTTCGTTCAATTTTTCTTATTTTCTTTTTGTAGTATTGTAAATTTTTTTCTTCATGGCGTCTTTTAGGCATACTTGCTTAAATTAAGCAAAATTTCACTTTTATACACTAAAATTTATTCAATTATTTCTAAGAACACAGTATCACTTGCCGCGCAACGAAAAAAAATGATGGTTCGCGTTAGGACACAGATAACGCACACTAATACTTACGTTTAGTTTTAGCTCTGAAAATTGCGTAGTTGCCGAGTGACTCGAGAATGCTGCATGGTAAAGTAACATATATCGAAAACGAAGCACGCAGTATAATTCAAATAATTCTCATCCTCATCTCGAGCTCAAAAGCTGATATCAGCTTGGACAACAACATTGTTGCAACGTTTTTTGTTGCAAAGGAATAACTTTTGTTTGTTCCAATAAGTTGCAGCATTTCCGACGGTATTTCAAACGAACAATCTTTTTTTGTTTATTTCAACCGATCTCTTATCTATTGCGTTGTTTTGTTTTTATAATATTCATAGCTTTGAAGACTTATTCAACCTCAGCATTCGAGTGAGGTAATGATAGAATAGTGATTGCCAAACGTGAAAACAAAGAAAAAGGATTTTCTCCTGCGGCATTTTTTAACTAAAAACCCTCACTTAAAAATCGAACAGTGTTAATTATATGTTCCCTCTTGATGAAGTTACTATTATGCCATTCTTGCTGCATACCGTCTACAATATACATTCGTTACTAGAAACCTTTGGCTACATCGTCAATTGTTTTTTTTTTTTACTTTTAATATTTCTACAACACAGCATTGAAATTTTCTTCAGAATGGTGATGTTACTTGGTAGTCTTTGCTGAATCTCCTTAATGAGATTAAGACTAAATTGGATGCATATTTTTTTATAGCACTTAGTTTCTTCAGACAAACTTGACTCGGACATTTTCTGTTCAAACGTGTAGCTAATATATGGAGGCGCGTACATACATTCCTTCGGAACTGGTGTTGTCAACAAATCAACAGTGGGTCCGCCATAGGTCCATAGATCCATATAACTCATATTCGAATTTCCATAAACAAGTTACAAATTTCGATAGAGCATTAAACGAGCTATCCGGTGATATAAATATGTCACCTATTTGTTTTAATTATCACTTACTTTTTGACGTCGGAAGTGAACGCATCGTTACGTTGCACTTGCTGTTATCGGTGACTCTTCATTAAAGTATTTGGTTACAAGTGAATTCTCGGAATTCTTTCGTTTGTGTTGTTGTTTTGTGCAATGGAAATTCAAGAGCAAGGTATGTTTGTCACATTTGATTGTATTTTGAATAAATTGTCAGTATAATATTAGTATGTACTATTTACGTGCTACGCTATTCCTAATTTATTGTAAATTTTTTCTGATATAATAACTTTGCAAAATCTTGCAAAATTTTGTAGCTCTAACTATAAAATTTTGCAAGATTTTGCAAACATTCGCAACTATTTTAAATTGTAGTTGAGACTGTATATTTTAAAAATATTATACTTTTATTTGCGCCATTCTGCGCCGACGGCCGCTGTAAAGGGCCTACGCGTGCGTAGACACAATCGTAGCAAAGTCTAGGAAATTCAAACTTTTCTTTCAGGTACTTTGATCAAGTGTTTCTTCTCAAGGATACATGTCTTTGAGATTTGGAGTCTGTGAATGGAAAAGCAACCAAAAAACACGTAGGTACATTAGAAGTTTTGCTGTCATCATTCAGTGATCTCGAAAATATAGACTTTAAGGATTTAGATGATCGCATACTGTGTTTATGTAAAATAATAATAATTTATTTATTTTCTCACCACAACACACATAAGAACATGGTTTCTAGGGAGCAAATGGATACAGTAAGTATATTGTGGGAAACAGGTGCCTAAACTAGGCTTGAGGCATGTATTTCAGGACACCAGGTCTCCACCCTTTAGGTTTTATAACATTCAAATGCTTTCGTAGACAGTGGTCGCGAGTCGTTTGACAATTAATAATTAAAAATCTAAGTCTATATCTATATAGTGTTAGTATGGTTAGTATTGTGTGGAGATGAAAGAATGTGAAGTATTGAGTGTGTATTTGTGTAGTGAGTTAGGATGGAGAATTTACTGTTTGCCAAAAATATAATAATGATGAATATAATAAAATTATTACTTGAGTATTGAGATTTTACCCAAAAAATTAAAAAAAAAGAACTATATCGATACAGCTAGATTTTTTTCAGTTTCCAGGTAGTTTAATTCCTGAATCCAACTGGTTAATTTCATTTTGCATTTAATCTTGTTAAGGTCATAAATGCATAGAATTTTGTTATACAGATAATGACCGAGGTGGCAGAAGAATCTTTAAGAGAACCTAGTCGAAAGCCGGTTGCGAGTACGTTCTACGGGGTTGAATCGCCTTTTGCCTCGCGGTAGAGAGGGGGAATATGTCAAGAGGCCATGCTGCTTCAAAACTGTTTGCTGTATGAACAGTTGGCGCACTGTCAGGACTTTCGCTTCTTTATAAAGGAGGGTGGTAGGGAATCTAAAGGGAAGGCATAGTGACACTTTTAAGATGGATCTCTGCGCCCTTTGCAATTCTAGAATAGTGCATTTTGGGGCATCTCCCCAGGAGGTGATGCAGTAAGTTAACAAAGATTGAGCGAGGGCATAATACACCGATTTCTTCACCTTTTCCTCGCTACCCTAAAAGTTTTGATTATTATTGGAATCAACTAGGTAAGAGTAAATTAAAGTTATTACTTAAGTATTCTGATTGGATGAAAGACATCGAATGTATTGAGTTAAGAAGGAGCGTTGAGCAACGTGTTCATGAAGAAATTAAAAAAATTAAAAAAATTAAGTTCTATTCAAACAATGAAAACACAAACGTAAAATAAAAAAAATAGCCAAGCCAATTATATTATCAAAACCATCGTAAAACTCAAATTATAACAGAGCAATCTTCTTTATCATTATAACTTTTAAATCAATAATAACTATTAAAATGTTTTGTTAAACTATTAAAAATCTTGGGCACCGTCAAAGCCGCCGTCATAACCTGTTCGCAATACCGCTATCTAAATCTGTTGCTAGAGCCGAATCCCCAGTATGTCGTACCCTAAGGATTCTAAACGCTCTCCTGACTGCTGACCCTGAATGTGATGTGTCTGCTGATGAATGGAAGAAAATAATGCGTGCTTGTCTGGTGTTTTGTGAGAAAAAATATGCGAGGATCTCCACTGTTACATGTTATTTTATGTTAGTTATGATGTATTTAATTTATTTAACCATTTAATCAAATAATTATTAATAATTGTATCTACGTATTGTGTATCTTTGAATTTAAATAAAAATGTTGTATTGTATGTTATTTGAATGCCTATTTTATTCTATTTTCTATTCTATAATTCTAATATTTTGAAATATTTTTATTAATAAGATTAAGAATACCGTTTCTTTGCTTACGTAACATTTAGTTTTTGGGTATAAAGTTTCTTTGGTTAACTCATATTTTCAGATTGATTCGTTTTCTGCTGCCTACCCTTATTTAGTGTAGTTACTGATTTAAATTCATTGTCATGATATGAAGTCTTACAAAGAAACTTGCCCTTCACATATTTATCTATTTTTATTACTTTTCAATCAATAGTTTGACGTTCGGTTGGACTAACTAACATAGAGACAGTGGAGAAATGGCAGTTTAGAGCATCCAAGCCAATTGATTTAGGAAGGTCTGCATAGCGCGCTTTGCCAATACCTAGAGTTCCAAGGAATTTCCAGATATCGGCAGAAGAAGAAGAAGTGATATTACTAAAGATATGGCGGCGTTTAGCGTTGCGTATCATCTGTTTACACCGATTCCTGGCAGTCTTAAAGAAATTCCAATTGTCTTCAGAACGATCCCTTTTAAATTTCCGAAACGCGCGGTCCCTACGTCGCATTGCCATTCGAATTCCCCTATTCATTCAGGGTGCAGGTGGGCGCTTCAACTTAACCTTCCTGACTGGAGCATGTGTGTCGTAAACTTTTTCCTCAACAGTAGCCGCTTCTTGCAAGGGTGTCCAGTCAAAGCTAGCTGCATCTTTTTGGAGCTGCTCACTATTCATTCGTGCAAAGGCACGCCTGTACTGGAACTTGGGTTTGGGTTTAGGGGGTTTAAGGACATAGGATAGGTAAATGAGGTCGTGATGGGAAAATCCACGGGCATCAAGTTGACCATGCGAGGAAACTAGGGAAGGATTAGACGTGAGGAAAATCATATACAGTTACTATCAGATTCTCGCTAACATTTCCTTTATCCTTCTCTTTTTCGGCTCTTGCAAGATCTTTCTCTTTTAGGTGTTCTTCGTGTTTCTCTCCCAATTTAGACTTATCTTCGCAATTTTTTAAAGCAACGAAGAAAATTTTCGCTTTGGTCTTTTTTTGGAAAGTATTCTTGGAGTTAGTTCTTTTACTTTTTTGCCAAATCCAGTAAAATAATGCTTCAGCGTTATTAAATTCTTTATAGATTATGCTTTTATCTTTGCAGTCATAGCATTTCCTTGTTAAACATGACACATTCGAAGAGTCACAGCACAATGATGACAAAATATCTTTGGTAGACTTTCATGAATTAAGTTGTTTTTTTTTAACGCAGTTACCATTAAATCCATATTTTCATTTTCAATACAAAGACAGGTTTCTCGTTTATTTACAGTAGGTTTCAGTATCCAAAACAGTCGTTTTTTGCAAAAACTGGAGTAACTAATTTTGTTTTGGGGTTTGCTTGAACTTAGTATATAGTCTTTTAAAGAATCATTTAAGCAGCGTTTTTGTTTTTTATCCTTTTTCTTGGTAATGAACTCCTTCTTTCCAGAACACATAACTAGACTGTTTTCATCTTCATCAAGAAAAGTTTTAATGTCCTCTTCCACATTATTTTTATTGTTGTTATAGCGTCTGATTCACTTTGTGGTTTCATATCTTCTGTATTGGTTTGCATGGTGCTGGCAAGTCTTGATTAGCCTTAACAAGCTGAGGTAACGGAGATGAAACGACCAATGAAGTTGGTGGTAGGAAATCAACATAGGACCTTGCTTCCGTTTCACCTAGTCCTTATCGTTTTGGTTGTGATAGCGAAGTCACCAAAGGATCATCACTTTCTTCGGAGACTTCTGGTACGATTATTAAATCCTCTTCAAGACACCTCATCTCTTTGCGCCTTTTTTACTAATTGTGTTTGTTGGAAGACATTCTACTTCTCCCTAAAAATTCGTTGTTGGCGAGGATCTAATTCACTAACAGGCTTAATCTTTCCTTCATTCTTCCTTTTATAATACCGTTGCCTATCTTTCTCCTTGTGCACTGCGTAAAGCTCGGATCACTCTAGAGGCGAGCTTTTCGACGTCTTTCAGTCAATCTCTTTTTAACCAATTGATCTTCTTTTGTATCTGCCATCAAAATACCGAAACAAGATGAGAGGTGATGAGAAAGTTAAATAAACGATCGTAAAATGTAAATAAATGACTATTTCTTGATTTCGGTGATTTTAAAATTGATTTCGGTGGACCTTTTTCCACCGAAAACACCGAAACCAATGCCCCTGAAATCAAAATAATTAACAAAATCCTAGATATTTTCAAAACCAACCCGAATTTTTAATATTAATCTCTTTTATTGAAATTGAATACATATGTATAAGACATACTTTTATTATAATTTAAAAATATTATTCAAATAGCTATGGATAAAATGGATTTACTGAATTCAATTTTAAAGATATACCAAGCCACCGATTACATACCTTAGTAAAAGAGGGGCACGGAGACGCACAGACGTGTTATCCTTACCACCGATGCGGTGCAACTGACAGTTAGTATTACTGTAACAACTATTCTCGCAGTCACTAGAATACAGGGTTTATGAACGGATCGGTGCGCGCCACTGATATCAATTCAAAACGTCGGACGTGAAGACAACCAGTTGTAACTTGTCTACTAAGGCCTGTTATGGCGTAAAAATATTATAAGTTGAGTTAATAACTATCCAGTTGTTTGTGAACACATGCGAAATAGCGCTATGTATTGAGGGAAAAACATAAAAAATAATTTTCGCCGCGACCGGGGCCGGATTGCCCCGGTGGAACCATATGGTTCCACCTGACCGCGCGTGATTTTAGCGATATTTTTTGCCTTAGTCGATTAAGTTTACTATTTTAACGATTGAAGGTTCTGTGGTGGATAATATATTTAATCTGAGGCAAAAAAAAAACAGAAAGAAAAAATATGGCTGACAACATTTCTAAAAACACATGTCAAGTCACGAAAACAAGTGTGACGTTCGAAACTACTTAAAAAGTAGACGTTTACGATTTTTTCTGTGAAATGTAAGACAAGAGTGGACATAAGTTGATATTTTACTTTATCCTAAGAGTACTAATCGTTTTATGGCAAAAAATGCAACATTTCGTGTAAAGTTATCTCAGAAACCAACATAATAAGCATTTTCGGTGAGTTCTCACAAATCAATAGTAAATGTTTATATTTCGAGCTCTTATAAGAATCTTTTTTACATTGTAGTTCATAGCCACATCATTCAACAACCCGAGATTGTTTCAAGTGTCTTAGAAATAGTCGCTATACATCCGGAGTGATTACGTTTTTAGTGCGCGTCGTCACGATGACTCATCGGCAATTTGATACGCGGGGTTTTAGCGGTGCTGGTTGTTTTGTAATTGGTTTTTCCAGTCGAGGTTTAGGAAATTTGATTTCAGACCCCGATTATTATATAGCTTTGTCTACCTTTAAAGCTTCACCTAAATTATCGCCAAACAATTGCTTGTCAATTTTTGTTTGGTTTCTTTATTCAAAGCAAATTGTAAGCAACTAGAGTAGTTTTCCATGTGAAGAGGTTCACATAGTATACGACCTGTATGGCTAAAATTTTTAGTTATTTCGAAGTTTCGATTTGGGAAAGCGCGGGAATCATCAAATTTGGCGGGCGTGATTTTTCTTTCGTTTTCTTTTTTAAATAAAAAACACTTAAGATTGGAGATAAGTTGTGTAAATATATGTAGATATTCATTCGATTAGTTAATTTTATTGATTGTGTATATTGTACTTCATATTTAGGGTAAGTTTTTTGTATTTTATTTTTTTCTGTCCACAATGGACAACGAACCGCCTGATCCGGGGGGCACAGTCCCCTCGGTCGGGCATAACATAACTATATATGAATCCAGTATGGATACCGATTCATCCGTAACCAGATCGGAGCGGAAAAGGATTAGAGCTCCACGTAAAGTGTGCAAAAATTGCAATAAAAAAAGGCGAAATAATCACTCTCACACTACAACAGAGATAAATAAAGAAGCACAGTGTCAGTGTCATTGCGACAATGACTCAGTCACTAATTCAAAAATATCATCAGACGTACCGGTACATTCAATTTTAGTTCACCAAGAAACCTCTCCACGTTCTGTGGATGTTCCCCAGACTGAAAACCTCATAAAGTTAGATCTTCCCCAGAAGGCGCCACAGGTTACTAGGGCTTTGTATGAGGCCAAAGACCTGTCGCCATACGTTGTACACATTTAAAAAAAAATTGATACTCAAAACTCTGCCCAAACATTACACCCAATAACTTTAGGGCATTTTCTTAAAAAACGCATGTTTAAAAACATCATTAACGGTTCATTAAAACGCATTGGTCGTAATAGAATATCACTAAGCTTGTCTCGTTACGTAGATGCTAACTTTTTCTTAAATTACCCAAGTTTAGCCAAAGAAAAATTGAAGGCATTTATTCCATCAATTAATGTGTGTCGCATTGGAATTGTTAAAGGCGTACCTACCGAATGGTCTCCGGAGGAAATATTGGAAAATATATCTGTCCCCGCTGGATGCGGGAAAATTATCAAAGCAAGGCGTCTCAATTATAAAGTGCACGAACCGACCCCTGTGTGGAAACCATCGCAAACAGTCGTGCTCACCTTTGATAGACAAATTTTACCAAAACGTGTGTTTTGTTGTTACAATTCTATGCCAATGGAATTGTATACATTCCCAACAATTCAATGTTTTAATTGTTGTCGTTTTGGCCATACAAAGGTACAATGCAGGTCGAACCCTCAGTGCTCCAAGTGTGGGGTGAAGCATTCTGCTGACACTTGCAGTATTGAAGATGAGAGTAGTAGTAAATACTGTCATTGCGGTGGCATTCATTACGCCATTAATAAAAAATGCCCAGATTTTGAGAGGCAAAAAGCAATTAAGCATTACATGGCCCATAGCTGCGTGTCATATGCGGAAGCGTCACAGCTACATCCACCAATCTCAAAATTGTATGCAGATGTGGTAACATCTGCCCCATCACATACCACTAAAAATTCTTTCTTTTCACAACCTTCGCCCCAATCACGTAACACACCAATTGTCTCCTCACAAAGAAAAACCGTATTTCTTAAACCGCGGGATCCCCCTAAAACAACTATGGGGTATGACCGGGCAGCTCATCAAGCATTAATCACTAATGATGTTTCTGTGTCAGGGAATGGTGTTGCATTCCAAAATAAAACGACAAATAATAATGAGAGTCAATTTTTTTATTTAATAATTATGCTTATTAATACTTTATCTAAAAATAATAATATTGAACCGTCCAACGTTGCCACTTTAATTGATACTCTGTCTAACTTATTTAACCTTAATCATAATGGATCCAAATCTACCCAAGATTGACCAGTGGAACAGTCGCAGCATTGAGAATAAAAAATCTGATCTGTCCTACATATTGAACAAATACGATCCCTTTGCAGTCGCTCTCTGTGAGACATGGTTTAAACCAGGGTTTTCTTCTAGAATTTCTGGCTATGCGTGTCTAAGAACAGACAGAAGCGATGGATATGGCGGTGTCGCCATACTTACTAAAAATAACTTGTCTTTTCAATCTTTTCCTCTTCCAAGTCTCAGTGACGAAATATCTGCTGTCGCTGCTATTGTTAATAAAATCTGTTTAGTATGTATATATTATTCTTGTCCCACTATAAATATTCTTTCTGAAATAAATAATCTTCTTTCAGTTTTACCTAAACCATTTTTGGTAATGGGAGATTTTAACGCACAACATCAGTCCTGGGGTAGTTCTAGTTCCAATTGCTATGGGGAAAAGTTATTAGAAATTCTAGACTTTAATAATTTGTGTATTTTAAACACATGTCTCCCAACACGCCGAACAAATCCAGATGAGGGAATAAGTGCCCCTGACCTCTCAATCTGCACACCTGAGTTAGCATCAACATTATCCTGGTCTCCTTTACCTACCGTCTTCTTATGGTAGTGATCATTACCCTTTAATAATTTCTTTTCCTCATAAAAAACCAGTTGCTAGCAATCCAACACCACGATTAAAGCATAGACTTCAAAATGCAGATTGGGATACATACAAAACTGATGTACAAGAAAGAATTCTTGGTTTATCTGATTCCTTACAACTGCACGATCCTCAGTTATGATCTAATCAAATAACAAGAATTTTAATAGAGGTGGCAGATAATACTTTCCCTATTAAGAATGGTGCTACAGGCAAAATTCCTTCACCACCTTGGTGGGATGCTGAGTGCACTCAGGCCATTAAAAAAAGAAAAGAGGCAGAAAAAAATTATGGCCATACTATGACTCGTCACAGTTTTAAGATATACCTAGAAGCTGCTCGTACAACTCGTAAGCTCCTTCGGAAAAAGAAATTTCAAGGTTGGCAAAGGTTCTGTGCATCTATCTCGCCAGAAGTTAACGCATCTCTAGTATGGCAAAATATTAGGCGATTCAGGTCAGCATTTAGTGACACAACAGCGTCAAAACTGCCATTAGAATTAGCCAATGAGTTTATGGATCATTTAGCTCCTTCTTCAGTCCCAGAACAGAGATCTTTAATGCAATATCCCTATGTTCCTATTCCTAATTCTGAGTTGAATTCCCTGTTTACACTAACAGCCAGTTTCTTCATCAACAAATAAAAGTATCAGTAAAAGTATTAACTTTTACTTGACCATTACTGATATTTCAACTTAAGTGTTTCTTCATCCAAGTAACAGCTAAACTAAAAGTAAATAGAGTTACCACAACACAAACGCCGTAATTACCCCAAAAAATGTGGGGAGCTTTTTTTACCCATGACAACATCGTAATGTCAACTGTCAAGTATTGCTAAAAGTCCAACGTTATTTGTCTGAGAACGTCAGCGAACGATTGTATAAATTGAAATTGAGTTAATAAATAAATAAATAACATAAATACATTGTAATGGAGCTTTACGGAAATAATGAACATTTGGACATGAATTTGACGCCCAGGTGTGTATCTTGTCTTTATTATAAGTTATAAGGGTATAGTTTTAAAACTGTTCGTAGTTTTTACATGTCGTGGTATTTTTGAATGTATACAGCAAATCCTATTTATTTTTGAAACGTATGTACATACAGTACAGCCTACATTAAAGTGAATTTTCTATTGGACATAGCTGTTTTTAGGTCAATTGTAAGACCTAATAAATCGAAATTATGCTGAAATACAATGGAGTTGCTAGGGATACGAAAACACCACGACATGAAGAAAAGGGCTTTGCGGGTTTTGAAACTATACCCCTCTGTTACTGTAGTTGACCAGAATTTGATTTCAAACTTACATGTTAGATCTTTAGGTTATGTTTATTTACTTAAGCATTTTCATTGTTTATTAAAAACAGATCCTTAATTGTAATTTTTCATTATTTACAGTGACAGATCTTCTAATTTCACTAATAATGATATAGAACATTTGAAAAAGCTGATAAATAAATATTCAAAAGTCATATTAAACAAAAAAACCAATGGATTGTCTATCAAGCAAAAAGAAGAGACTTGGGAATTAATAGCCAAAGAATTTAACGCCTCGAGCAGCACTTACCGCAGTGTCAAACAATTAAAAAGTAAGTGGGAATATCTAAAAAAAACTGCAAGAAAAGAGGTTGGAAAAGTGAACCGCTTGCGTCGTCAGACTGGTGGAGGCCCACCACCGGCTCCATTATCTAATACTAGTGAATGGGTGGCTGGCATCCTTAAAGAGTCTGCTTCTGGCCTGGACTCTCAGTATGAAGGAGATTCTTGCAACATAATTGTTGAACCACCTGCAACACCAGTTTATGCCACAATCAATGTGGTGGATGGTAGTACTGGTATGGTTGAAGTACAGGACGTTGCCACAGTCAATGTGATGGATGAAAGTACTGGTGTGGTTGAACTTTCAGAACAACCGTTTACACCCATAACTTCAAAAAATAAAATAAGAAAAACTTTAAATGCCACTCCACATCACACTAGAATTTCATTTTTGGAATTGGCTGAAAAGAAAAAGGGGTTGGTCGAGCTCAAAACGAAGGCCATTGAGAGCAAGCAAGAAAGTTGTTTAATCAATCTCAAAGAGGATAAAGTTCGTTTAGAGATAGAACTAATGAAAAAGTCTTTTGAAAATGATGAGAAACGGAAACAAGAACTACATGAATTACAAGTGACAAAAATGAAATTAGAAATTGATATTTTAAGTAACAAAGCAAAATGATTATTTTTTAATAAAGTTTTATTTTATACATTTTATGGTTCTCTAATTTTACATATTTCAAACTTACAGTCTTGATAGTATAAAATAAAATAACCTTTATCCTACCTACTGTCACATAACAATAGGTACACTTAAAATTCATTATATTATAATTATAACATTAATTATAATAACACACATCATACATTAACTTAAATCACAACTTAAGATGGCAATTATTTGTTTTATATTTGGCCATTTATTTATTACAGTTTTGTTAGAATAGAATACTACTAACTAATTAATTAAACACTAGACAAAATAATTCTATACCTAAATAAACACAATACATTACTATGAATTAATTGAAATATAATTTTAGTCATCTGTGAATTAATTTATAGTATGTTAGTTATTAGAATATAAATTAATTATCAGAATATCTATAAATTATACATACACAATGTAGGTAGATAGTAGATTACAGAAAATTAGATCCTCATCTTCAATGTGCCGCTAATCTGGAAATAATTTTGTAATTTAAAAATACAGAATGCATTTATAAGAACAGAGAGGAATTAATTTCTAGACTTATTATAGTTTGAGTAGATTATTTACTGACCTGTCAAAGTAATTCTGAATTAAATTACTGATAATAATTTGTCCATTGCTATTATCTATAGAGTTTGGAACATTACTATCATCATTCCTTATGTCTATCTGGATTGGTAAATCTGGCTCAGGATCATTCCTTTCTCGACATATGTTATGAAGCACAGCTGTGGCTATAACTACAGCTTCTATGCGATCTTGTTTTAATCGAAGCTTTGACCCAATACATGGGAATCGTCGTTTCCATACTCCATAAGAACGCTCCACTGTATTTCTTGTTTTGATATGGCTTTTATTGTACATTATTTCTCCTGGGGTTACAGGATTTCTAAGGGGCGTGAACAAATATCTTTCTGCTGGATATCCAGAGTCTCCTAGCAAAACGTAGTCTCTGTATTGGCCACGTTCAAATGACTCTTTAACACTGCTGTTGTTAACGACAAACTATATTTCTTATTTTCAATTTTGCATCACATATAGTTTGAATGTTGTATGAAAATACCCCTTTCCTATTTCTATATAACTCTGCCCTTTCGCCTCCTGGAACAGATTATGTTTGTAATATTTAAATTATATATATATTTATATGTTTTATTTGGATTATCCCCAATTAAAACAGGATATCAAATTTATCCTGGGAAATGATAGTAGTGGCGGTGCTGATAGTAGTGGTTGCAAAAATATTACTTACCAGGTGATATAATTGCTATATGGGTACAGTCAATAGCACCAATTACTTTTGGAAATTGGGCTATCTCATAAAATTGACAAGATATGTTTTCTAGTTCTTCATTTCTTGGCATTTTTATAAACATCCCTGATAGAGAAGCTATAGCGTGAGACACTTTGAAAACACATTTACAGACTGTACTTTTATGCACGCCAGCTATATCGCCCACTACTTGTTGCATTCATCCAGTTGCGTAAAATCGTAAAGCCAGCAGTAATTGTTCTTTCACTGATAGAGCTTTATTTCTGTAAAACATCAAAAGTAATAATTAATTAAAACTATTCTTGAATTTCAAGGAGATTTTTTCTAAATATGTAAGTAAAAAAATAAACTTACTTTTCTGTGGTTGGCGTCAATTTATCTTGCAACAATAGGCCGAGATATGTAACAGTTTCCTTTGAAATTCTGTATCGGAACAGAAAATCAGCATCGTCCCATAAAAAGTGATCTTTGCGAATATTAAACTTTTTACGCCTACGCGTTAAATAACTAACTACTTATAAGTTCATCGTCAGACGAACTTGAACTTTCACTGGAAGACGACGTAGTTCGTGATAACATTTTAATAGTAACTCTTCACTTCAGTACCTACTAAAATAAACTCTAGTAGTAAATGCGGTTCTCTATTGTGTCACCTAAGTTTTTTATCCATAATTTAAAGAGCCATAACTTTTTTTGTCCTAATCATCATTTGTCCGAATGATAACTTACCCGAACTTAATATCACCTAATATCTCATGCCATAAAATTGAAATCCCTAAATATAATATGTCCTAAATCCGTTTGTCATAAATATTATAACAAATAATATACAAAATATATAAAACCGTTTTCAATAAAAGTTATAAGTCCTAAATTCAAATAACATGTTTATTTATAACTAGCTTCTGCCAGCGACTTCGTCCGCGTGGAATAGTTACTTACCCCCGATTTTGAAACTCTGAGCCCGATCGGTTTAAAATTGACAAAAGATAGACATATGCTGTTTCGGGATATTTTTTAGATAATTTTATGTAAAACATTTCCGTAATACATGATTTCTATGTAACTTTAACCATTAAGGCTACACACGCGACGGAAGCTTAAAAAATGGAGTAACTTCTCCCGTTTTCCCAACATTTTCCTTCACTGCTCTGCTCCTATTGATTGTAGCGTGATGAAAAGTATACTATAACCTGCCCAGGAGTATGAAGAATAATTGCACCAAGTTTCGTTAAAATCGGTCGAGTAGTTTTTGTTTCTATAAAGAACATACAGACAGACAGACAGACAGACAGACAAAAAATTTACTGATTGCATTTTTGGCACCAGTATCGATCACTAATCACCCCCTGATAGTTATTTTGAAAATATATTCCTTGTACAGAATTGACCTCTCTACAGATTTATTATAAGTATAGATAATAATATTCTTAGAACGTATAACAAAGCAATTGCTATGAGCTTCTCTCATTTGATATACTTAATTGAAAATATCTGATGATGCATTATCATTTTTTATTATACGTAAATAAATATATTATACATACATGTACTCAATAAAGCAGTTGATTGTGAACATGTGGTTTTTGTAAGCAAGCAAGCCTGCAGCATGCAAGCATGCATACAGCATGCAAGCAAGCATACAGCATGCAAGCAAGCACGCAGCAAGCATGCACGCAGCATGCAAACAAGCACGCAGCATGCAAGCAAGCATGCAGCATGCAAGCAAACATGCAGCATGCAAGCAAGCACGCAGCATGCAAGCAAGCATGCAACATGCAGCAGGCATGGTTTCTGTCACGGCTCCGGCGCTGCAGGGCTCCGGCGGTCCCACGCGAGGATATCGTCGCAGATGGGTTTAACGCTCTCCACCGCAGCCTCAGCCGCGGTGGCGAGTGTTAATACCACCTGCTCCTCAACTCGCGGGCCGCCTCACCCCTCCGCGCCTACGCGGTTTTAAATTACACTCTAGGGTAAGGCATACAAGACTGCGTGGAGTCGGATTTACAGCGATTCGTTTCTGTCACTAAAACCTATTTTTAGCAAATGTTTTAGGACTAAAATATTTATTATAAACTAGCTGCTGCCCGCGACTTCGTCCCCGTGGAATCCCCGATTTTAAAACATTCTTTATCGCTGCTCCGCTCCTATTGGCTTAAGCGTGATGATATATAGCCTAAAGCCTTCCTCGATAAATGGTCTATTCAACCCAAAAAGAATTTTTCAATTCGAACCAGTAGTTCCTGAGATTAGCGCGTTCAAACAAACAAACAAACAAACAAACAAACTCTTCAGCTTTATAATATTATAGTATAGATGAACATTCGGAATAATACACATTATTCAACACAATACTTAGGACTTATGAATTTAGGGCATGTAAAATTAGGAGATTCAATTATTATAGTACTCGACATTATGACAGAATACTTTTAGAACTAAAGATAATTATGCTGAACAAAATTTCGGGGTTTTGAACATTATGGTTACTGCAATTTATAGCAAACGTGTTATGGATAATGATTTTCGGACAAACAATTTTATGAGAAGAAAGGGAGTACCTGAAGGGAGGTGTGTTGCGACGCAGCCCGGCCACAGTCGATTTCGTAATTTATAAACATATTAATTAAATGTTCTTAAATTGTTCTTGCAGTACCAATGAATAGAAAAAATGTACCACAAATATATCTTGTTAAAAAAGCACTTGTTTGTGGCCGGGCAGTGCCGTATACGTTGCAGCCCGGCCACGTGTATATTTTCTGGTAGGATGCTCAGAATGTTCTAAAATATAAACCAAATAAATGTTCCTTTTGTGTTCTTTATTTTTCTCAATAAAATATACCAAGAGAATCGCTTATATAAACAAAAACAATATTTCAAATAAGAATTTGCACTAAGCGCCTGTAGAACTAAAATAGCACGTCTGCTTATTTTTACAAATTTGCTAACGCATATCTTTAGGAGCATTTCTCTAAGAAAAATGGATAATATTGTGTAACGAAAGTAATGTCATGTTTGTAAAACGAGTTTGTATTTTCCTATGACTATTATTTTAAACAAAGTAATTGTTAAGATCTATTTGTACATAATTGTGTTCATGGTAAAAACATCAAATGTTTTAGTGTTTTTTTTTAGTTGTATCTATGATTTGTTTTCTACCCTCACATGTCACATAATATTTTTATTGATATCTAGAATTGTGTAATTGAAAGTTGTCTGTGTGATAAGTGGTTGAATTTAATTAAAACATGGACGTAAAACCGAAAAAACGTGGAAAAGTTTTATCTGTGTCTCTAGAAGAACAGAAGATCGAATTTATAAAGTATGAAGAACAGCTAAAAAACTTTATTAAGGAGCATGAACCACTATCAACCAGTAAGATTTTTAAAGATATTAGTAAAAATCTCTCCAGTCGAATGGGACCCAAAGCCCTTTACTTATCTTTAAAGAGAAATTTCAAATACTTTTTTGATAAAACTAGTGTGACTAATGAAGTAGCAACTCTTCTTCAGAAAAAAGTTATAACAACACTGTCGCGCCATCATCTGATGAAGAAAGAAGTTACTCAAAAATCGTATGTTTCGATGTAGAGCCTTTAACTTGGGAACAAATACGACCAATTAAAGATTATTATTCTGCACGCAATGATCCAAAACAAAAACGATGTAACATGCCAAAGCAGAAATGGACTACGATCATGGCCCAACTACTGTGGCGCCATATAAATACAACATGTACATGGGTTTTTAAGCACAGCTATGCGACTGAAAATAATTTTATCAAATTTGATGCATGTTGTAAACAATGTGGTGCCAAATTATATGCAAAGACTATGAAGTCTACGGAAACTCGAGCCACATTTCAGTGTATGATCGAAGATGGTGACCCTAATGTAATTCATAATCATCGTGTAAAAAATAAACTTACTAAATATCAAAAGGAGCTACTTCAAAAGGATCTAAAAAATGATTATCCTACGGTATTACGTAGCAAATTATTAAATAGACATATGAAAGACGATGAAACATATGAACCACCGTTTGTACCTTTCACATGTTGAGGATTCAACTCCTTGTGAAGATGGTATACCATATTCATTTATAGCTAATTTATCCGACTCTATAATATAAATAATTATATTTAAATCTCATCAATACAGCTTTATATATTATATATGTTTTCTGCATGTGCAAAGAAGAAATTTCTCTGAATAGTTTTTATAACAACGCTTTTTTGTCATCCGGTAGATAAAAACATCTTTGAATCATGTTAAAGGTATGAATTAGACCATATTTGCAAGAAGGTTTTGTTCTAATGTCAAACCAAGTTGGTGCATAGACTTGCATTATGAAAGTTGCAAGATCTTTTAAAAATTTAGAAAGATTCGTTGTTCCAACATATAAACAAAGAATTCTATTAGCGCAAGTCAACCACCGTGAATGTGCAAGTTTACCAGGATCTTTGCTGGTAGGTTTTGTGTTCTGTCGAAATAGCAGAGCATATTTCATATAAATATTTTTTATCAGTACTAAGGGTATCAGTATTAAAATCTGGTAATTCTATGGGAATGCGTTCGAGCACCTGTATTTGACAATACAATTTTGGCATTTTTCAAACATTTTCCCTATGGTTCCAGAAAAACTGTTTGGTCCTGTAGCATCAATGCTGGTAAAGAAATGACGAAGTGGTAGTTCATTTGCATGTACTAAGCACATAAATCATTGCAAACGTCTTTGCAAATGTTTTTCTAATAAAGTTATGACTCCATTTTTATATCCTGTATTTACAGCGGTACCGTCACATCCAATAGCCACCATATATGGCCGATGTTCAAACTTTGGCTCAAGAAACATTTTTATACTTGTCGTTGCCACTTAAATGAGAAAGTTTAACGTGAAATATAAATTTTATTACATATACACAGTAACATTGACGTACAGATAAATGTTTTTTTTTTTTAATTACCTTCATAACGCGCCACCTCAAAATAAAGTCGTAGGGTTTTGATTTTTAGCATGAATAAACCTTTTATGTACGGTCATCGGTTAATGACGCAGGAAAAGAAAAATTCCAAAAAAGAAGAAAAAAAAATCCAAGTTCACTCCACCCTAATGCAGGCGGTTGCTTGAGCCAGAAGGTTTTGTTGGCCAACTAGAATCTTGTCCCTTTTGTAGACAGGCTCAAATATGGCCGCTTTTATTTCTGGATTTAGCTCTGGGGCATCTAAGTTACAGTTCTCTGGAATAAGCAAAGATTTTAAAAGTTCTACTTTTGCTTCTTTAGGTAGGCATTCTTTTGCAATGTGTTCCCAACGGGATGCTATGTCATTATGAATATTATCCCCGTATTTCTTTGATTTAGTGGGGGTCTTCTCTCCAGACTTCATCGCTTAATTCATTTGGTACAGTTTCTTCTTGGGGATCTAGCATTGGTTTTGTTCCAAGCTCTTTTTCTGGGTTAGTTTCAAATTCTACCGGTTTATTTGACATGATTCAATAGTTTGTTTCGGGACTAGTTCTACAGTTGAAATTGTCGCAACCGGTGTTTGACAACTCGCAGATGTTTCTGTAAAATGTGTGTTTTATAATATGAAATAAACCTCATATTCAAATATTATTTCATTAAGCTGAAAATAAAGCACATGGAAATAAACCACATACTTTAGTGTACCACACATCAATATTTTCAAGCATTTGTCATTTATCAAGGAATAAGCCTCATGAGTGTTCTCCTGACGTCTAGGTTAGGTTAAAATACCTGTCCCCCAATTCGCTATGATAGTAGTACGATTTGTATGCCGATTTTCATTTGGTAATTATTTATATTATTATGATTATGCATCGTAGGATGTGGGATGTAAATAGGTAGTAGGAAAATCAACGGATGAGTCGTACTACTCATTCGTTGATTTTTTCCTCTTCAAGGACTTTTTATTTTTTTATTTGACGGTATAGTTCCTCTGCATCGACATCGCTAGTATTTTACCGTTTGTGTTTACGTATGTGCATTACGGTTAAAAGAACACTTTGAAACATTTTACTATATGGGGAAAGAAAATTGCAACGTGATCTTTGGCACGCACGAAAACGTTAAACCTTAATTTGGCAGAGGTCAGAGTTGTTTTATTTGATGAAATAAGTATCTAGTATTTCTGAAATCTTGGGGATAAATATAACTTAATAAAAATAGACAAAAAATATTTAATTTATAGTTTTTCAGGAAACCTATATTGCACAGTGAATAATGCGAAATACGTTGAAAACTGTAATGTAGGTAGATGGATAATAATCTGTACACAGGTAGGTTAGGCACCGGCCGCTGCCGGCAGTCCGCAGTAAACGATTTAGCGAATGCCCGTGTTTCATTGCGTCTCCCACAGGGTGGCAAATGCTATACATTTTAATTTTTGGATATTCAGCGCCATCTATCTGTGAGGACATAAATTAAAAACTTTTTACAAAAAAATACAACCGACTTTTACACAAAAAATCAAAAAAGTGCAAAATAACTTTAATTTCGGAACTCGGTGTTGGTGGTTGCTTTTTCGTTTTTTGAACACCGACTTCCGAAATTAAAGTTATTTTGCACTTTTTTGATTTTTTGTGTAAAAGTCGGTTGTATTTTTTTGTAAAAAGTTTTTTGTTTTTCACTTTTTAGTGGTACCTACACCCCCTCCCCTCCCCCACCTAAACGAACCAATCACATTGGTGTAAAAAAACGTACATCTCCTTTGCAGAGTAAACTAAGAGGTCGTCAAAGTAGACAAAGTACATATTTTTTTAGATTTTTCGAAAACCGCTTGGTTGATTTCGATAAAATTTTCATGGGACCATTTGGGAAGTATACCCTTTCCAACAAAAATAAAAGAATTTTTCAAATCGGTTGACAAGCGACGGAGTTATGCGCGAACAAACATTAAAAAAAAATACAAACATCCGAATTGAGAACCTCCTCCTTTTTTAGAAGTCGGTTAAAAATGAACAGTGTTGCCAGCGTATATCCAATATAAAGCAATTGGTAGTATATGTTAGTAAAAGGGGAAGCGTATAATCTTTGATTTTGATCTATTGTGAGTGAGTTAATATATTTATTGTTTTTTTTTTGGAATTTTAAAAGTTCCTTAATCGTTCTATTTTATTAATTCTTTGTTAATATTGATAAAAAATAAACTATTAGTAGAATTCATTAAAGGCTACATACAGGGCAATATTGAAATTTCTAGTCATTACAAAAATTTCTGCGGTTGCGCATGTTTTTGTAATAATTTCCTTCGCTTCCCGATTTTGAGTGTAAATTACGTGGGTTTAGTTCGCTACTCCGTATTTACTAAAAGTCTTGGAAGATTTCCATAGTGTTGTTCTTTCTAAATCACGTCAAGTTGAGCCCCCTGTGTTCCTCCGTGATTTAATCGAACCGAACTGCTCTCTCTCTCCTTCGTAAATTGGAGTTTGGACCATATTAGTTAAGTGTTTTGTGTTTAAATAACAATGTCTCGAAACAAGTGTTGTGTGCCCGGCTGCCCAGTCATCAGAGATGACGGTAAATATAATATTCATTTTATACCCTTTCGTATGCATTGTACTGCTGATTGTACCTAATAATTATAAATATTATATACTTGCCTACAATCTATGTTCTAATAAATAACGGATTTACGTAAACAATCAAGTAGGTACTAAATAAACAAACAAATACAGTTCGCAAAAAATGTCAGGTAGGTAAATTGCAACCCTGCGAAGAAGTCCTGGCTTCACAGGGTTGCAATTTACCTGACCATCTCAATAGATTTCTCAAAATCTTCATTCATACAAACTAATATGAACACAATTTTTTTTTTTATGATTATTATGAACACAAAAGAAAAACTGCTGTATGGGTCCAGCCATTCTCAAGTGATAATCTTACATACCTGCGGCAATTGATTTTTAGACATTTAAAATGTAAGAAATATGTTTATTACATAAGTGAAATAGGTATTTATGTTTGTATTTCAGGTATTACTCTTCATCGTTTTCCTGATCAAAAAACTAATACTGAGAGATACATGACATGGGTTTCAACTACTGGCAATCTAAATGTACAGGATAAGAAATATGTTCACAACAATCTGCGAGTATGTCGTAAACATTTCAAAGCGATTTACCTCTACCCAAACCATCAGCTTTGTAAATTAGCAATTCCAGAACTACAACTATCAGGTAAATTATTATTTTGGTTCTGGTCACTAAGAACCGATTTTGATGATTTTTTTTGTGTAACCACGAAGGTGGCCCTGCAATTGTTTATTATAAAATAAGTACTTTAGGTATATATGGAATAGAATATATCGTGTAGAGAGAACACAACATTCTAATGTTTTATGAATTTCAAGACAAGTTTCAGATTTTTAGGCTTTTATGAATTCTACATATTACTTACAGCTCAAGAACGAAAAAGTGCAAGAAAACCTTCCTTCAATATCTGCATCGCAGTCTCAACTAATAATGGATGTAGATACACAAATGGAACAACATGGAATACCTGAAAAGCATCCTTCTACATCTTCTGTACAATCTACAAGCTGGAATCCTATAAGCGTTGATCCAGTCTCAGTAACCAGACCTCGGTTACATCAAACTAGCACAGGTAAGATCCTTATTGCTTATTGATATAATAAAGGGACTGGTAGTTAGTGTCTTATCCTTATACACATTATTGTACTCATGATTACAAACAACTTATGTTCCAAGGTTTTCTAAAATAGTGAGTATTATTTCTGTATGGACTAATTAAACGAAGTTAATGTTTTCCTTAAAAAAAAATAAGCTCAGTATTTTAAAAAGTCACATTACCAGAGTTGTTTGTGATCATTAGCTTAGGATCAAACGTGTTTGTTTACTTATTGTATATATATATACAATATTGTATATATATACAGTATGTTAAATAACAGAGGGTCTTCCCTTAAATTCGTTAATCTATATCATTAATAGATTCAAATAAAACTATCAAAATAGAAAAATAAGCATAAAATAATCCGAATTACAAAAAAAAATTGACAATAAATTCGAAAAATCCTGTTTAAAATCAAAATAGTAGCGCGGAATAGTACCTACTCGTAGTAGCAATGCCCAAACCGGCAAGTACGCGTGTACAGAGTGTTTCTTTAACGTATCAATTTAACATTTTTAGTGAATATTTTAATATTAAAAAAAAAAAAAACATTTTGTTTTCGAATGGTAATATTTTTTTCATCATATATGAATGCTGTACTATTGCGGGTTAACGGGAACGCCCTCTGTTAGTTAACATACTGTATATATTTTAAACACATTATCAATATGTAAGTACTACATTTTACAGTCAGCACCAGGACTTTTGGGTAGCAATTAGACTGCCTTGTTTGGTCTAGTGGTCGCAAGTCTTACTGCTGGGCATGAGGTCCTGGGCGATCGATCGATTTTTGGGTCGGGCAAAGTGTAGTTGGTTTTTCCATCTGGAATTTCTCAGTAGCAGCTCGGAGTTTAAATTTGTACCCGATTGATGGCAATAGGCTCGCCCTCTATTACACGGAACTAAATATAACTGACGAAAAATGGGTTTATTATAGTACATATATCTCTGCCCTTCCCTTTGGGGAATATAGGCGTGATGTCATGTTATGTAATTAAATTAAATAGTTAATTTATTATACTTTCAGAGTTTTCCAGACCGACAGAAACATTGCAAAAATTTATAAGAAGAGATGAGAAGGATGACCCCCAAAAGGATTTTAAAGACAAAAGCATTCCAGATTGTTGCTAGAAACTTAAAAGATGAGAACGCGAAAACTTTTCTTATGCAAGTTAAGCAAGCTGGGAAACGACATGTGAGAGGAAGAAGATTTACCATGGATGAGAAAGTTTTGTCTTTATCTTTATATAAGCCTTCACCTAAAGCCTATAGGATTATGAGTAAGTTTTGCATTTTACCCAGCAGAAGAACTTTGCAGAATATATAATAGGGGACGGTGAGGGAATTGCGGACTCGGGGTATATACGGACTAACATATATCTACTATATCTTTGCCGCCCGCGTCCCGCCGCCGCAATCACGTGTTACGTTCCGCCATCTTTAGTGCCTACGAAATATTCCCGACAGGCGGCTGCGCACGTTTCATGGTAATTGAAATTTTTCATTTTTTGTGACTTTGATGTAATTTTTGGTATTTACTATTTTGAGTGTTATTCAAAAAGAATAATTGTCAGTAAAAAAGTTATATTTCCTGTCGATTGCGATGTTAATGACGAGTAAATAGCACAACCGTTTGCCTTGATAAATTTTGTTAATCTAAAGTTTTGGTTGTTGTACTTTTTTTAACTCGATTGGGCCAATTGCGGACATTTTTCTGGGCTAAATACGGACGTCTGTAATTACCCTATTATTTATCAAAAGCTATTGCAATATTTCTTTATTTCAGATGCCTCGAAAATTTACAGGAAAAAAGAACCACCATTGAAACTTTACAAAGAGCTGTGCAAGAAATCAAAGAGAAAAATACTACTTTTCGACAGGCGGCAGAGAAGTATGGCATTCCCAGAGCGACCCTTTTTGATCAATTGAAAAATTCTTTTTTCAATTGATCTTCATTTGAGAGCTCACACATTTTGTTGCAAGAATTTTATTCAAATTTTAATTTTGCCACCTCACACATCTCATAGAATGCAGCCTTTGATTTATCTTTCCATGGCACACTAAAAACAGCATATAACAGAGAATGTGAATCCTTCGTGGTCAACCATCCAGGCACCAAAATTACGGCATATGATATTGTAAGCCTTTTTACAAAGGCTTTTAATAGAACCACAAGTACTGACAATGCTAGAATGGCTTTGAATGAAACCAATGAAAATATTTCTAACCCAATAGAATCTATAAAAAAAACAATACCTACGTCTGCATTAGTGGGTGATGTTTGTGAAGCTGGTGCTAATCAAAGTATAACAATTCAAACTTGTCCATCTCCCTTTATACCACTTAGTGATGTAGTGCAAGTACCAACTCTAAAGCCTAATCGTACAAAACGTTTAATTTAAAAAAAACATTCCATTATTTTCACCAGCATACCGGGAAAAGTAAACTTAGAGCAAAAAAAGAAAATAGAAAGAAAGAACCTGAAACAAGAAAAGACCAAAACAACAAATAAGGAACCAAAAAACACTGAAGAAAACCAAAAGGTTAAAGAAACTTAAAAAAAATTGAATGTGACAAAGAAATTATGAATATTTCTGCTTTTATTGCCAGGAAAAGTATTGTGACCCACCTACCGAAGACTAGATTATGTGTTAAAAATGGAAGAATTGGGCACATGTGATTTGCAATGCTGGTTCTTCTTCAAGAGGCTAAGTTTGTGAATTAAGCAAATGAAACGGTACCTCGTTCGTAAATACCCCATGTTGTCCGCAAATAACCCAGCCCTGGTCCGTATTTACCCCAAGAGCTAAGGGTAATTACGGACATATAAGTTTTTGTTTTTTATTAAAATTTAATAAATTTTGATTAATCTCATATAATAATTACTGTTTATTTGATAGGTTGTCTTCATTAATTATTAAACTACAGTTGTTTAACTGTAGTTTAATAATTAATGAAGACAAACTGATTATTATTAATAGTTTGTGTTTTATTATTGATTCCGCTTAAGCGTCCGCAATTCCCCCACCTTCCCCTACAAAGTGAAACTGGGTCCTGGTTACAATCACAGGATTTTAATCATTTGAAGGAGATTGTAGGAAAAATTCCACAGATACAGAGACACTGTTCACTGGTGTTTGATGAAATGGCCATTGCCGCATATTGTTCTTACAACAAAACAAGAGACTCTAAGTGAGTATGCGCAATAACTTGTTCAAGTTGAATGTTAGCTATGGTTAACATTGCGAAGATATCGGTGATTGTCATAGATTTAAGAGTGTAAAAAATAGCTAACATTGCGAAATGGTGGAGGATGTACATAATTGCTTTTATTGGTGTTTGAGGGTGTTCGCATGCATAAATTTGCTTTATTTATTTTTAGCGTAACCCGCGATTAGAACATGTGAGGAAAATACTAGCACTTGTCCCAACACAAGATGCTTCTTCCAGCGATAGTAGCACATTAGAAGATGATAATGAGGTTGATGTACTAGCTGACGATACCGAATACAGTTCCGAACCCCGCTCATTAGATTCCTCGTTTGAGCGACTTAATATATTAGAAAATGATGATTTTTTGCCGGAAGATGTGATACCATCCACACCCGCTATAAGTGAAGTACTCGCCACACACAACCCACCACAACATTTGCCTGCACTGCAATCCATTTCTTCATTTTTATCCATGTCGCCAAGCCCTGTTGCTTCAACAATAGCCAAACAAACTCGTTCAAAAAAAAATACTAATTTACCTCATCTACTGACAAAAAAAAAGAAAGCATTTGTAAGAAAGCCACTTGAATTTAAATGGGAAGGCGGTAAATTCAAACATGGTGCAACGTTGGAAGAAATAACCTTCACTCAATTTGGTTCGGAATCGAAGTCTCCATCAGATTATTTTGCCGATTTTTTTAGTGAAGATGTTATTGAAATAATTATTCAAAATACAAATTTATACGCAGTGCAACGAAATCTCAAATCTGTGAATGTTACTCGTGACGAGTTGTTGGATTTTATTGCTATCAATCTGTTAATGGGTGTTGTTAAGATGCCGTCCTATCGCGACTACTGGAAGAAGGACCTTAGATATAATCTTATTGCCGATGTTATGAGCTTAAAGCGTTACGAACAAATACGCCAGTTTTTGCATTTCGTTGATAATTCTCAACAAAATAGTGATCGTTACTTCAAAGTCCGGCCGATTTTAGAAGCAGTACGTAAAAATTGCCTTAAAATAGAAGAGGAACATCGCTATAGTATCGACGAAATGATGGTGCCCTATAAGGGTACAAGAGCTGGCAACAGGCGCCAATATTTGGCAAAGAAACCAAAGAAGTGGGGTTTTAAAATGTTTGTTAGGGCTGGGGTATCTGGCTGTGTCTACGATTTTGTTCCTTATGCTGGAGAAGATACATTTAGATACCATTCCTTCACGGAATATGAAAACTCATTAGGAGTTGGCGCCAAAGTTGTAATAGCTCTCTGCCAGAGTGTAAAACATAAACCGGCGATTGTGTACTTCGATAACTTCTTTTCATCTCTAGAATTGATTCATGTGTTACGCAATGAGTATGGTATCTTTTCCTTGGGCACGATCAGAACTAATCGTTTGAGAGGGTGTCAGGAAAAACTGCCTAGCGATAAAGACTTGTTAAAAAAGGGAGAGGTTCCAGTAAACAAGTAGTTTGCAATGAAAATAAACTAAGTGTTGTAAAATGGCATGATAACAAATCTGTTATATTAGCAAGCTCTTATGTAGATTCGTTTCCTATGGAGAACATAAAGCGATTTTCTAAAGAAACCAAGTCCAAGATTGATGTTTCATGTCCTCAAATAGTGAAACACTATAACTCCCATATGGGAGGTGTGGACTTATGTGACATGCTGATCTCCCTTTACCGCACTAATTATAAAACGAAGCGATGGTACATGGCGTTATTCTCTCAAATATTAGATATTTGCGTAAATAATGCATGGATTTATGTATAGAAAAGATTGTGCACAGTATAATAAAGTTCCTAACTCACTAAAAATATTTAGAATTATGATTTACTATGAACTTCTCTCGAAACAAAGAACGTCTGCTGGTACGAGTACGTCTTTAGAAAAAACTCAACAGTCTAAATTTGAAAAAATTCAAAAGCCCTCTGGGCCAAGGCCTACTGACGCTATCCGCCGTGATAACATAGGTCATATGCCTGACTACACAACAGCGCCGGGTAGATGTAAGTTTTGTAAGGAAGGGATGACTAACGTAATTTGTTGGAAGTGTAATTTAAGATTATGTTTTGTGAAAAAGCGTAATTGTTTTAAACAATTTCATGATCATTGAGTGTTGTGATGTCTTGTCTGTAATTTCCTTAAACACTTGTTTTTATTTTAATCAATTAATGTTATAATTAAACAGCATTAAGTTTTATTTTTAATTCCCTGTACATTTCGCAACGTTAAAAATACATAACATCTCTTTTGTACACTTGAACACTGTCTACTTCGCAATGTTACGTATTTTTAACATACAATTCCCAAAAATCTGTTTGTTACAGATTTTTTTTTCTATTTTTTTAAAGTAAATAGCAATATTATTAATCCGAATTACAAAAAAAAAAAAACATTTTGATCATAACTTTTTCTGCGAACTAAAGGGTTAAAGGTTTTGTGGATGATGTTGACCAAAAAGAAGAAAGGTTTTGTGACCATATTTTGGTGTTCATGATAAGAGGTATTGTCAAGACATACAAGCAACCAGTTTATTACAGCTATTCAGCCGGCTCAACTAAGACGATAGCTTTAAAGAAACAAATTATAGAGGTCATCACAAAACTACAAGAAGCTGTTCTTAAAGTTGTAGCCACTATTTGTGACCAAGGTACAACAAATGATGCTGTGATTACCAGTCTAGTAACAGACACCAAATCCACAAATTTAAGAAAAGATATGGAGTATAGAGAAGGATTCTTTGAAATTAATGAAGAAAAGACTTATTTATTCTATGATCCTCAACATTTATTGAAGAGCATTATGAATAACTTGTTTTGCAAAGATTTAAATTATGTTATGGAGGGCAAAGCCCAAACAGCAAAATGGAGTCATATCCGAAAATTATTTGAGAGGCCGCCTAACTACAAAGGCTGTAAAATACTGCCAAAATTAACTTCTCAACATGTTATGCCCAATCACATACCAAAAATGAAGGTTAAGCACTGTGCCCAAGTGTTCAGTCATTCTGTTGGGTCAGCATTAGAACTTATGGCAGGTATGTATCCTTAGCATCATTTTGAATGTGAATTTTGTGATTTTCACATTACATTACTTTTTAGAAATAGTCTAGTATTAAAATGAAAGCTCATCCACTTTCTTTTTATTTTTTTATGGAACCTAATAAACATGTCATCGATTGCAGTTTTTTTCGTATTACTTTCATGTCGTATTAATAACGAATAATACACCAACGTAGGTACGTTTAATGAAACGTTACATTCTCGCGCGTTTTATGAATCCATCGTAGCCGTCAAAAGTTACACAAAGTTGACCATCGTAGCCTCTTGTTGTTCCAATTGTGAAGAAGACTTACATCTTTCTTAATATCATGTAACTTCTTTTGAAATTTTAATATTTTATGTGATGGATGGAAAAAATTAGTCAACATGAATATTAATTCATTGAAATTGAAATTCAGCTTTAATATATTGATTTTAAGCTAACCCAAATTATAAATGTTATAGGATATATTACGCGAGATAATCGCACAATCCAGCCACATAATTCAGGAAAAAAGCACAAAAGCCTCCTCCAAAATTAAAAAGGCTCAAAAGTCGAAGAATGTTGCTAAGAAGTAAGTGCTTAGTTTTCTATTATTATGTGACCCATTATCAACGCAAATTAACAATAGTAATGAAAACTATTTATAATTAATGAACTCACGGGCAAAAACAGGTCTAAAAATGAAGTAAAATTAGCCTGGAAAAGGATGAAACTAACGGCTAAAGCAAACTTGTCCGCTCATAGGCAATTCCAGATGCAGACAGGGGGTGGTGAAAAGCCCAAGTCGTCTACCCAAAATGATATGGCAATTATGGCTAATGCTCCACACGATTTTGTAGTGGAGTAAAATAATTATGACAGTGATGCAATAAAAACTGTGGTAAGTATATTCATGTTGTTTATTACTAATAAAAAACACTGTTTAATTTAACATGAAATAGGTATATTTAATTTTCAATACTTGTAGGTTGAATTGAACCCCCCAGAAGATACTACAGTAGCAGCTGAGCCTAGCAGTGACTTATGTTCAACTATCATACCACCTGAATCCCCAGATGCTGTCATGGAACAAGGTAAACATAATAATTGTAATAAGACCAAAGTTATTAATAATCAAGAAATATATAACATCAATTAAAAGGATTTTGTTTTCTTTCTACAGCCAGAAATGTGTGTACTACAAGTAGAAAAAAACAGAACATTAATCGAAAAAAGGGTCCTCAAAACATGTAAGCAAGATTACCTTAGAATATATTCTCATTACTTGCTCAGTATGTAATATGGACGTATATTTTACAGAAAAGAAGCTATGCAAGAATCAATATTGCAGAGCAACACTCAATTTAAAAAACGGCAATTGGAGATTAAAAATATGAAAACAAGTTCTAGTTTTCATATTTTTAATCTCCAATTGCCGTTTTTAAATAGAAATATTAGAAAATATGAAGAGTACTTAGAAAATATTAAATGGTGAGTTAAATAATGTTTTGAAAAACATATAAACCCCCCTTAGAAAAGTAAATACTTATCAATGTAATCAAGAAATCTACACTATAATTATAAAAGTTACAATAATACATATATTTATGATCTAATATTTATTTTCAGATCCTACAGTGACGTTCAAAATGTTATTTCCAAACAAGAGAAACTTATGACTGAAAGAAATGACTGTAAAATGTTAAAGAAATAGAAATGTTTAGTTCAAATGTATAATAATTTGATTAAAAGTGTCTTTGAATGAATTGCCTTCTTCTAATATTTCCACGCACATTGTTTTTCACTGGAAAAACTACTGCTGCAGGTGCTTGTGCGTTAGGATCATTGTCATCAAAACCGGGGTGGAACACATCTTTCTTCATATCAATCGCATCATCATCAGTCATCATCATCATCAGCAGCCTGTTGCAGTCCACTGCTGGACATAGGCCTCTCCAATTGCACGCCACTTAGATCTATTTTCGGCTTCTCGCATCCAGTTTCTGCCAGCCGTCCTGCGCAAATCGTCACTCCACCGTGCCTGAGGACGTCCTACACTACGTTTGCCGAGACGCGGTCTCCACTCTAGAACTCGTTTACCCCAACGGTTGTCGGTTCTACGACTAATATGGCCAGCCCACTGCCACTTCAGCTTACTAATCCGGTGGGCTATATCAATTACCTTGCTTCTCTGACGGATCACCTCATTTCTGATGCGATCCCTCAGAGACACACCGAGCATAGCCCTTTCCATAGCCCGCTGAGCGACTTTGAGCTTATGGACCATACGAGCCGTCAGTGTCCACGTTTCGGCTCCGTATGCCATGACGGGTAGGACGCACTGATTGAAGACTTTCGTCTTTAGGCACTGTGGGATCGACGATGTAAAGACTTGACGTAGCTTCCCAAATGCTGCCCAACCCAACTGAATTCTTCTGTTCACCTCGCCCTCAAAATTGTTTCTACCTAACTGCAATGACTGCCCGAGGTACACATATTTTTGAACAACTTCGAGAACGGCACCGTGAATCGCAATCGGTTCCGGTAGAACATGTTCGTTGAACATGACCTTGGTTTTATCCAAGTTCATCCGTAGGCCGATGCGTACAGAAGAGTCAGCCAGGTCATTCAGCATCTGTTGTAGTTCCTGCAGCGTTTCTGCCATAATGACGATGTCGTCTGCAAATCGCAAGTGAGAGATGTACTCGCCATTGATGTTAATGCCACGTTCTTTCCAGTTCAGCGTCTTGAACATATCCTCCATTGCATTAGTGAACAATTTCGGGGAAATAACATCCCCTTGTCTCACTCCTCGATGCAACGGTATGGGACTTGTTTGCTGATTCTGTAATTGAACGGACATGGTGGCGGCCTCGTAGAGACATCTCATCACTTGGATGTATCGCCAGTCTACTTGGCAGCGCTGCAGGGACTCCAGAACAGACCAGATTTCAACCGAGTCAAAGGCCTTTTCATAGTCCACAAATGCTAGACACAGGGGCTGATTATACTCTTCGGTCTTCTGTATAATCTGCCGCACTGTGTGGATGTGGTCTATGGTGCCGTATCCGCTCCGAAATCCAGCCTGCTCCGGTGGTTGGAATTCGTCGAGTCTTCGCGCAAGACGGTTCGTGATCACTCTTGAGAACAGCTTATAGACGTGGCTTAGAAGGGATATGGGTCGATAGTTCTTCAACAGGGTCTTGTCTCCTTTTTTGAAGAACAAGACGACCACACTTCTACTCCACGCCTCTGGAGTTCTCCCTTCAAAAAGGACAGCGTTGAACAGCTTCTGGAGCTCCCTCAGTACGGGGTTACCCCCAGCTTTCAGCAGCTCTGTGGTAACGCCGTCTTCTCCAGGGGCTTTTCCATTTTTCAGCTGCCCAAGAGCGATCTCGATTTCGCCAGTACTGACTTCTGGCAGGTCTTCGGTGAAATGGCGTGTCAATGTGGCTCTAGAACCCTCATTTTCGGGATCAGGACGAGATGCATGCGATGCGTATAACCGGCTATAGAAGTCCTCCACTTCCGAAAGGACTGCTGGCTTCGAAGAGACGACTTCTCCACTTGCTGTGGTCAACTTCGTCAGGTGGCTTCTTCCAAGAGATTGTACGAACACCTTTGACCCCCGGTTCTGCTCGATTGCTCTTTCAACCGAAAGAGCATTGAAGCGCCGGAGGTCGCGTCGTACGTGCTTGTTGATCTCTCGGTTTAGAAACCGCTTTGCCGACGAAGTGACGGGTGGGTTTTCACGTCGTTCCTTCATTAGCCCTAAAGTCCCTTCTGAAAGCTTAGACTTCTTGCCCTTACGCTGCATATCACAGAATCTTGTACCTTCTTCCCTGAGGATCCGAGTCACATTTTCGAGGTTCTGGTTTACGTCTGTTGTGGTTTCCACGGCAGCGAATCGGTTTTCCAGGTTTGCCTGGAACGTTTCAGATCCAGCCATGGTCTGGAGCAGAGTTGGTCGGATATCAATCGCAAAATTGTGCAATACAGCACATGCCACTAAAACAACCTAACAATTCAAATCTAGATTTGAATTTTTAGGTTTAGTTTTACTACAACAGCATATTCAACCATTCTACATTTTTCTACTTGGTTGCATTTATTAGCCATATATAGGTACTACTACGTAGGTATATTGACAGCTGAATAGTGTATGTCCTAGATGGCGCTGCACATATATAGGTTTTTAGGTTTTATGCGGCCAAAATTATTTTAGTTGCTATAACTATTCCAAACGATGTCGTTTGGAATAGTTATAGTTATAGCATAGATTTTAACAATCTTAGCAAATGATGTAAGTCCTGAAGACTTACATCATTTGCTTAGATTGTTAAAATCTTTTGAAGTGGCTTTACAAATAAAGCATCGACTGGTAGACTTAGTATCGGTTGCAGTATTGCACACCTTGCCATCAATCATAGTGTTAGACCTTTCCCTATATCACTATGTGATGAGGGGCAATGATGTCTTCAATGAAGTAATTTTATTGTTCTGCTTGAAAATATAAACGTATTGTGGCGCCACCCCCGATGATGACGCACCTGTTTCCTATTAATATTAAACCTTTATCGAACACGCGGCTTTTAGAAGAAATTTATTTTTGTTTTTTTTTTTGTTTTTTCTTACGTTCTGAAGTTAATGTCAGTTGGTGAAAAAATATACGAACGCTAAAAGAATCTCGCGTTGTTTTTATTTTCGTCGAGCTGAGCAGCCACAATTGGTGACCCCGACGTGATGCCGGACTCGAAAGGCGACGGGTGTGGCCCTGAAGCCCTGCGTGTGGGTGTACGCGCATCCCCTTTCTGGCCCGAAGATCCCGGAGTGTGGTTTGCTCAGATGGAAGGTCAGTTCATGCTCGCCAATGTAACCACCGATGCGACGAAATTTCATCATGTCATCGCCGCGTTGGAACACCGTTTCGTGGCAGAGGTAAAGGACATTATCACCAACCCGCCAGCGACGAATAAATACGAAAAACTTAAGGCGGAGCTGATCAAGCGCTTATCAGCCTCGCAGGAGCGGCGAGTGAAACAACTGCTAACGCATGAAGAGTTAGGGGACCGGAAGCCGTCTCAGTTTTTTAGGCACCTGCAAGATTTGGCTGGACCGGCTGTGCCCGAAGAGTTTCTTAAAACACTGTGGTCTAGCAGGCTACCGAACAATGTCCAGACTATCGTGGCCTCCCAAGCGGATTTACCCATAGATAAGATTGTAGACTTGGCGGATAAGGTCCATGAAATCGCGCCGAGTGGTGTCCAACACGTGGCAAGTGCGATGGCCCCCATGACATCTTCCCTCATGGAAGGAATGGTAACGCAAATCAGTGAGCTAACTAAGCAAGTAGCTTTACTCGGTCAGCAGGTGAGTGCAGTACATAACCAGCATCATGAACGCCCCCGCCAGCGATCTCGGAGTAGGAGTAATAGGCATAGATCCGTATCGCGGTCACGTCAGCCTCCTGAAAACCACCCTCATTGCTGGTATCATTATACCTTTGGTTCACAGGCAACGAAATGCCGGCAACCCTGTCAGTGGCCATCGGAAAACTCCGTGAGCAGTCGGAAGTAGCGGCCGTCCACTGTGAAACTAATCGAGGCCGTATTTTTGTTACTGATCGACATTCTAAGGTAATGTTTTTGATAGACACTGGGTCTGATTTATGCGTTTTTCCACGCTCAGCGGTGAGAATGCCCTGCACGAGCACGAAATACGGACTTACAGCAGCAAATGGTTCAGTCATTAATTAATACGTACGGCCCGATACAATTGAATTTAGATTTAGGCCTACGTCGAGCATTCATATGGCAATTTACGATAGCGGATATAGCCAAACCTATTATAGGAATTGATTTCTTAAAATTTTATAATCTGGTTATAGATTGCCGCAATCATAAGCTGATAGATGGCACCACTTCTCTCTCCGTACCTGCATCGCATCAGAGGATACCAGACGACGACGTGATGTCTGTCAAGACTGTCGCCGGCGAGTCAGAATTTCACCAGTTGCTTCGCGAATTTCCGGAGGTAACCAGACCTGCAGGTACTGTGCGTGAGCCTAAACACAATACGGTGCATTATATTAATACTGTTCCCGGACCACCCGTCTCAAGCAAGCCTAGGCGACTAGATCCAGACCGTTTAAAAATAGCCAAAAAGGAATTCGAGGACATGTTGGCCAACGGTACAGCCAGGCGATCAGATAGTCCATGGTCTTCAGCCCTGCATTTGGTCAAGAAGAAGGATGATGGTTGGAGGCCGTGCGGCGACTACCGTGCACTCAACGCACGCACAATTCCTGACAGATACCCGGTGAGACACATTCAGGATTTCTCGCAACAGCTTGCTGGCAGCACTATATTTTCAAAAATTGACATGATTAAAGCATATAATCAAGTTCCCGTATATGGACCGCATATTCCAAAGACAGCGATAACTACACCATTTGGATTATTCGAATTTCCGTATATGACCTTTGGTCTTAGGAATGCAGCACAGACGTTCCAAAGGTTTATGGATGAAGTACTTACTGGGTTAGATGAGTTTTGCTTTTGTTATTTGGATGACGTTTTGTGCTTTTCTCCCACTCCAGAGCTACACAAAATGCACCTGCGACGACTGCTGACTCGCCTACGTAAGTTCGGTGTGTTGGTGAACGCGGCGAAGTGTGTTTGGGGCCAGCCGGAGGTGACGTTTCTCGGTTTCAATGTTTCTGCTACCGGTACCCGCCCACTCGACACTAAGGTGCATGCCATCCAGGAATTTCCAGTGCCTCAAACTGCTAAAGAGCTACGAAGATTTCTGGGTATGTTTAATTTTTATAGACGCTTTATACCAGGCGCGGCTAAGAAACAAGCGCCACTCAACGCTATTCTGACTGGAGGCAAAGTCACGAAGAACCAACCTGTTAAAATGACGCAGACACAGCTAGAAGCTTTTTCTGAATGCAAGAAAGCGCTTTGCAATGCTACTCTTTTAGTTCACCCGCTTATCTATGCCGATCTTTCTTTGACAACAGATGCTTCAGATGTTGCAATAGGAGCAGTGCTACAGCAACGAAATGGTGAGCGATGGGAACGCCTTTACAACACCGCGGGAGAACTGTTCGCCACGACAGTACAGGTATTTCGATTATATAGCTCAATACACAACGGACATACGCTACATACCTGGTCCTGAGAATGTGGTTGCGGATACATTGTTCCGAATAGAAGAGGTGAGAGTTCCTAAAGGAATTGATTATCAGGCACTTGCACGATGTCAGAGCACAGACCCGCAGCTACAAAGCCTTCTCAAAAGTGGATCCTCGCCTAGACTCGAAAAGGTTAAAATACCTGATATGGACATCGAGGTCTACTGTGACGTCACGATTGCACCGCCACGACCATATATTACGCCGGAATTCCGTCGACAAGCGTTCGATTCGCTACATAGCCTGAGTCACCCCGGAAACGCTGCTACAGTGCGGCTGGTTGCACAGAGATTTGTTTGGCCAGGGATGCGCAAACAGTGTAGAGAGTGGTCCCGTACATGTCTCAAGTGTCAAGGCAGTAAAGTGACACGACATACCTTTGCTCCTCTTTCCCAATTTCCTGTCACAACTTCAAGGTTTACTCATATCCACCTTGATATCATAGGCCCTTTGCCAATTTCTTCTGATTACAGGTATTGCCTCACTGCCATCGACAGATTCACCAGATGGCCTGAGGCGTACCCCATCAAAGACATCAGGGCTGAGACCTGCGCCGCAGCGCTAGTGTCCGGCTGGATCGCCAGATTCGGTTGTCCGCTCAAGATAACATCTGATCGTGGCACTCAGTTCCAGTCACATCTCTTCCGAGCTGTAGCTGCCATGGTTGGTGCGCATCACTACAGTACGACCGCCTACCACCCTGCTGCGAATGGCATGGTAGAGCGTCTGCACCGACAAATGAAGGCAGCCATTATGTGCCACTCTACTCCACGATGGACCGAAGCCCTTCCATTAGTACTTCTGGGTATACGAAGTGCATGGAAACCAGATATTAAAGCATCACCTGCAGAGTTGGTCTACGGCAAACAACTTCGACTACCAGGACAGTTCATCGCACCATCTGACGACTACAAGGCACCCGGCATCACTGACTTTGCATCGCGTCTACGAAGTTGCATGGCCAACCTTACACCAAGGCCTGCATCCAGCCACAGAAAAGGTGAATTTTTCTTACCACACGGTCTCAGCGAATCATCGCATGTGTTCTTGCGGCAGGACTTCGTCCGAAGACCGCTAGAACCACCGTATGCTGGACCGTTCAAAGTCATTGAGCGTCAACCCAAGTATTACAAGCTTGACGTATGTGGCAAGGAAGTGACAGTCAGTGTTGATCGGTTGAAGCCAGCCTACGTCATGCAAGAAGCAGATGCTCAGCCACCATCGGTTCCTGGACCGCCGGTCCCACTCCGTGTTCCTGCTGAAGAGAGGAGGACGAGGTCCGGGCGCCGGGTGCACTTCCCAGATTATTATCGCCCGCAGTAGCGGTCTAAGCGGGGGAGTGCTGTGGCGCCACCCCCGATGATGACGCACCTGTTTCCTATTAATATTAAACCTTTATCGAACACGCGGCTTTTAGAAGAAATTTATTTTTGATTTTTTGTTTTTTCTTACGTTCTGAAGTTAATGTCAGTTGGTGAAAAAATATACGAACGCTAAAAGCATCTCGCGTTGTTTTTATTTTCGTCGAGCTGAGCAGCCACAGTATATTTGACTATTTACAATAATATTTTAATAATCGTGAGATAAACCGAGTAGGCGAGTAAATACCGATGAAGTAGTGGCGAGTGAAGTTTTTGCGACGGTGTTGCTTCCAACCGGGGAGAACGGAACGAAAGATTACGCACGATGTTCACGCCGCAGAATGTTGACGCTATTTGCTGCTGGATGGCGTTGTAGGTGTATCAGACACCCGGCCCCTTTGGAAGTACCAGGATGTAGTCTTCCAACACGAAGTACTCGTCGCTGTAGCTTCTGGATTATGTTGACAGTAACGGGCAGATCTTTGAGAACGATCGCCGTATTGTGCCGTGCGCTGTACGGATCTCAGCTACACGGGATATTCCATCAGTTCCGGGGAATACTTGCGTTATTCGACCCAGTTTCCATTTGAGTGGAGGAACAGTCTCTTCTTTGATAAGAACTAGGCTATTTGGTGTGATGTCCTCACTGGTCACCTTCCATCTTGTTCGTTGTTGGAGTTCTGAAATATACTCTTTCGACCATCGTTGCCAAAAATGCTGTCTGAGTTGCTCCACACGGTCGTAGCATCCCAGTCTCGTAGGCTCGATCGTCGTCAGATTCTCGCAAATAGGCGTAGTCAGCGGTCGGCCGATCAGGAAATGTCCTACACTAAGTGGAAGGAAATCGTTCGGGTCTGAGGACAGAGGGGACAAAGGACGTGAGTTGAGAACGGCTTCAATTTGCGTTAATACCGTTTCAAACTCCTCACGTGTTAGTTTTGCATTGCCCAGTACCCGCCGTAAATGATACTTGCAGGACTTGACTCCCGCTTCCCACAACCCACCAAAATGAGGACTATAGGGTGGTATAAACGCGACGACCTCCCTTGCGGCGTCAGTGTTGTTTGCTACGCTGACGACACGCTGGTTCTGGCGCAGGGTGGGTCGCACCAGGCGGCGGTCGACCTGATGACACGCGGGGTCGCAGCAGTCGTTGGGAGGATCCGGCAACTGGGTCTCGAGGAGGCCCTACACAAGTCCGAGGCTATGTGTTTTCACGGCCCTCGGAACCGGCCACCATCGGGATCCCAGATAACGGTGGGACGGGTTTGCATCGGCGTCGGGTCGACGATGAGCTACTTGGGTCTCGTCCTCGACAGCCGGTGGAACTTCGCGGAGCACTTCCGCCGTTTGGCTCCCAAACTGGGGCGGGCCGGGGCTGCCCTCAAGCGGCTCTTGCCCAACCTAGGGGGACCAAACGCCTCCTGCCGGAGGCTGTACGCGGGGATCGTGCGGTCCAAGGCCCTTTACGGGGCCCCGGTGTGGGCGCTGTCGCTGAGGCGACTGCCAGCGCGCCACCTGGTCTCGGCCATCCGGCTGATCCGGGGATACCGCACGGTCTCCGGCGAGGCGGCGAACCTCCTTGCCGGATTGCTGCCGTGGGATCTAGAGGCGAGAGCCCTCGCGCACGTCTACGCGATGCGCGTGGAGGCGCTACGCCGGGGCGAAACTCTGCTGCCGCGGCAGATTGCTGCGCAGCGGACGGAGCTCCGGCGGGATCTCAAGGAGGTATGGAGACAGCGACTGCTGCAACCCAGCGCTGGGCACGCCATCATTGCGGCGGTAAGTCCCCTCTTTGAGGAGTGGCTGGAGAGACGCCACGGCGTCCTCACCTTCCGCCTGACGCAGGTGCTCACCGGACACGGCTGTTTCGGGAGGTACCTGTGTGGATCGCCCGGAGGACACGGTGGAGCATACGGTGGAGGTCTGCCCTGCTTGGGCGGAGCAACGCCGTGTCCTCGTGGAGGCGATCGGCGGGGGCGACCTCTCGCGTCCAGCCCTGGTTCAAGCCATGGTCCGGAGCGAGGAGGCATGGGAAGCGGTCGCCTCCTTCTGCGAAGCAGTAATGCTAGCGAAGGAGGAGGCGGAACGCGTGCGAGAGAGGGAAACCTCTCGCCCCAGCCGCCGCAACAGAAGGAGACGCCCCGGGCGTCGGGAAACGCAGGGCGATTCCCGGCCACCGTAGGCGCGGGCCCGCGGATGGCGAGTTATGGGTGGCTCGCCGTCCGATAGCAACCAGGCCCGAGTCGACGGCGCGTCGTGTTCCACGCGCGCCTCAAAGAGCCGTCAGCAAAGAAGACGGGGCCCCATAGGGTCAGTGCCTGCTAGGGTTGCGGAATTTGTTCGAAAGAGTCACCGCGGCCCTGGAACGCAAAGGGCACAAGCAGGAACACGGGTGGGTTTTAATCAGTAAGAGTCTGACAAGGGAGTGTCAGACTCTTACTGATTCCGCTCCGCCCAGAGCGGGAGAAGTCATTTGATGATTTCCCATCCAAAAAAACAAAGAAAAGGGTGGTATAAACGTTAAACGAATTTGATTATTATTAAGAAAATCCAAAATATCATTAGTATTGTTAAAAATTACTGACAGCTCCTTTTCAGCCCCAATTTCTTCAAAAAAAAATTATTTCCGTTGTCTGAAAAGTTTTGATATGGCTTTCCACGACGTGCGATGAATCGTTTTAATGCAAGGATATAATCTTGTGTACTTAAGCTGCCCACCAATTCTAAGTGTATGGCTCTGGTCGTAAAACATACAAATAAACAAATATACATATATGCTTTAATAAGCTTAGCACCTCTGCCTTTGCGGTTCAATATTGACAATGGTCCCGCATAGTCTACACCGCATTGCATGAAAGGAAAACTAGGCTCTAACCTTTCAGAAGGCAAGTTACCCATCAGCGGGGTCAATGCCTTCCCTTTCATGCGTTTGCATATGACACAATTATGTACTATCTGTCTAGCTAAGTTGCGAGCTCCTAAGATCCACCACTTTTCACGCATGGAATATATTAAAAGTTGAGGTCCAGCATGAAGTAGTCGTTTGTGTTCATAATCACACAACAACCTTGAGAAACGATGTTTATCACTTAACAATACAGGATGCTTTTTGTCATAATTAAATTCAACCGCGTTAGATAGCCTTCCACCTATACGAATAATGTTAGACTTATCTAAGAATATATTTAAACCCAATATTTTATTATATAATAACTTATTTGTGTTATTGTTATTTAACGGTACATTATTTTTTAATTTGTGATATTGCTCACTAAACGATTTTTGTTGAACAAAACGTGTTAACGTATCAAGCGATCGCTGCAGCTCTTCTACAGATAACGGACCGGTTTTACGCATACACATGCCGCCGCGCGTCGCCGCTCGTACATTATCTATAAATCGTAATAGATATGCACAAGCTCTTTGCAAATGAATAAATGACGAAAAGCGTTCAAAATCAAACAATGAAGTTAATTGAATTGAGTGTAAATTAATAGTGTCAGATTTGGTTTCGGGTAAATCAACGGATGATAATCCTTTATTGTTAATATTTTGCCACATGAGACTAGATTCTCGTAATAACGTAGGGCCACACCACCAAATATTACTATCGTACTTTAGAGTGTCTAACGTAGCACCTCGCGTTATAATGTCCGCAGGGTTCTCGGTCCCTCTGACATGTCGCCAAATTGTATCACAAGTTAATTCATTTATTTGTACGACGCGGTTTTGTACAAAAGTTTTGAGTAGATGGCGTGACATACGCAACCACCCTTGAACAATAGTTGAGTCAGTCCAAAAATAAACTTTATCGAAATTTAAACGTAAGGACTTCTTTATTTTATTGTATAATTTTGCACCTAAAAGAGCTCCGCATAGCTCAAGCCTAGGAATGCTAATTGCTTTTATCGGCGCTAATTTACTTTTAGCACATACTATTACAATTATTAAGACACGATCTAACGTACGCGCACGCTCCGTAGGCAATTTGAGACGCGTCGGTAAATATATGAAGTTCTGTACTTCTGTATAATGTTCACTAATTATGTAACGAGGTATCTTAATGTCACGTAAATGATGTAAATGAGCAAGAAACTTATGCCATGAAATCGCAATGTTTTTGGGAACTTCGTCATCCCAATCTAATTTATTTAACCATAATTTTTGTAATAATGATTTAGCTATAATTACTGCGGGTGTCAAAAACCTAAAGGATCATATATTTGTGCGACGGTTGATAACATTATACGTTTCGTAACTACTGTGTCACTATGTGTAAATTTTGTTGTAAAATAAAACTCGTCACTTTCCGTATGCCAACCTAATCCTAATGTTTTTGACAAGTGAGTTTGGCCTATATTTAAGTCTTTGGTACTTTCAGGACAGACTTTATGACTGAAAGTCCATTTATGTAATGGGAAGCAACCCTTTCGTAAAAATGTAGTCGTTTTATTGCATAAATGGGTCATTTTCAGAAAAAGTGTACAATGTACAATTCTACGTTACCAGCATTTGGTCACGGAACAGAAGTAACGGAAGCCTACCTTCATACTTATTTGTTTTTATTACTTTAAACCAACACATCAAATCAACAAGGTTACGATAAAATGTGGTTCACTGAAAGCTAATAAATGCATCAAAATAATTTGTAAGAAATAAACACATAAATAGCCTTGAAATTGGTTGCGGTCGCGGAAACCCAAAATGTACCGGTGCTTTGATGCGTGTTGTTTGTTTGCCGGTCGTCGTCAAAAAGGACGAAAAAATTATGAAATCTGTTTGATAGTATTTCAAATGTTCCCAATTCAATAAAAATGTATGGAAATAGTCATTTTATTACGACCATCTAGTAAAAAGTCGTGGTTTCGGAAGGGAATTTTCCACTTTTACTAATTTCTGTCCCCGCAAAGAAAACTTATTTAAAAAATCTATTCAATAGTAGGTATGGCGTTTCAGTTAATTATAAAATAAATTATACAATAATATTCTTTCAGACTAAATATACATTATTTTATATAAGTCAACAAATACGAAAACAAACCGTTACTTTATTGGAATTGGTAGTAGGACAGCGAAAAATCGATACCTTTTCTAGCAATATTTGTTAAAAATAAGGTTTTATAATCAATTTTTTGTTCTTTTAAAATTTAATTAAAGTTGTTGGACACATCCAAAACACGAATGTACACTTTTTGTGAAAATGACCCAAATCTATTAATGAATCGAGGTCATCGTGACCCGTGATTAGATCGTCGACGTAGAAATCCTCGTGGATTGTTCTAGCGACCAAGTCGTCGTCACACTCTTGCGCCAGTTGCTTTAAACAACGAATGCTTAAAAAAGGAGCTGACGCGGTGCCGTAGGTGACTGTGTTCAACTTGTACAATAATAAAGGTGAGTCCTTATTTTCCCTCCACAATATAAGTTGCAAGTTACGCTGATCATTCTCAATTAGAATCTGCCTGTACATTTTTTCAATGTCAGCGCAAACTACATATTTATATTGCCTGAATCTGAGTAAAATGGAAAAAATGTCATTCTGTAATGGTGGCCCTATAAACTGTACATTATTTAACGATTTGTTGCTCGACGTAGTCGCACTCGCGTCGAACACGACGCGTAATTTTGTAGTGACACTATCCTCTCGGTAAACACCGTGATGAGGTAGAATGTAATGCGGTTTACTTAATATATCAGGAATATCTTTTGATGCAACTAGGGTCATGTGACCAAGTGCCTCATATTCGCGAATAAATTCACTATAAAGTTTTTTATAGTTAGGTAAACGATCTAACTTTCTTTCCAGAGATAAGAAACGATTCTTAGCCGTGTTGTATGAATCACCCAACGACTCGGGTGACTCCTTTAAAGGAATGCGCACTGAGAACCTACCGTGTTCATCACGTCTTGTAGTATCAGTAAATATTTTTTCACAATAACGATCATCTTTTGACATGACATTAGGTAAGTCAGACAATTCTTCTAACTCCCAAAATTTTTGCAATTGAGTATCAATTTGAACGAAATTACATTGAACTCTTTCAGATTTAAACGAATGATTATGATTGAGATGATCCATCCTATTTTGGAATCGTACAGATATGGACCACTACTAAGCTTTATTTTATCACTAGCTGCTGCCCGCGACTTCGTCCCCGTGGAATCCCCAATTTTAAAACATTCTTTATCGCTGCTCCGCTCCTATTGGCTTAAGCGTGATGATATATAGCCTAAAGCCTTCCTCGATAAATGGTCTATTCAACTCAAAAAGAATTTTTCAATTCGAACCAGTAGTTCCTGAGATTAGCGCGTTTAAACAAACAAACAAACAAACAAACTCTTCAGCTTTATAATATTAGTATAGATTATTTAATAGATCCCAAAATATGTCCGCTCCTAAGACTACATCGATGTCCGACGGAACGCTAAACGTAGGGTCCGCGAGCGAAACATGTGTAAGTATATCTATAAATTGACATTGAACGTCTAACGAAGGTAACTTTGATGTAATACGAGGAAGAACCCAACATTGAATATTCGTATTAAAATCATTAACCTTAGAACGAATGTTTACTTTGCAGGTGTGAGAACTTGTTGAGACACTTTGTCCTACACCCGAAATATGAATTGTGGACTGTATAATAGGTAATTTTAAACTGTTACATAACGACTCTGTGATAAAACAATTCTGACTTCCGTTGTCAAGAAGTGCTTTAACTGTTTGATAATTATTCCTGGAGTCAGGAACATCTATAAGTGCCGTCGACAACAAAACCGGCTGTACCGCGGCACTGCACGCGAGTACATTGCTCTCGGAATGGACTAGTGTATCAGCCGATTTGTTTACGCTCGGCAACGGATGCGAAATAGATGTGGATACGGCCATACCTATTCTTTCGTTAGAAGTATCATTTATTATGAAGCAACGTGTTATGTTTATTTTTGCAAAGTTTACATGGACCGTATGAACATTCACTTGGCAAGTGACTATCAGTCCGAATACAATTTTGACAAAGCTTTTTATTTTGTACAATTACGAGTCTATCTTGCACGGACAAATTTAAACATTTCGGACATGAATACAAATAATGATCACCACCATAGTCAACACAAACGCGTCTTGGTTTATTATACTTACTCTTTGTCCGAGACGGGTTTAACGAGTAGCAGCGGTGATTATTCAGCGCAAGTCACAATTTTAAAGCCTAAAAATAAAAGTAAAATTTCTTAGTGTGGCAACTCTGTTTACATGTCATTACGGTTTTTTGTGCGCGGCGCGGTCACACATTTTTCTTGAGAAAATGTCTAAAATCTCAAATATAGATGAGATTTTTGGCTTGAACTCCTTTTCAACAGTATACGATGGTTTCTTATCTTATATTCAGTGTTTACAATGTGTTGTAACTGTGTTAAATACGAGAAAAAGGTAACAAGTGAGGAGAGTCTTAGGTGAAGGTCAAGGTTTGTTGTTATAAACATCTCATTGAATCCTAATTCGGATTCCGAATTACAGGTATGTTTTGAATTTATTCTAATTATTTAACAATACTATAGATGAATACGTAATTATGATGAATGAATTCATAATCAGCTCAGGTTATGGTTTTTATAATTAAAATTAGATCATAAAAGGTACGTATTTTGGCTAGTACAGAGCCATTTCTGGTTCTAAAATTCGAAATCATTCACCGATATTTAACACTATACAGCAACTTTCGTGTACTTAGTTACTTTTTTCGGTTGATTCCTGCAAGTTGGCACCTATGATCGACGACTTTAAAGTTTTTCTTTTCTTGTTCAACGATTTTTTCAAAATTCGTTTGAAGTTTTAAAACGTTTTCACGTGTAAATCGTAAAATAAGTAGTCACCTGTTAAGATGGGAAAAAGAAAAACGAATGACGAAGAATATATACGGAAGAAGATCCGGAAATTAGAAAGAAAGCTAAGAAAACTGTCGCCAACTAGCCAACGCTCTCATGAAGTTTCTACAACTCCACCCCGACTCGGCTCACCGACGCAGATCGAAGAACCTGAGCCGATAGAAGACACTCCTACAGGTGTGTAGTAATCTATTTAGAATCATGAAATAGGATCTTCAAACGCTTGGGTTGTACCTTGCATTTAAACACAATGTAACCCTATCAAATGGCTAGAGCTATCACCTTGCGGATAGACGTGCACTATATACGTATTTCAAACTTACAAAAGCGCTATCACCTTGCGGATAGACGAGCCCCTAGATAACCAAGGCTTTGGTTTTATCACCTTAAGCGCTATCACAGAGTGGATAGACATATAAGAAAAACATAGCTAAATCAAATCGTTTCTACTGGCCCTTGGGAAGGACGGAGAAGAAGAAACTAAGTTCGGTGACCCTATTAGATCAGAATTGGCCCTACGTTGGACAAAAATAATGTCTGATGGTCTGGGAAAGGAAGCTAAAGAAGGTATCATTAAAAAATACTCAACTCCCTCAAATTTCCCAAATGCCATTGCTCCGCTGTCCCCACCGAATAATATCGTAACCAAAAACTTAAAATTTTACAGGAAAAATAAAAAACCGTTTTTTGATTATAACTTCTTAACAGGTTTACATAGCAACATCGTTGGTATATCAAAAAATGGCTTTTTTTTTCTTAAATATTTATTTGTCATATAAATAAATATTGGTTTTATTCTCATTAAGTTATAGCTAAAAATGTATATTACCAGAAATGAAACACAATTTTGAACCATAATGCACAATACGATTTTATTCATGTAAATTGTTGACAATGACCTACACAGCAATAGTCCATTGCGATTGTCTTGACTGTAAAGTAGCAATGTTCATTATAATGGTAACTTATTATTGCCATAGTATTCAGTGTTTAAATATTTATTTGTCATATAAATAAATATTGGTTTTATTCTCATTAAGTTATAGCTAAAAATGTATATTACCAGAAATGGAACACAATTTTGAACCATAATGCACAATACGATTTTATTAATGTAAATTGTTGACAATGACCTACACAGCAATAGTCCATTGCGATTGTCTTGACTGTAAAGTAGCGATGTTCATTATAATGGTAACTTATTATTGCCATAGTATTCACTGCTCAAAACAATCTATTGTGGTAACAGTAAATTGAGTTACGTTAATATTCCATAGCAAAAAGAACACGTGTCGCTATTGTAAAAATCTATTGCAGTTAATGTCGTATTCCAAACATTAAGTAATAATTACTGGAATTATAAAATAAAACATTTATGGAAAAGGTTAAAAAAGGTATTTAATCAAATTAAGCAGGCATAACCATAAAACATACATAATTTTTATTATTAGCACTTACAGAGACCTTTATTATATTTAACAATTATATTTCGTCATCAGTTTGGTCGGATTCATCGACCTCATCTGAGTTTTGCGGTTCTGGGTTATGTAAAAATCATGGTAATGTTTGGGTATAGCTTCGCTAGCACACAACCCTTGTAAATCTTCATAAAGAGGTTTAGGTATAGGAATAGGTTGATGATAAACCTGTTTTAAGCCCTCGTTGACTACAGGATCCACAAGATTTTTCGGTCGTCGTCCACGTTTTGCTCTTCCAATACCCTGATCAGTGTCCAAGTCAAAATAGTCTTCCCCAAAATCATATTTAAATTGCAAGACATGTGGTCTTAAATACAACTAACAAAATAAACTTTTTCCATAAATAAAACCACACAACCTAATAACTTCTCTTTAAAAGCACACAACTGTAATAACATATTAACATGCTCCTGCGCACCACTAGTGAGGACTACCAATATTAGATATCTCGGCACACAAATAGACGATACCCTTTCATGGCATGCGCAACTAGATATTCTGTCTGCACGTACGCGTAAAATGATATGGCTTTTTAAAAAACTCAGAAACGTACTCAAATTGAAAATGTTAAAAACGATTTACTTTGCCTTGGTTCAATCAATCCTGAGTTATGGTATTACGGTATGGGGTGGGACTTGCAAGACAAAAATCATAAAAGTAGAACGTGCTCAAAGGTCATTACTCAAAGTAATGCTCAAAAAACCCTTTCGTTATCCCACAATGACCCTATATAGGGACTGCAATGTCTTGACAGTGAGGCAGCTATTCATTCTTCACACTACACTTCGCAAGCACAAAGAACTGACCTATGATGCTAAATTAACTTATCCTGCACGAAGAAATAACAGAATATGCAAGATAACAAATCACAACACTGCTTTCTTCAGGAGACACTCATGTTTCCTTGCTCCTTATTTGTACAATAAACTTAACTCTCTTTTATGTATATTCCCAAAAACCTCGCTTGACTGTAAAAATACTATCCAAAAATATCTCCTAAGTTTAAATTATAATGACACGGAATCCCTACTTATAATTTCTAAATAAAGACTTGCTTCTATCAGTTGTTACTCAAGAGCAGTCAAAGCATACTCATGCATAACCAAGCATACATAATGCATACTCTCATAAACAGATGCGAGCAGCCAAACTCTCACACATCACATACACAACACACACACGCACAGACACAACACACACACGCACAGACACACCCACAGACACACCATAACACATGCACTACACGCACACGCACTCACGCATAGACACATAGACACATAATACACATTGATTAAATTGCACTCACTAATGAATTGTTACGAACTCACTCGCCGCGGGAGGAAGACCTGGAGTCCTGAAATACAGGATTACCCTAGTTTAGGCTCCAGTCCACTCCATTTATTATACTGTCTGTACTGTGTTACATCAATGTGGAAAATAAATGAATTTTATTATTTTATTATTATTAAAAAAAATAGACACTTTTATTTCCATAATCTTTGACCAAGAAATTTTTCTGCCTTGTATATCTTTTAGCCAGTTTTTTCCAGAGATGAGACGTTTTAAATCAAAGAAGACACTTTGCTCCATTTCTTTCAAATTATATTTCTCACCTTTTACTTTTGCATTTAATATAACACTGTAGACTTGGTCAGGAGTATATAATATCTTATTTCAGTTCTGTGCCTTCGGCTTGACCTTTCGGAGATTACCTACCTTACCCAGAGTACACACATGCTTGCTACTTACGTCCATTCATGTTAGTGTGAGCTGCTGGCGGGCCTAGAGACGACCGCGCGGGGAGCGGCGCGGGGAGTGACGCGACGGCAGGCGCGCGAGTGTAACTTGAACGCGCTCTCTTCAGTACGCTATCATTACGCTAGCGTGCGCACGTATTGCTTCTTATAATAATAAGTGTAACGTTGTTGTAACGTTTTGTGTGAAAGCAGTTATAACGGTAAGTTATTAACTATTTTGTTTTGCGAGTTGTTTAGTTTAGGTGCGGGCCAACGGTGAGCTGGCTGAGCAAAGCTTAAGCTGAGGTTTAAGGGCTCAATTTATCCGTAACCAGAGCCCACAAACTGTTTGTCGGACATACCATCCACAAACTACGACCGATATGTGCGATACGTCGGCAGGCCAGCCACTATCTATAGCACAGGTCGCGCAGTCGCGCTGCGAGTTGCATGTTTCGTTTCTACAAACATTGCGGCACGAAATCCGAGCAACGCGACGCAACTTTGGGACGGTACGTCTCAAAACTTGGGCGGCGCGGCTCAACATTTGAGCGGCGCGACTCAAAACTTGGGCGGCGCGGCTCGACATTCGAGCGGCGCGACTCAAAACTTGGGCGGCGCGGCTCAACATTTGAGCGGCGCGACTCAAAACTTGGGCGGCGCGGCTCAACATTTGAGCGGCGCGACTCAAAACTTGGGCGGCGCGGCTCGGCATTTGAGCGGCGCGACTCAAAATTTGGGCGGCGCGGCCCAACATTTGAGTGGCGCGACCCAAAACCTTGGGCTGCGCGGCTCAACATTCGGGCGGCGCGGCCCATTGTCTGGGCAGCGCCGTCAAACATTTGGGTAGCGCGGTTGATTTTGAACGGCCCTTCTCTGTGAACCGCCCATCAATTTGTGGGCAGGCAAAGCTAGCTAGTGAAAACTGTAGCATCATACTGTGAGCAATTTGGTGAACTTTTTCACTTTGCTTCAGATGACCCAGCTTGGAGGAGTGGTGACGCTTGGTGAGCTTTTGGATGAGCATGCCGAAAGGGAAGAAGATGACGTGATTTTAGAACGGGTGAAGGTTTTGTTTTGGCACAAGAGCATCTCCCCGATGGATGGACACACTGGGAGGTTACCACGGCAACTAAAGAAGAAGTCTTTGGAGAGAAAATTGATCCAAATGTACTCAGCAAGCTCGTATTTGCTTTACCTACCGTGGGGTTAGCTCGTGCCTTCATACCAGAGGCTGATCACCTTTCAGAAAAGAAATATAGAGAGATGCGGCATAAACTCCTAGATTGGGCTTTCACACGAGCTCTTATCATAGGACCACCTGCTATCTCAAACCGCATCCGGGGATCTGCAGCGCGCACGGAATACGTCAAACAATCTGTTTCCGTACTTCAGCCCCTGCTTCACACGAGATCCGAGACGGATAAAATACTTCCGATTCAGACAGGCAGGCCGCCTGTCTGAATCGGAAGAGACTAATCGGAAGAGGAGATCGACGTCTCGGTTCAAAGAGCTCCCGACATGTAGACGAAGGTTGGAATCTCCACCTGCTTCCATAGTGACGTCAATTCAAGAAGAGAGATTTAGTGCATTAGAACAAAAAATGGAAATGCTCTTGGATATGATTGCTCGAAACAAAAACAAGAATTCGGACTCTGAATCTGACAAGGAGAACGACTTTTCCGAGTGCGAAGAAGAAGTAGATTCGGACACATCGGACTCTCCATCATGGAAGGCCCCTTCCTGGGGTTCATATCCAAATGAGCAAGTCGAAAAAGAGCTTGAGTTTCGACCTACAACTAAAGAAGCAGACCCTCTTGTTCCGGAGCCGTCGGCTCAAGCCAAAAGGGAAGGCATTGAATGTCAAAGACTGGGCACTGATAGTTGGAATCGCATCAGATATAAAGACGTAGAAAAGCACTTACACGCCGCTTCGCCATTTAGCCCGCTAAAGGTAAACACAGAGCTAGGAACTCTAGCCTCGCGACTCTCTCCTTGGGTGACAAAGCAGGAAGGAATTTTAGGCACGATAACTCACGGACTGTTGCTCCAGCGCAAAGCGTTAGCGGACGAGCTCAACGCTATTATTAAAAAGTGCCCAGACATCAGCACGGACTTAAGGCGGTTGGTGGAGGCAGAGGATTCCAAATTCAAGTCAGTGTCAGATCAGCTGCTACAGTACGTTTGCGCTAATAGGGCCGAAACCATTGAGGTTCGTAGAAAAACTTTCAGGCCTAAAAATGGCCTCCTCACTAGCGCCCTCAACAACATACCTCCTTCACCAACACACCTGTTTGATGAAAAATTATTCAGCACGTTTATTAAGGACAACGGTGGTACATCGGGGATTTTTGCCCCATCAAGTATGAATAAAAGAGAGGCTATCCATTCATTTCGTAAGAACTCATTTCGCAAAGCAACATCGCACGCTTCCAGAAGCAATTAATCGACTGGTTGCAGTCACCCTTCAGCAACAGCGACTTCAGCGACTCCCACTACGGCCATGCGCATTGCAAACTACCGTCGAATCGGAAACTCTAAGGCGTCAAAGAAGCATCCCGACAGGCACGGAAGGGACAAGAAAGTACAGAGAGGTCGTAAATGCTGACAATTTTCACGGGGGACAGTTGGAGAACTTCCAAACTCGGTGGCAGGAGTTAGGAGCTCCAAACAAGATTTTAAAAATTATTTCAGGTTACACAATACCCTTCGCAGCAAAACCACCTTCAGTGCTCCTGCGCGAGAATCTAAAAAGGTTTTCAACAAAACTGTCCCCTGCTATGTCCAAGGAGATAAAGTTATTGGTCAAGTCTGGCGTGGTAGAGAATTGCGAGGTTGCAAATGGATTCCTATCAAGAATATTTGTGATACCCAACAGAAACGGAAAACTACGGCAAATCTTCGATTTACGACGCCTAAACCAATTTCTCAAACCCCCGAAATTCCCCGAAGTCGGGTTCCCGATTTTATGCAGGAAGGGGATTATTTCGGAAAGTTAGATATCAGCCAAGCTTATTTTCATATCCCTGTGAAAAATAGTCATCGAAGATTTCTTGCGTTCGCTTACGCGAATCAGGTTTATCAAATGACATCCTTACCTTTCGGCCTGTCCACTGCACCGGTAGCCTTTTCCAGTGTCAGCAAGTGGGTAGCAAGTTTCCTGAGAGAAAAAGGTCTACGCGTTCTAGTTTACTTGGACGACTTTCTATTTGCGCATCAGAACCCAAACACGCTGGACAGTCACATGCGTTATGCAGCAGAAATTCTACAAAGCATGGGCTGGTGCGTAAATTTAGAAAAATCAGTATTAAAGGCCACACAGGAAATAGAATTTCTGGGAATTATTTGGAATGTATCGACAAACCAAAAGACACTTCCAAAAGACAAAATAGACCGGATTTTAAAAGATGTCAACCAGGTTCTAAGAACAAAACAGTGGTCATGGAAATCGGGCACGGCATTGATCGGAAGGCTAGGGTTCCCATCACTTGTGACCCCCCTAGGAAGACTTCACACCAGACATATGCAAAGAGCGGCCAGAAAACTGTCACAAGACCGGCCCGGGGAGAAAGTCGAAGTGACTCCACAGGCCCTTCAGGAATGCTGTTGGTGGGACAAAATATCATAAATCCCGGAAAGATCTTTGTACCGGAACCGACGATGTTTGTGAGCACAGACGCCTCCAACGACGGCTGGGGTATTCAGATGAGCGACCACTATCTTTCAGGCCAATGGGCAGAGGATCAGCTAAAATGGCATATCAACAGAAAGGAGCTTTACACAGTCCTAATAGCTTTGCGGGAGTTCCAAGAGGTGGTTGTAGACCAATCGATAATGGTTCAGTCGGACAACAGGACAGTAGTGTCATATCTGCGAAACCAAGGGGGAACCAGGTCTATTGCACTGCTAGAAATGACAAGAGAAATCTTGATCTTGGCTCAGAGTCTAGGTGCAACCATGCACTCGTTTAACCTGCCCGGCCGCTACAATTCAATCGCTGATTGCTTATCCAGAGGAAAAGTCCTGCCCGACTGGCACATCAAAAGCGAGATCACGCAGAAGATATTCCGAAAATGGGGAATTCCTCAGATATACCTCTTCGCCTCAGGACAATCGAAGGTAGTACCGGTTTATGTCTCGATAGACGCAAAAGACACACAAGCTCTCTTCGTAAATGCGTTCAGCCGAACTTGGAGCTTCAAGTTGGCATGGATTTTCCCCCCGCCACCGCTTATCCCTCGGGTGCTCCAACATCTAAACAAGTCCTCCGGAACGTTTCTGATCGTGGTACCTCGATGGGAGACAGTGTTTTGGAGAAGCGTCCTCAAACACAGAGCCCTAGGTGCCCCGTACTTGATACCGAACTTGATGGAGAACCTAATCGACTTATCCAAGAACCTCCCTCCTCCGAAGGTAGAAAATCTCTTTTTGGAGGTCTGGAAGATACGGGGTGGTCGGATTTAGTAGCTGGTTTAGATCAAAGTGGCGTTAACCTTATACAGTCAGCATGGCGCGATTCAACTTGGCGTACCTATGAATCCGCGTGGAAGCAATGGGTCTCGTGGTGTAGACAAAATGGGAGAAAACCTAGTACTCCTCGACCCCTTGATGTGGTGGCTTACCTAGGTTCCCTTTCTCGAGTACGAAAATTAGCGCCATCCACAATAATGGTTCACAAGTCTGTAATTCTTACTTTTGCGGACCCTACACAAGAAAAACAACTAGGAAATCATCCTTTAGTGGCTGCAATGCTCAAAGCCATAAAACTTCAAAGATGTATGTCAGCAGTGCCAAAGACTCAGATCTGGAACATTCAAGATATGTTTCAGTGGCTAAAATCGAATATACCTGATAAGGAAAGTATTTTTCAGTTATCTCGTCATGTGGCACTTCTTCTATTGCTAGCTTCAGGCCGACGTATACATGACCACACTCCTTATGATAGATGATAAGCATTGTGAGAGATCAGATTCTTCGATAACGTTTTGGCCTAAATTTGGTTCAAAAACAGATAATGACAGAAGCCGTCAATCTGGATGGCATTTAACATGCTCAGGTGACATGGCTTTGAGTTTAGTAAAGTGGGTGAATTGCCTAATAGAAGTTAGCAACAGTAGAAGAAAAGCATGTGAGGGCTTGAATAATTTGTTTATCACAACGCGAGGGAAGGTTAAAGCAGCTTCCAGAACCGTCATTGCGGGCTGGCTGAAGACACCCTTTAAGGATATAGGCGTAAACTGCGGCCCCGGCTCAGTTCGATCAGCTGTAGCATCTAATGACTTCCAGAACAATGGATGATATCTTGAAACGAGGGAACTGGAGAGGTTCGACAAACTTTTTCAAACACTACTGTAAATCTGTACAGCAGCCTCGAGGTAGAAATGTAAATGTTCTTAATGATTCTTTTAATGCAGTCTAAGACTGAACAAATGATCTCATTGAAGATCTCAATTGTTATTACTATTTTTTGTTTTGTTTTGTTTTGTTTATTTAATATATGAAAGGGTGAGATCCCTGTTATGTTTAAAATGATTAGGCTTAAGAGCCATTTTATGTTAGTTAAATTATGATGAAGCATTAAAAGATGCTTACTAGCTATAATTCTAAATTGCAGTTTATCGTTAAGAGATGCGTGTGCTGTGATCGAATAAGACTGAACTGATTTGTATCTATTTGTACAACAGTGATTGATTATAATTACAATAAAACAACTTGAGTTTGAAAACAAACTCCGAGGTTTTATTTCTCATCTTTATCACAGTACGCTTAATAGCGCCGGCAGATGGTAGACACGTCTCCGAAAGGTCAAGCCGAAGGCACAGAACTGAAATATGACCGTTTTCCACCCCGAAGGGAAGAAAACGATTATTTCAGGTCTTGCCGAGGCTTGACCTGAGAAAGTTCTTGCCGGCTTTCGGAGATAGGTACTGAAGAGAGCGCGTTCAAGTTACACTCGCGCGCCTGCCGTCGCGTCACTCCCCGCGCCGCTCCCCGCGCGGTCGTCTCTAGGCCCGCCAGCAGCTCACACTAACATGAATGGACGTAAGTAGCAAGCATGTGTGTACTCTGGGTAAGGTAGGTAATCTCCGAAAGGTCAAGCCTCGGCAAGACCTGAAATAATCGTTTTCTTCCCTTCGGGGTGGTATTTTTCATCGCACGTTCAACACAAGAATGCATGCTATCACCCTCGCTCTGGCTATGCCCAGTCTCAAAGAAACGGTGTGTTATACTTTGTAATCCATAAGTTTTTAAGGCGTAAAGATACATGGCAAAAATAAACCTATTTTTGTTCTGTCCGGCGCAGCCATCAGAATAAAATGATATACGTTTAATATTTCTTTGTGCTTCTTGATGTATGAATTGTAATAAGCAGCTTCCAATTTCGTTTGCCCCTCTTTTTGCAATAGAGAGGTGCCAGACATAGCAATACCCCGACTTATTTAGTGTATTAAAGACAGTGAAATTATAAATAGGGTATTTTCTTTTGTAGTGGAAAATACCTACTTCAGATTGAGGTACACTGAGAACTTTTTCTAAATCGAACACTGCTACGGTAGTACTTGTTGAATCAACTGAAGCTTTCTCCTCTCTTTTTATTTCACGCACTCTATTTTTACGCTCAAGGTGTGCTCTATAGTTTTCTTCTAAATCATTTTTTTTTTTGTATCTTCAGCTTGTTCATATAAGGAACAAATTGCGCATAAATCCTTTTTAGGTTTAAAAAAAGAAAAGTTGAACTCTGTATTGAAAATTGTTTCATACTGCCGCTTTGTACCTAAGTTTTCTGCTGAATAGTTTTGGTTTTTAAACCAGTTTTGGTACAATCTATACATTTTTGAAATGTTAAGTTGCTCTGATAAATATTGACGTCTAGAATCCTTCCTGACATAATGAGATTAATCATATGAAGGAAATAAATCAATATGCTTCATAATGGTTTCTTTTGTAGTAACACTCATTTTATGAGGCCTATTTAAATGTGTTCCTCTCTCATCAGTCAAACTCTGATCTTTTTTTATTTTTTCCAATGCTGTGTAGACAACCTGTTCTGAAATCTTCAATGTGTTAAGGAAATATATCTTGCATACTGGCATATCACATCCATCTAAAGGAAAACTATATTTAAGTGTTTGTGTTCTATTGTTTTTTCGCTCTAGAGTAAGTCTTTTTATAGGATTTGTAGTGATACGTCTAGTAATATATTGCCACTGCAATTCGTGACTTTGAAGCTTGTAAAAAGCGTTAAAAAAACTTTCCCTTTGCTGAGAGGTAAACTTTTCGCTGCATCTTTTCTTACATGAACATACCGGACCAATCGTCTTCGCTGCATAAAGTTTCTTAGAACGACATCCTACATAAGCTTTGCCGGAGTTTTTCAGTTTCTTGTTTTTAATGTCTTTCCATTCATTTTTATCAGATTTTCGTTTTCTACTTCCATTTTGGTTTGAAGCCTCGGAGCATTCATTTTGATCACTCGTGTCAGATTCTGGTACCATTTTATTATTACTATTTTGATTATTTAAAATAGACGGTGATAATTGAAGTGGTTGAACTAATTCTGTATTATTTTTTTCTAATACTAGTTCTTGATAAGGAGTGTTCTGGTTCTTTTGATTATCCTCGTGTATTTCATCATTGTTGCTGCTTGCCCAGCCAGATAAACCATTGATAATCTCATTATATTCTATGGTTGACTCATTTGGTTTCAGAGTAATGTCGGTGTCATCTGGTGTTAAAGTATTATTTTCCGCAAAGTTTGTGGCCTCATCAGAAATAGTAGAACAATTCTTAGAATGCTCTTCTAGGTATTTTGGCTCAGGAGAGCAGTTGTGAACTTTGAGATCGGTCTTAGTTCCGCTTTCATGCTGGTGTGGAATCTCCCGTTTACTTGGAAGCTTGTAAATAGCAGATGGTGATGCTATAAAATCTACATTATCGAAAACTAAAGATAAGTTAGAAATTGTTGACGGACTACGCATATTGTTCGTATGTATCATTGTATCTATAACAAAGGAATCTCCTCCAAAACTAGAAGTTATGCTTGGTGTGTTAGATCTGATTTCACGGTGAGGACTTGGTACATATTCCGAAGACTCTGGCGAAAAATCTTCATTGTTGCTATCACGCTCATTGTAATTATTTTCTGTTATTTTCTCTGTAATATAATAATATACCATATTAATATACTATTCCACAACTTTCACATAACGTCATCTAGTTCCATGCTAAGCAGAGTTGTGTTATGAGTACTAGACAACTGATAAACATACTTATATATTTCTAAATACATACAGTCATGTTATAGATAAATTACACCTAGACACAGAACAAATTTTAATGATCGTGCTCATCACACAAAGATTTGTCCTGGGAATCGAGCCCACGACCTCCAGCATTGCAGTTAGGGCCACTAACCACTAGACCAACAGGCCAGTCTGATAAATAATAATAAAAAATATAAGAATTAGGTTTTGCATCATTTATAAACAACTAGAAAGTAAAAATAATTACCTCGTGTGTTGTATTTTTTTGTAACATTGACTTCTGCTTTTCGTTCTTCACGACTTGTTGCTTCTTTCACTGGCTCTTGACGAAAACAACCATCATCTAAAAATATAATCATATAATGTTACCAACAGCAAAACTTAGGTCTCTGCTGGGGTCGAAAAATAAGTCCGAAAGGGATGTCCCTGGCCCCAGAAGATTAAGGGCAACTTCTCTCGCTCCACCCTAGAGCGGGAGAAGTCATTCGATGATTTTTACCACCTCATAAAAAATGTAGGTACCTACCTAATAATATTTACTCTGACTCATTTGTTTCAAACTCTTATTTTAGGTAGGTACAGGTTTTAGGTTCTGTACCAATAGGTACAGAGTTTATCTAACGATGAAAGTATAATAGGTATTTCTTATATGTAAGTTTTTATATTGGAAAGTAATGCTAATTAGCTCGCACAAACAAACACTGATTAGCTCGATCTTGACTTATATGTATAGGTAGGTATTTATTTCATCTCATAATGAGATAAGAATATTCAACTAGCCAGCAATATTAATCATTAAATTATTATGTCTAGGTATATTAAAAAAAAAATACTTACTTTCATCGCGGAAGTTTGGTTGTATCAAATTCAACATTCTTCTAGCGCGGGGATTTTTTATAATAGACCTCTTCATACTGCAATACTTCTCATAAACTTTATATTTATTTTAATAACGAACTTAATAAAACAATTATTACGTGCACGCACCACTTCAAACTTAAACGATACTAAAAGTAATGTAAACAATCATTGCTAAAATTGTGGCACGTGCTGGGGGCGGAGCTTAGGCTATCACTTTCTCTCACATGCAGTTGAAATGAGAGCGATGTATAGTACTTGCTAAAATAAATCGATGATAAATCGTAACGTATCAATACACGTTGAAATCTGCGCGGTAAAATATCGTCAAATAGATTGCTATGTTTTCGATATCAAGGAGCATACAGTATTCAACATAACAATTCTAACGTTTTTAAAAGACATATCGCAAATGACTTTACTGTGAAATAAGAATGATATTTTTACGCGAATAATATGGTAATATACTTTACCGAAATCAGTTTTATTTTTTCTACTTGAATAAGTTTGTAATTACGGTTTACTGGGAAAATGAAGTTTTTGAAGAGTCAGTATTAATCCATTGTGATGATATTCGTCACAAAAAAATATATATATTTAGAGTAGAATACTATAGGTAAATTCATTACAAAACGTCTAACTCAAAAAGTAATAGCACGAATCACGTAAAAAAAATTCACAGGGTGTAATCGCACCTCTAGAACAATAATTCCCCATAAAAGCACTTCTATCGTAATAATCGATTACGATATTATTCGGTGGGGACAGCGCTATAATGAACCCAGAAATGATGGCTACACTCTCTGAACCCTCGGTCAAGAGAGATAGGAGGATTGTTGCCAGGCAGAATCTCACAGGGACTTTAATGACCTGTCTGGGCCGTTCATTGACCAGTATTTTAAAAGGGAATATTAACCCTACACTGCATTCAGTCCCTTATGTGGAACATCCAATATAATTGAAATTCTTTCTGATTTGAACCAAGTAGCGACATCTATGATTACGTAATGAAAGTGACAACAATCAATGGCACCCATTTAGTGTATTCGTTGAAATTAGATGGCAGCTCTATCTCACTCAGTCAGTCATTCAATTGAAAATTTTGAACTTTAGCCGCGCGCCGTGCATATTCAATTTGAAAATATAATAAATAATAGTTTTTTACGGAATGCGACAGTGGACAAATTGTTTTTATGTCGAAATATCTGTGAACTAAACAAATGTAAGTATATTTTTTTTGATTTGGTCGTGTTTTGATAAAAAAAAATCACAATTACTGTATGTACCCGATGTGTCACTTCATGCAGTGATGGTCCAATTTTAGGTATGTTTACTAATGGTGTAATGTTGTTTTTTTTTTTAGATAATGGCGAAGAAAACCTTATCTAGCGCTCAAATCCAAAATTATTTGACAATACCATTAGGCAGTGAAGATGAACAAGACTCCTCAGGTGCTGAAAGTGACGATGACATTGCCGTAATTCGATCTACCGTCAACAAACTTTGTGAAACGTTTAGCGATACGGATGACGAAGAGCAATTTGTTTCACCGAACAGGTATGAATCCGCTGCTCCATTATCAGGGTCCTATGTTGGTGATATGCAGCAGCATATATCCAATCCTAGTGGTTCAATTCCTGCTGTTCCAAGTTCATCTAGATCAACTGCTTCACGAACACGTCAATCAACAGTTGTATCTTCCGCGTCTACTGCACAAAAAGATGCTGCTCCTACACCTGCTGCATCCGTCGCCAGAAAAAAGCGAAATATCATATGGAAAAAAAAAGCTTTCCATCCAACAAACCGTGAGTTTTGTGGGCAAACCGATCTAGAGCCACCGATTACTGAACTGGAAACTCCATTGCAATATTTCTTGTACTTCTTTGATAATGATACTCTAAGCCATATCGTAGAAGAAATGCATAAGTTTAGTGTACAAAAAACCCATCAAAGCCTTTTTCTACAAGCGTTACAGAGCTGAAAAAGTACATAGGTATTTGTCTGCTAATGGGCATCGCCCCACTGCCGCATACTCGAATGTACTGGGAATCTGAATTAGGTTTGCCATTGATAAGAAATACCATGTCAGTAAACCAGTTTGAAAAAATTCGGCAATATCTACACTTCAATGACAATACCATTCAGCCACCAGCAGGTACTGCAGGACACGATCGTCTCCATAAAATCAGACCTCTATTAGAAACCCTCAAAAAAAAATGTCAAGCTATACCCAAACGAGAAGCATTGTCAGTGGATGAGCAGATGTGCGCTACTAAGGCCTCTAACATGCTGCGCCAATATCTACCTAATAAGCCTCATAAATGGGGGTATAAACTGTTGGTGCTGTGTGATGATCGAGGATTTGCGTATGACTTCGAAATATACTCTGGGATGGAAAATAACCCAGAACTGAGGCTTCCTAATGAGCCCGATTTAGGCGCAAGTGCCAACATTGTTATCAGGCTTGCAAGGTCTATTCCCAGGGATAAAAATTACAAGTTATTCTTTGATAACTACTACACATGCCCTGAATTGATTACGCATCTTGCCAATGAAGGAATATATTCTATGGGAACCGTGAACAAAGGACGACTAGGCAAATCTATACAAATACCATCATTGAAAGATCTAAAAAAGAGCAAGAAGGAAAGAGGATATTCAGAGGAATGGGTAGGCAATGTAAATGGCACAGATATCGTCACAGTAATGTGGTATGACAATAAACCAGTGGTGTTGTCTTCATCTTTTGTTGGAAAAGAGCCTACTCAAAAAGTAAGGAGGTTTTGTAAAAAACAAAAGAAATATATAGATATCGACTGCCCTCAAATTGTACGCAACTACAATCAGCATATGGGTGGAGTCGACTTGCTCGACTCATTCCTGGGAAAGTACAAAATAAAGATGAGGACAAAGAAGTGGTATTTGCGATTGTTTTACCATTTCCTCGACATAGCCACCATAAACAGTTGGTTGCTATACAGAAGAGTTGGGGAGATGCGACAAAGAGCTACGCCGTTGAAGTTGAAAGACTTCAAGTTTGAAGTGGCAAAGAGCCTCTGTATGTGTGGTTCATCAATGAATAAGAAAAAAGGCCGGCCGTCTTCTTCAAGTAATGATCTGATAGAGACAAAAAGAATGAGAGCCAATGTAGCGATTCTTCCTACCCGTGACGTCAGGTGTGATGGAGTCGAGCACTTTCCTATATGGGGACACAAGCGCCAGCGATGCAAAAATCCAGGCTGCAAAGGAAAATCTTTTGTTGTGTGCGAAAAATGCAGAGTCGAACTTTGTTTAAACAAGGACAAAAATTGCTTCCGTCTGTTTCACCTTTAGTTAGATTAGCTTTAGGTAGGTCATTGCATATTGTGCCACATATGGAACTAAATTAAAAAAAAAAATTCTCTATTACTATTTGTTTATATTTCATTTTACCTGTACTTCCCGTGTTCTAGACTACAAATATGATCTCGTAAGATTTTTTTCTAAAAAAAAAGAAAAATCATGCAGTGTAGGGTTAACAGCAAAGCCCTAATAGAGGAAATTAATGATGCTGCAAAGATTGCAGCGGAAATTCATTTCCAAGATTCCTCGTCTAGAAAATTCTTTGGCCTGTCAGGAGCCAGCAAGACAGTTCAAGAGGCTGTCAAGAATTCAAAAGTGGACACATTTTTATTTGGCACTGATTGTGCTGACAAGATCAGAGCTGCCCAGTCAATTCAACGAACCAGCGCTTCAATATCCGAGGGTGCGAAGAAGCTCAAACCCTCAAACAGGAAGCAGTTAAACTGGAGGGGCCCACCGCAGAACCGTCAACAGCATCAACAGGTTCGCGGTGGGCAACAGCAACAACAACAACAGTTGTACAGGAGACAGCCTCGGATGTCGAACACCAGGCGTCAACCAGATCGGAAATATCCTCCAGCCAGATCCAAACACTACCGATAGGCAACATGCAGGTACATGCAGGCAGAATTAAACATTTTTTTTTAAAATGGCTTGAGATCACTGATGATCCAGTGGTATTAAAATGGGTACAAGGGTATGAAATCCCATTCACTAAAGTACCAACACCAAACAATACACAACCACAACACTGGCCAAATAGTGAAAAAGTAGTAATAGATTCTGAGATAAAAAAGCTTTTACAACTAGTTGCAATTTCCAAATGTTCATACTGTGAGGACCAATTTACTTCCCCCATATTTTTAGTACCTAAACCCAATGGATCCTATAGATTCATTCTAAATTTAAAGAAATTAAATCAGTACATTGCTACAGAACATTTCAAATTAGAGGATATCCGAACAGCCTGTAAGTTAATGTCCAAAAATTGTTTCATGGCGTCAATAGACTTAAAAGAAGCCTACTTTTCTGTGCCAATAGCTGAGAATAACAGAAAGTTCCTCAGATTCAAATATGATGAAATATTATACGAGTTTAATGCCCTACCATATGGCCTCTGTTCAGCTACTTTTGTTTTCACGAAACTTCTGAAACCAGTATGCACTTACCTAAGAAAGCAAGATATTTTATTAACTTGCTATCTAGATGACAGTTTATATTTTAATAAATCAGAAATTAAGTGTAAAGAGAGTATTGATGTTGCATGCAAACTATTAGAAAGCTTAGGATTTATTATTAATTTTGAAAAAAGTGTTTTTACACCTAACCAAATATGTAAATATCTAGGTTTCAGTTTAAATTCATCAGATCTCTCTTTGTCAGTCCCACATCAGAAACAAATAGCTATACTTGAAAAAATAAGATCTTTTAAACATAATAGTTCTTGTAAAATTAGAGAATTTTCCCAACTGATAGGAACATTGAATTCAATATGTCCAGCCTTACCATATGCTTGGCTATATACTAAAATATTAGAAAGACACAAATACCTAGCCTTGCTAAAATCAAATGAAAATTATGAAGCATATATACCTATTTGTCATGAAATCAAATCAGAATTAACATGGTGGCAAAATAACATACATAGAAGTAATCGAATAAAACAATATAATTTCCATGTAGAAATACACAGTGATGCCTCTACCATTGCTGGCTGGGGAGCTGTATGCAATCACACGAATGCTTCTGGATCATGGTCACATTCAGAACAACAACATCGTATTAATTATTTAGAATTAAAAGCTGCTCTTTTAGGTCTAAAGTGTTTCACAAAAGAAACTTACAATCAGGAAATCTTATTGAGAATAGATAACACCACTGCTGTAGCATACATAAACAAAATGGGGGGGGGGGTACAGTTTCCACACCTAAATGATATCACAAGAGATATTTGGCAATGGTATGAAAATAGAAATATTTGGATCTATGCGTCATACATAAATACTAAAGATAATTTCGAAGCTGATAAAGAATCAAGGAAAATTAATATTGAATGGGAACTCTCCCCAAGAGTCTATAAAGAAATAACTAGGTGTTTTGGTATACCGGAAATAGATTTATTTGCCTCTAGAACAAATAAAAAGTGTGAAAAGTTTGTTTCCTGGAAACGTGACCCAGAAGCATTTGCTGTGGATGCCTTTACTCTCAATTGGAACAACTTTTTTTTCTATGCATTCCCACCTTTTTCGCTATTGTTAAAATGCTTATATAAAATTCAAAGAGATAGTGCTACTGGAATTGTGGTTTTTCCTTATTGGCCATCACAACCATGGTTCCCTATAATTAAATCATTGTCAACTGGAGACTTCATCATATTTGAACCTAGCAAACACTTACTATCCCCTCCTTTCAGAGAATTTCATCCGCTGCATCAACAGCTTACCCTGGCTGCAGGGCTGCTGTCAGCCAAGCATTCATAAGACGAGGAACACCAAACTCGGCCTTAGCTATAATGCTGAACTCGCTTTCATTAAATACAATGAAGCAGTATGATTCATCACTAAAAGTATGGTGGAAGTTTTGTGAACAGCATAGCATAGACACTTATCAAGCATCTATTCCTTTTATATTAAAATTCTTATCACAATGCTATGACAATGGGGCATCTTATGGTACCATCAATACTGCTCAGTCAGCATTATCACTTCTAATGGGACCTAAAATTGGATCTGATGATAGAATAAAAAGGTTTATAAAGGGAATCTTCCGATCAAGACCACCAATGCCAAAATACAATACAACATGGGATCCAGGATTAGTACTTAATCACCTAGCTGAATTTTACCCAAATGAAGATATATCTTTGGAAATATTAACAAAAAAATTAGTCACCATACTCGCATTAACGACTGGTCATCGTGTACAAACTTTGTCAAAGATAAAAATTTCTAATATGAAATTTACTGATATTGGCCTAGAAATACATATACATACCTGATATCATTAAAACCTCTAGAAGAGGTTGTGTACAACCAATGTTCCACTTGAAGACATTCCCAGACAAAATGGAAATCTGCCCCATCAACACTATCAAATTTTATATAGATAAAACAAAGTCTATTAGAAATCATATTGACAACTTAATTCTCACATTCAAGAAACCACATAGGAATGCATCAACTCAGACTATCAGTCGCTGAATTAAGGTAATTCTGAAAGAAGCTGGAATAGATGTCACCATTTTCTCTGCTCATAGTACCAGACATGCATCAACATCTGCTGCAAACAGATCTGGAATCAGCATTGACGTTATAAGAAATGCTGCGGGTTGGTCTCAAGATTCTGCTATGTTTTCCAGGCATTACAATAGGCCCATAATTCAAGATTCAAGCCAATTTGGTAATGCGATATGCAATACTGTAACAAATATTTAAGGTTGATTTTGTTATTTTTGATAATGATTGGTGTGAAAAAATGAATGATTATTATTAATAGAAGTTGATTTATTATCATATCTTTATTATTTTTTCTTATATCCCTTTTTTTTTTAATAAATTGGTGTTTATTCACAATCCTACTTTGAACATCTACTCGTTAAACCCGTCTCGGACAAAGAGTAAGTATAATTATAAGATTATAAACGAACTTACCTGAAGTGAAGTTCTATCTTAATTATACGAAACTCTTTGTCCGAGACGGGGACAGTCCCTAAAAACCCTCCCACTTATACTTATCAAGTATAATCCCTATTTATGGATTGTTCATAAAGCCTGACTTTAAACGTAATGACATGTAAACAGAGTTGCCACACTAAGAAATTTTACTTTTATTTTTAGGCTTTAAAATTGTGACTTGCGCTGAATAATCACCGCTGCTACTCGTTAAACCCGTCTCGGACAAAGAGTTTCGTATAATTAAGATAGAACTTTACTTCAGGTAAGTTCGTTTAATCTTATAATTATTATCCGAATTATTTTTATTTTGAGTTGCATTACTAACGTATGAATGTGTGACAGGTTGCGAGTTTATGTTGTTTGATTTATTAGCGTATCTTTTGTTTTGATTGGAATTCGACTTAACTGAGTCATTTTTATTGTACTTAGACGAAGAAACACTCTTGTTGTTATTTGACTTTATCATTACTAACATATCCGCACGGTTTCTTAGAAATTCTAATAAATCATCCAATTTAATATTATTTGAATCATTTTTAGACACAAGGGAACCTTTATGTGTTTCCCACTCGCGTTCCGTGGATTGATCGAGTTTAGAAGATAAACGATTAAAGTGTCCCAAACATCTGTTGGTTCGTTTAATGATTTTAGTGCTCGCAAATTACGTAACGTTGAATCTATTATTTTCCTAATTTGATCATACGATTCGCTTTGAAGTGACTGAACAGCAAATAACGCTTTTACATGATTTTGTACTAATAAACGATTATTGTGGAACCTATTTTCTAATAAATCCCATGCGTGTAGGTAGTTTGGAGCAGTGAATTCTAACGCACTAATTACTTGAGAGGCAGAACCACTAACAGATGATTTTAAATAATGAAATTTTTGTATGTCGTTAAGATCTTCACGATTGTGTATCATAGTGAGATACGAGTTCCTATACTCTAACCATTGATCACAGGAACCGTCGAAGGCAGGTAGCTTTATTACTGGCAACTTAATAGACACAGGACTGCAAACGTGATTAGAAGAAGATCGAGTTTGTTCACTATTGTTAGGATTCACTAAGCACTTCGCGTCAGCCATGATGGAAAAGTACTGATGTTCAAATGATTCGCGATATTCTAATTGAGTAGATAAATCGGAATCTTCAACTAATTGTTCAATTTCTCCTTGAATATCATTAAAACTTTGGAAAATAGTGCAAGTGGACTGTATTCGTAAATCTAATTCCATTATGCTATTTGAATTTAATGTTAATTTTCTAATTATTATATTATATATAATTAAATAACCACTCACTCACTGACTGATTGACATAATTGTTCTCCCACTTGCCGTGCTAGGAGGGGAAAACTTTTTATGGGGTTGTATAGAAGGTGTCGGGGTGAGTATGGGAAAAATCTGAAACTACCCCTTTTCCACCCCCATCTTTCAACCCCATTGCTTATCTCAGAAACCTGACGGCGAAGAGAAAAATGGTTTTAGGGGTTGTATAGAGGGTGTCTGGATGAGTATAAAACGAAAAAAAAAATTACCCCTTTTCAACCCCCTTTTTACAACCCCTTTGCGTATCTCAGAAATCTGACATTTTAGAGAAAAATGGTTTTCAGGGTTGTATAGAGGGTGTCTGGATGAGTATAAAACGAAAAAAAATTTACCCCTTTTCAACCCCCTACTTTCAACCCCTTTGCGTATCTCAGAAACTTGACATTGTAGAGAAAAATGGTCTTCGGGGTTGTATAGAGGGTGTTTGGATGAATAGAAAACGAAAAAAAAAAAACCCCTTTTCAACCCCCTTTTTACAACCCCTTTGCGTATCTCAGAAATCTGACATTTTAGAGCAAAATGGTTTTCGGGGTTGTATAGAGGGTATTTGGGTGAGTATATGGCCAATAAAAAATTCAACCCTATTCAACCCTTATCAACCCCTTTTTTTCAACCCCTTTGCGTATCTCAGAAACCTGACATTGGAGAGAAAAATGGTCTTCGGGGTTGTATAGAGGGTATCTGGGTGAGTAAAAATACTAAAAAGACAACGCGAGTTGCTCGCAACTCGCGCCCCCAAGCGAAATACTAGTTATATTATATATAATTAAAAAACCACTGATTGACTGACTGATTGACATAATTGTTCTCCCACTTGCCGTGCTAGGAGGGGAAAACTTTTTATGGGGTTGTATAGAAGGTGTCGGGGTGAGTATGGGAAAAATCTGAAACTACCCCTTTTCAACCCCCTTCTTTCAACCCCATTGCTTATCTCAGAAACCTGACGTCGAAGAGAAAAATGGTTTCCGGGGTTGTATAGAGGGTGTCTGGGTGAGGATAAAACGAAAAAAAATATTACCCCATTTCAACCCCCTTTTTACAACCCCTTTGCGTATCTCAGAAACCTGACATTGTAGAGAAAAATGGTTTTCGGGGTTGTATAGAGGGTATCTGGGTGAGTATATGGCCAATAAAAATTCAACCCTATTCCATCCTTTTCAACCCCCTTGTTTCAACCCCTTGGCATATCTCGGAAACCTGACATTGTAGAGAAAAATGGTTTTCGGGGTTGTATAGAAGGTGTCTGGATGAGTATATGACCAATAAAAAATTCAACCCTTTTCAACCCCCTACTTTCAACCCCTTTGCGTATCTCAGAAACTTGACATTGTAGAGAAAAATGGTCTTCGGGGTTGTAAAGAGGGTGTCTGGATGAGTATATAGCCAGTAAAAAATTCAACCCTATTCCATCCTTTTCAACCCCCTACTTTCAACCCCTTGGCATATCTCGGAAACCTGACATTGTAGAGAAAAATGGTTTTCGGGGTTGTATAGAAGGTGTCTGGGTGAGGATAAAACGAAAAAAAATATTACCCCATTTCAACCCCCTTGTTTCAACCCCTTTGCGTATCTCAGAAACCTGACATTCTAGAGAAAAATGGTTTTCAGGGTTGTATAGAGGGTGTCTGGATGAGTATATAGCCAGTAAAAAATTCAACCCTATTCCATCCTTTTCAACCCCCTTGTTTCAACCCCTTGGCATATCTCGGAAACCTGACATTGTAGAGAAAAATGGTTTTCGGGGTTGTATAGAAGGTGTCTGGATGAGTATATAGCCAGTAAAAAAATCAACCCTATTCCATCCTTTTCAACCCCCTACTTTCAACCCCTTGGCATATCTCAGAAACTTGACATTGTAGAGAAAAATGGTCTTCGGGGTTGTATAGAGGGTGTCTGGGTGAGTATATGGCCAATAAAAAATCAACCCTTTTCAACCCCCTTCTTTCAACCCCTTTGCGTATCTCAGAAACCTGACACTTATTATTATTTTGACTGGGAAATAATAATTGTTAGTCAAAAAATACTAAAAAGACACCGCGGGTTGCTTGCAACTCGCGCCCCCAAGCGAAATACTAGTTTTGCAATATATTTCTCAAATAATGTAAGTCTGCCTTTTAGCGTGCCTCGCTGCTTTTTTAAATTAGCGAGACGTTTATTTATCATAGTGCTAACACCTAAACGGGGAGATTTAGACCTTTCTGTTATTGTAACGGGATCATGAACCGAGGCAATTTGAAAACACTCATCGTCACTCATTTTGGTAGGCTATAGAAAGCACGAGTACTTACAGTTTCCCGCTCAGCACCACCCCGGCGCAGCACCGCACAACACAACGATAAACTAAAACGTAAAAATAACGATATTAACGCAAAATTGTTAGGCACGAAGTAGGAGGATGGGTTTTGTGACCTGACCGGATGCTACTCGTCGACAATCCTGGGCAATCCTCTTCTCCAATACTTTTGGATACGACGCTCCACGTGGCCGTGTGGTTCTTCGTATATCTGGCTCGTCAAGGACCAAATGTTAGACCGTTCCCTATATCCCTATGTGATGAGGGGCAAGGATGTCTTCAATGAAGTAATTTTATTGTTCTGCTTGAAAATATAAACGCATATTTGACAATTTACAATAATATTTAAATAATCGTGAGATAAACCGAGTAGGCGAGTAGATACCGATGAAGTAGTGGCGAGTGAAGTTTTTGCGACGGTGTTGCTTCCAACCGGGGAGAACGGAACGAAAGATTACGCACGATGTTCACGCCGTAGAATGTTGACGCTATTTGCTGCTGGATGGCGTTGTAGGTGTATCGGACACATAGTCATCTTGAAAAAAAACTTTTTACAAAAAATAAAACCGACTTCTAAACAAAAAAACCAAAAAGTATAAAATAACTTTAATTTCGGAACTCGGTGTTTTTGGTTGCTTTTTTGTTGTTGAACACACCGACTTCCGAAATTAAAGTTATTTTATACTTTTTGGTTTTTTTGTTTAGAAGTCGGTTTTATTTTTTGTAAAAAGTTTTTTTTTATTTTTCACTTTTTAGTGGTTCACTCCCAGCTAAACATACCCATCACAGCGTACGTGGTATAAATACGTGTAAACAAACATGCGATTTCAGCTATCCCGACAGATTTGCTATCATTTATTGAAATTAACAAAAAAACCGCTTGTTCGATTTCGATAAAATTTTCATGGGACCATTTGAGAAGTATACCCTTTCCAACAAAAAAAGAATTTTCCAAATCGGTTGGCAAGCGACGGAGTTATGCGCGAACAAACATAAAAACAATACAAACATCCGAATTGAGAACCTGCTCCTTTTTTAGAAGTCGGTTAAAAATGTGTATGTAGGTAAATTAATTTCCATTTATTTCGATTTCGGTAGGAACCCAATTCTCTACCCATTTTTCAACGTAACTGATTTTTCTTTGATCACATCATTGCATTCTTTTAGAAATCTGAATCTTACAGGCCAGCAATACCGGGGGGATGATGGAGAAGGATTCTCCCAAATAACTTTTTTGTTATCCTTGCCACAAAGTATTTGTAAAGGGACAAATGAGCTCAAAAATAGATTGCCAATCAATTTTTGTGTTTAATAACAAAAGCTGATATAAACTTTTGTTTATATCTGGCTTGCTGGGAGCCATCACATCCCCATTTATTTATAATAGTTAAAGTCTGTCTATCTTCTTCACTAATAGTTAAAAGCACTTCCTCTAAGTACATTGAAAGGCGCATAAGAGTTATGTCAATAAGACTTTGCAAAGTACTTTCTGCATACAGACTCGTCACTTTTATGTATTGTTCAAGTGGATAGCATACTTTTTAGGCCTCTAATAATCTGTCGTAGCGAGGATAAAGCGATTTATTTGTCTTACGTATAATTTCATATTGCTGTCGTGTAAGGTCGGCCTCTATAAACATCGCCAATGCTTCTTTAGGTGTTAAAATATTGTGTTTGTCGCGTTCACTCGATGACTTGCAGGCATTTCTGTATTTTTCTGCCCTCGTTGGTGATTTTGTGATTTCTTTAAGGATTTCTGATGAATTTCGAAGTCCCTTAGCTCTCAAAGTTGACTGAGCAGTATGAATGATAACAGAAACGCCTACTGCCCAGCGAACCACTTCCGTTTTGCGACACTTGGTTCTCTCACTTGATTCTTCGAATGATTTTGAAGGCCTGGGCGATTTTGGGCGTCCCATTTAACAATGACTGGTTGGATTTTAAGAAACCCTCTTCTTTTCTTTTTGCTTTAGACCATTTTTTCTTTATGGCAGTCTTGAAGTAAGCAATATTTCGCTTTAGTTTTTTTTTATATTTTCCTCTGTGTCACCATAAGAAGAAAACAGGTAATTTTCTAAATAGGCCAATTTTTCATCCATAGTAATAAATTTTTGCCTTTGCATTTTATCGTAGAGAAATTGACGGGTGACTAATTTTGTTCCGGATGAGCCAGGAGAACCTACGACGAAGTCATCCTGAAGGTTGGCATCAAAAATGCTTTTAATTCTGTAAATCCTTGCTGGCAGAAACTAAAAAAGAAATACCTCAAATTTTCAGTTTTCTCTGGCAATGTTATAGACAACCATCGAAATTACTATATCGGGACAAACTTTTAGAATCCGCTGTTGGTTGCCAACAAGATGATCCCCTCCAGTGATCTTCAGTTTAGCTATTCATCCAATTATTCGACAGCTAAATTCTAAATTTAATGTTTGGTATCTCGACGATGGAACCCTTGGAGGCGATGTAAATTCTGTATTAACTGATCTTCAATTTTTGAATGATCATTTTCATTCTATAGGACTTGACCTAAACTTTTCTAAATGCGAATTATTTTTATCTGACAGTACTGACCGACATCTAACGCTTTCTAAATTCAACGCAATAGCCCCTGAAATCAAAATTATGTACAAAAGTTCTCTTCGCCTCCTTGGGTCGCCAATCTTTGAAAATTCCTTTCCTAACTTTATTGAAGAAAAAATTCAAAATTTCAATGACGTGTCTGAAAGATTGTTCCAAATTAACATGCATTCGGCTATCACCATAATTCGTTACTGCTGTTTCGGCTCTAAATTAACTTATTTCCTTCGTGCTTCCCATCTATGGAATTACCCTCACCTTTTAGACAAAATGGACCAAATTATCAAACATACACTGTCTTCAATTTTAAATGTGTCCATGGACGACCGAGTTTGGGCACAAGCTACTCTTCCCATCCGTATGGGAGGTCTTGGCGTCCGCAAAATTTCCAGTATTAGTTTACCGGCTTTCATATCCTCGGTTCACGGCACTGATAAATTAATCAGGAATATTCTAGCTCCCACACTGGTTGATTTTGAAGTGCCGTACTTCTCCGAGGCCGTGAATGCATGGAGACTCGCTTGCCCGAATGCAAATCCTCCCGACAACCCATCCTACCAGAGACGGTGGGATGAGCCGCTTTGCAGAGAAGTTCAGAAAAAGCTTATTGCTACTTCTGCTACTTCTGTGGAGCGTGCGCGCCTGCTGGCTGTGGGCGAGTGGGAGTCGGGCCTCTGGCTTCACGCACTACCGTCGTCGAACATAGGCACCTTGTTCGACGATACTACTTTCCGCCTCGCTGCTTCCCTTCGTTTAGGCCCATCTTGTTGCTCTCCTCATCGCTGTCACTGTGGCGAAGCTGTCAACAGCCTCGCGCACCACGGCCTGTCATGCAGCCGTAGTGCGGGTCGCATAGCACGGCACGCAAACATCAACGACATTATCCGACGTGCTCTTGTTGCCGTCGGCGTTCCTGCCGTATTAGAACCCAATGGCTTGGCACGCGACGATGGCAAGCGACCGGACGGTATGTCTTTATTTCCAAGGAAGATGGGTAGGCCTTTAGTGTGGGACGCTACTTGTGTCGATACTCTTGCGCCATCCCATCTTCCTAACTCGCCGCGTTGTGCTGGTGCTACAGTTGCGGCTGCTGAGAACCTCAAACGGCGGAAATATAATAACCTAGTCGGCAATTATATGTTTGAGCCGTTTGGGGTTGAAACTCTCGGACCGTGGGGTCCGAGTGTTCATGCGTTATTTAAAGAACTTGCTAAACGTTTGATTGACACTTCGCGTGACCCAAGGGCTGGATTTTACTTCGGACAGAGGATAAGCATTGCCATACAACGTGGCAATGCCGCCAGTCTATTGGGTTCACTCCCAGTCGATAGCGATGCGGACGAGTTTTTTGATGCCATTTTGTAGTTAGGAGAATTTTAGTTTATTTTAGGTTAAGTGTATATATAGTTAGATTTAAAGTAAAATAGTCAACTCTTAAAATAAATACGACGAAGCCGAAAAAGTAATGATTTTTTGGAACATTATTGAAAGTATATGAAAAGTTACAATAATACATACATTTATGATCTTATATTTATTTTCAGATCCTACAGTGACGTTCAAAATGTTATTTCCAAACAAGAGAAACTTATGACTGTAATGACTGTAAAATGTTAAAGAAATAGAAATGTTTAGTTCAAATTTATAATAATTTGATTAAAAGTGTCTTTGAATGAATTGCCTTCTTCTAATATTTCCACGCACATTGTTTTTCACTGGAAAAACTACTGCTGCAGGTGCTTGTGCGTTAGGACCATTGTCATCAAAACCAGGGTGGAACACATCTTTCTTCATATCAATCGCAAAATTGTGCAATACAGCACATGCCACTAAAACAACCTAACAATTCAAATCTAGATTTGAATTTTTAGGTTTAGTTTTACTACAACAGAATATTCAACCATTCGACATTTTTCTACTTGGTTGAATTTATTAGCCATAATATATAGGTACTACTACGTAGGTATATTGACAGCTGAATAGTGTATGTCCTAGATGGCGCTGCACATAGATAGGTTTTTAGGTTTTATGCGGCCAAAATTATTTTAGTTGCTATAACTATTCCAAACGACATAATTGATAACAAAAAACCACTTCCTGTTGAAATTTTAAAGATTTATTAAAGAAAATATCATATTTATGAAAAAGAAAAGTCAAAAACCTAATGTTTCAGACATAAAAAATATATTTCATAAATGTATGTTTTAAACGTTACTGAGTAATAAATTGACGCATCTCCTCGGCAGTCGACACCTACTCCATGCCAATTCATTACTCCAGATCCTCATCGTCCGAGTATTCTGGTGAAGCGGAGTCTGGTTTAGTGGGTAAAAGCATATCTAAAGTCTCTGGAGAAAAGGATTTAGATTTTTTTTTTCTCCTTCTTTAAAAAAAAATAAAAAAAAATTCAATTTTGAAAATGAAAACAATATAAATCTAGTTTTAATTTCCGCGAATATTTTTTAGGATTTTAAGCACATGCAGGAAGGCAATCCTTGCATTTGCCTAGTAATCTTGCATGTGCATAATATAGCGGGCGGGAGGGAGGTGCATACCTGCAACCCACTAATATTCGCGGAAATTAAAACTAGATATATTGTTTTCATTTTCTCCTTCTTTGTTTTAAGCTAATACTGCTAATGAGCGGATCAGAGCTCAATAATAGTCGATTATAGATGACGGTTACAATGTTCGCGGGATTTTTTTTTTTTGCGTAATTTTCTCTATACATGCGAAAGTGCTTATTTCGGGCCTCTTGAGCCTCCTCCGACGATTGGCCTATTGGGAGAAGTGAATTTTCTATTATGGCAGCACTTTGTGCAAAGTAGGGGTCATCGGGTGCCACCAATAATGCTGTACGTATAATTTGGCGGTATCTATTGCATACTCATCATATTTCTTGACGTCAATAATGTATCCACTTGAAATCGTTTCTAAAATGACTTTAAGTCTGTAAATTAAATCGAAGTTCACTCCACTTACGTCGGATGCCAATTGCGGGTTCTCGAAAAATCTACGGCTGGTGTTTCCATCATTTGTATTCCCATAGTTGGACTTAGGTATGTTGACTTACCTGAAAATAAAAAAGAAATAGAAACCAAGTGGATATTTAAACAAAAGGATGATGGAACTAAAAAAGCTAGATTAGTCGTACGATGCTTTCAGCAGAAAATTAAAGATAATACAGAAATGTACTCACCTGTGGCAAGAATGTCAAGCATCAGAATGATGATATCCAAAGCAGTAAATGAAGATTTACCAATACGACAGCTTGATATCCCAACAGCATTCTTGAACGGTGAAGTAAAATCTGAAATATACATTAAGCCACCTGAAGGATACACACCTGAAAATACAAATAAAGTGCTAAAACTAAATAGAGCATATGGTCTTATTGAATCCCCAAGATGCTGGAATGATGAAATAGATAAATTTGCAAAAGAAAAAGGCCTTGATTCATGCTTGTTTTACAAACAAAATTGTTGGATGATAATATCCTCCTGAGACCCCTGGTATCACCTATGATACCTTTTTTTTTTTTGGATGGGAAATACCTATGATACCTGGATTCAATATTTTTTTTCCGCACCATCTATCAGTTTTGCTGTGAACTACGTACGTAGTAAGTTGCGTGGCAGGATTGTGTATCGTTGAAATGTGCATTCGGTTCATTCAACGGAGTTTGACATTTTTTACATTCATTTGCGTGAAATTGTTTTTGCGAGTAACGACATGTCGGCGAACAAAAAAGGTAAATATTGGTTTTAATTACATTTGTATTAATTTTTTTAACTGTTTCGAATAGAGAAATGATTAAATTCGAATATGATATTAAGAAAATTGTAAAAGTGTTATGCAAACATAACACTTTTACAATTTTCTTAATATATCAATTTTTTATTTTATATCTTAATATATATATTTATTATTTTTATTTTATATTATATCGTACTTATTTTATCAATTTTTTTTTTCGATATCACTGATTGCGAAGACTTTGACGAAGACGATGAAGACATGGATGAAAATCCTCAGGATCATCAGATCCTCGAAGAAATATCTCAAGATCCTGAAAGTGAGTGGGAGGATTCGGATGACGAGCCTTTGTCCAACGTTGTAAGTCGTCATCATCAGAGACGAGCCACTAACCGACCACTGACGTGGAATCGTTCAGAAAACTTCAATAATACCTTTGACGCAGACCCGCCATTGGAAAGGCAGCCCACGGAAAATCCACCCACAGTTTTAAATTCTTATGAATACTTCTCGAAATATATTCACCCCGGCTTGTTTGACCTAGTATCGACCTGTACGAACACATCCAGCGTAGAACGAACTGGTAAGTCTCTGAATACGACGCCTGAAGAAATACGATCTTTCAGCGGCTGTTCTATGGCAATTGGTGTACTTGGTCTTCCTCGGATTCGCATGTTTTGGGCCGCAGAAACTCGAGTAAAACTTGTAGCAGAGACCATCACTCGTAATAGATACTTCAGCATCAGAGCAAACCTGAAAGTTGTGGAAGATTACAAAGTGTCTCCAGCAATGAAAGATGTAGATCGATTCTGGAAAATTCGCCCTATAGTGTCTGAAATTGAGAGAGCGTGCAGAGAAAATGAAAGACAGAAATGTGTGTCCATAGATGAACAAATAATACCTTTTACCGGGAAATGTAAGATGAAGTAGGTCACTAAAGGAAAACCAAATCCCGAAGGGATTAAAGAATTTTTGATGACAAATCCAAATGGTCTGCCTTTAGATTTATACTTGTACCAGGGTCAAGGGACTTCGGTTGAGTCTGCCTTACATCCAATGCCAGATAAACTTGATCTAGGAGGACGCGTTGTATTAAATCTGGTCGATACTTTACCACAAAAAACAGCAATCTATATCGATCGTTACTTCACTTCCATTACTCTGTTGGAAAACCTAACGGAAAGAAACTTCAACTGTACTGGCACTCTTATGAAAAACCGCGTACCGGGATATATTCATCCTAAGCAGCAGCAGAAGAAAAAGAAGGCTTTAATGAAAACCGACAGGACTCTACAAAAGAACGGTAGAGGAAGTTATGATTGTGTGGTGAGACAAGACAAAAAGTTAGCGGTAGTCAAGTGGATCGATAGCAAGCCAATTCATGTAGTATCAACAGAAATTTCTGTTCAACCTCTTGGAACGTGTCGTCGCTGGAGCAAAAAAGATGGCCAATATCTTGATATTCCACAACCGGCGGCAATAAAAAAATATAATACATACATGGGAGGCATTGATCTGTTAGATCGGATTATTGGAAAATATCCAATGCGCGGAAGAACAGGTAAATGGACAGTGCGAGCAATCTTTCACTTTTTGATTTTGCGGCTGGTGTAGCTTGGATAGAATATCGTCAAGATGCTGTGAGACTTGGTCTTCCCCGGAATCAAATAATGCAGTACCTAGATTTTAAAATGGACTAGGCTAATTATTTGATCTATGGCCGTTACATGCAATTTCATTCGCAGTGTTCCAGCCCTAGTTTAGAGCATTTATCTCTCAACAGCCCACGTATGAGTCCCAGATTGAGTAGTTGTTCTTCTTCCATTCGACCTCCGTTACCAATGGAAGAAGAACAACTACCACCGAATCGGAAAAGATCCTATAGACTTGTAGAACCAATGCCACATACGTCACAAAGGGTAAAAGAAGCAAAGCATTTGCCTGTACGTGCCAAAGACAATCAAAATACTAGATCGAAATGCAGAATGAAGGGTTGCAGTCAGCTAACTTTCGTGAAATGTTCCACCTGTAACATATTCTTATGTTTTAATGTCAATAGAAACTGTTTTTCTGATTTTCACTTGCAATAAATAAGGAATTAAAGTATGTTAAATAAAAAGTAAAAAATACACGTTTGAGTTTAATTAGAACCCAAAGTATCATCTGTGATACCCCCTTTTTTTGCTCTCTGGGTGGGAGGGGATTTTTTTATATATTTTTGCTGAAGTCCTTAGGTTCACACTACTATTTATGCCAAAAATCAAGAGGATGCGACAAAATTTTGTACCCTGGGTCTCAGGAGGGATGACATCTGGCTTATAGGAAAAGAGAATGAAGAAATCATAGAAGCACTTAAGAAAGATTACAATGCTAAAGATTTAGGAGAAGCAAAACATTTTTGGGTATAGAGATAGAAAGAAGCAAAGATAAAACTAAAATTAAACAAACAAAATTAATTGATAAAATACTTACCAAATTCAACATGAAAGAATGCAAAGAAACTAAGACTCCAATGGAAGTAAATTTTAAAATAAATACAGAAATAGTAAAAGAAGAATGTGAAAATAAAGATTTGTACAGACAACTCATAGGAAGCCTGCTACCCTGCTACCTGCTACTGTACCTAACTACAATATCAAGACCAGATCTTACATATTCAGTGTCTTATCTCTGCAGATTCCTGGAAAAGTTTAATAACACTGCTTGGAAGGCCGCCAAAAGAATATTACGATACCTGAAAGGTACTCAAGAACTAGGAATAATATACACCAAAAGTAAGAATAATAACATAAAAGCATACTCGGACACAGACTGGGCGAGCGACGCTACTGATAGAAAAAGTGTCAGTGGAAGCATCATATTCCATGGAAATAATCCTGTAGCTTGGTCATCGAAGAAACAACCGTGCGTAGCACTGTCTACAGCTGAAGCTGAATATGTCGCAGCAGCTGTCACAGCACAGGACCTACTCAACATAAAAAGAGTTGCAAAACACCTTAACTGCTCCGGAGACAATAATACACTTTTAATAGACAAATCCAGTGCTATATGCATAGCAAAGAATTATGAAAACTCCAAAAGGACAAAGCATATTGTAGATATAAAGTACTACTTCTTAAAGGACTGTAATGACGTCATATCTAATGGCATGACGTTAACGTTAAGTTGTATTTCGAAAAGTTTAGTAATTTCATACGTAGCCGAGAGGTGTAAACAAGGATTGCGAAGTTAGGTGTCGCGCTTTCAAACCCAGCTAACGCAAGTTTTCTCTTTTTGGAAGTTCTATTGATTCAAAACTTAATAATTTCTAACAGTATAAAGAACGTTGACCGTGAGTTTGAGTGACACAACGGCGCAGATCCTTGTCGGAGACATACGTGTGTCACTTGTAAGCAAATTGTGGAAATCTACCGCCATTATAAAAAGTGAGGTAATAATATAAAATATTTTGCAAGGAATCACTATTGAAACTGTATAATTATCTATGTGGATTACGTCAATAGGAAAGGGGTGAGTTCCGTAAGATTTGTTGCTATGTAAGTTTTGTAAATCTGAACCGTTGAGTCATTTTCAAATCGGTGTTGATTGTTCCAGCCTATGGTCATGCCCTTTCTTTGTTGGTGAAATCTAAGAAGTTCTAACGTTCGCAAGCCAAGTCCTGTGCCTATCTTTTCATATATGTATATCACCTGAAAGCCGCGTATGTCACCTGAAACAAAATTTCAATTCATAAATGCAACTAAATCTGATTCTATTTTAAGTTTGTTACAAAATTACTATCTTAATGGTTGGCCTGTAGAAAACAAAATTTCTGAGAAATGTAAAGATTACTATAAAATTAAGGATGATATATATTTTGAATGTGGCCTAGCATTTTTTCAAGATAAAATAATTGTGCCGGAGTCGTTGAGGTCATATGTGTTAAATTTAGTTCATGAAGGTCATCCTGGAATTTGTAAATCTATTAAGAAAGCAAGGCAATTATTCTATTGGCCCAGACTTTCAAATGATATACATAAATATGTGCTTCAATGCCGTACATGTGAGAAGTTTAGACCGGCTAATTCACATGTTAAATTGTTACCACATAAGATACCTAATCGTAGATATGCTAAGGTTGGAACGAATATTTTAGATTTTAATGGTCAATACTTTTTGGTAATTATTGACTATTTTTCTCACTGGTTGGAAATTTTACCATTAAGTGACAAAACAGCTAAATGTGTTATAAATGCTTTTCAAGAACCTTTTACTAGATTTGGTTATCCAGAGGAAATAATAGCCGATAATAACCCTTTTAATTCATTTTAATGTCACAAATATTATAAGTCTAAGGACATTGTTTTTACTTCTAGTAGCCCTCATTATCCTAGAAGCAATGGTATGGCAGAAAAAGCTGTACACATAAGTAAAATGATTCTAAGGAAAGCTTGTGAAGATAAAGTAGATTATAGAGATTATTTGTTAAATTATAATAATACTCCACTAACAGGACTAGAAGCTTCTCCCTCACAGATCTTAAATAGTAGAAGGGTTAGAACTCCTATTCCCACAAAAGATGTTTTGTTAAAACCTAAAATAGAAAGTAATATTTACAAATTGTTAATTTTAAGACAATCAGTAAACAAGAAATTGAAAAGTGTAAAATGTAAGAAAGAAGTTAAATCCAAAGTGGGAGATAATATTGTTTATAAGGCAGATAAAGACAAATATTGGAGAAAAGGAAAAATAATTGCTAAATGTAAGGAACCAAGGTCTTTTTGGATAGGAAGAGAAGGAAAAAGTAATATTAGAAAAAGTGTAAAACATTTAAAAAAATCATTTACGCAAAATAAAAATTATATTGGGTCAAATTTAACTGATCTAGATTTAATATTAATAATAATAATAATAATTTATTTGCTCAAAAAGGTACATCACAAGTTAGAGACACAAAAAATCACACTATGCTTATTTTCTATTGTAATGGGGAACATCTGTGTCTGAACTAGATAGAAAATAACTATCTGTATTTCAGACATCAGCGCTCTTCCCACAGTATATGCACCACTTAGCTATAAGTAGTTCAGACTCTATACAATTCAAATTACTAAAATAATTATTAGAGAAGGATCTATATGAAGTACTAAAAAATCTAAATAATAAAATGTATTGTGATGGAATGTGATGTAATGGCCTCCCTTGTGTAGAGTGAAAATGAGTGAGTGCATGTGGGAGGGTGAGTGGGGGTAAGCTACTGTATTACAGATAATAGGTTTTCGGTGTCATCGTAGTTTAGTTTCTGAATATAGTCCTTTACCTTGCATTTACATTCCTTTTTATTTAAGGGATATATGTCAATAAGTTTATTTATTCTATTATATAAGAAAGGGCCTAGATGACAGAAGAATTTGCGGACGTATGCATGTCTAGATGTCGGGATAACATTGCATGTTATGACTTTTCGTCTGCGCTTAGACAAGTAAGTAGACTTATCAAACTTTGTGTCAGAATGGTGCCTCAGTACTGCATGCAAAATAAAGAGTTGGCGGACTGTAAGTACATCACACGATTGGTACAAAAGGAATGTAGGGAAGCGATATGGGCGGAGAGTGCTGACTTTAAGTATAGATCTTTGTGCGATTTCTAGCGGTTTCATTATAGTTTTTGCCGCACCCCCCCAGACTGAAATACAATACTGAAGTATAGATTGTCCCAGGGCGAGGTACACTTGTTTAATTAAGGCAGATTCAGCCACATGTCTTAAATTTTTGAAGACAAATTTTAGTTTTCTTATTCTTGAGATAACCAAGTCTATATGATATCGAAAGGATAGATTATCGTCAATGATTATTCCCAGATATTTTATCTTCTTTGTCTTCATTAAAGTAGGGCATGAACAGACTACTTCATTACAGCAGCTATGAGCAATGATGGAAGCAGTGAGGGAAGGAGGACTACAGTTACGCATAGAAAAGGTGAGATATTGTGTTTTACTTGCGTTAAGAGTCAGGAAATTTTTCTGGAGCCAATGGCTTACTATGTCGAAACCATGTTGCGCACGCTTGTAGACATCATCCCAAGTATCAGCCGAGAACAGAAGTACTGTATCATCAGCGTAAGATATAATTTTACCTCCAGGAAGATTGAGCTCACAAAGATCGTTCAAATACACGAGGAAAAGACTTGGACCCAGAATACTGCCCTGAGGAACGCCAAAAGTAATAGGCAAGTCGCTGCTTATATACTCGTTAATTTTAACACACTGGGAGCGCTCTGATAGGTAATCTTTAAAGATTTTGTGTTGATCGCCTCTAATGCCTATTCGTTCCAGTTTTTGCAAAAGCTGTGGTACGGAAACCGTATCAAAGGCCTTGGCCAAGTCCAAGAAAATGCCTATAGTCTTCCTGCCGGCATCCAGATTTTGAACCACATAATCCACAAGCTCATGGGCAGCATCACTTGTCGATCTACCAGTCCTGAAGCCAAATTGATTGTTTGAGAGAAGATTGTTGTTTTCTAGATAATTGGTCAGTCTTTTATTGAGGATACGTTCCAGGAGCTTAGAGATCGATGGCAAGATGGATATAGGCCTATAGTTTGTGACAAGATCTTTTTCTCCGGATTTATATATGGGGTGCACCACAGACTTCTTCAGCACTGTAGGGAAAACTCCTTGGGATAAGCACATATTAAAAATATGTGTTAAAGGTGGAATAAGGATGTTTTTATTATCTTTAAGAAGACCATTGGATATAGAGTCCCATCCAGTGGAACAAATATTTTTCAGTCCCATTATCAAGCTCTCTACTTCGGTTTCATCAGTGTCCAATATTGCGAATGATTTGAGGCAGTGCTGAGGGTCATCTATTACCAAATGTTGGTGCTGTGGATTAGCACATTGAATAGGCCTACCTGCCAAATCCCTCCCTATACCGACAAAAAATTCGTTCACCCTTTCTACCGACTCTCTTGCGTTACTAGTATTTAATAATTCTGTCGCGTTACTTTTGGTTTTTTTAGTGTTTGTAATTGTTTTTATTGCATCCCATATTTTTTTGTTATTAATTCCAGCAGATTTCAATAAGTTCTTTTCATATGCTATTCTAACTTTTTTAAGTAGTTTGTTGCAGAAATTTCTGTATCTTGTGTAGATAACTTTTAGAGTATCGTTTTCCGGTGAATTTCGTAACTGGCTATGTAATCTGTCCCTGTGTCTCATGCAGCGGATCAGACCCGGAGTAATCCAAGGTTTGATAATTTTTTTACGTCTTGATAATTTCTGAAATATTGTGTTTGCAGCAATTTCACGTTGAATAGATGTAATAAAATAATCCAGGGCAATATTTGGTTCAGCTGCCGAATACACTGGTTGCCAATCTAATTGCGATATATTTTGGTTTAATTTTTCGGAATTAACCTTATTATGGAAAACCTGGGCAAATGTTCTAGTCTGTTTACGACGAAGACACAGCAAAACAGCCTGATGATCAGTGACGTTAGATTGCAGAATCACAGTGAGTGCTTGGAACTGCGTTCTAAGCATCACGTGGTCAATGCAGGTTTTGCCATTCCTCGTTGGCAGAGTGTGAGCAGGTAAGATACCATGGTATGCACACAAATTCAGGTACTCCGAAGAACTGGGGCACTGGACGTCAGAACCGATATTTATGTTAATATCTCCAATAATAGAAACATTTTTGACGCCGCTGAGATTAGTCAGGATATTATTGAGAGACAGAAAAAAGGCATCTGTATTTCTATTTGAGGGGGATCGGTAAATAGCCACTATTGCTGTTTCAGAACCAATTCTTAGGACAAGGCAGTTACATTCTTGGCATGGCGGCTCCTCGCAAACAACACTGAGACATGTTTTATGAAAGATTGTTACTCCATCGTTCTGGTTACCACAATTATTTGACGAATAATGGCTATATCCATCGAGATTGGGTATAATGGGGTTACACGATAGCCAGCACTCCGTCAGTACAATAATGTCACACCCAAAACCCAAATCATGCAGTAAAACCACAAAAGCATCGAAGTTACGAGATATACTGCGTATGTTCTGGGTAACAACGGTCAAAGAGTCATCCGGACAAGGTATCAAATCTCTGCAATTCTCAACATCACATTCAATAGATTTCGACACTGATATTTCATCAATTTCCGTAGTTACATCATCCATTTCTGTTAAGATAATTTGGGCATAGGATCAACTTTATATAGTTCAGAATAATTGTTGATTGAAATTTGAATATACCATAACTCAGATGTTGAGCAAAATTATTGACGTCTTTATATAAAAATTGTAAACTTTGTAGTAAATAGCATATCAATGTAACTATTACTGAGCCATGCAAATAATTGACAATTAACAGAAACAGGCACATAAAATGTATGGACAACGAAGATATCGAGGTGTATTTAAAGTAGCTGTAAATTTGTGTGTAGTGTTCGTATGTAAGGTTGTATGCAACATTCCAATAAACATACATATGTTTTACAAAATAAACATGCAGTAATAAAAAGTAGGAGCAATATAAACGAGAGCTTGTAGAATAATTATCAAAAAGAAAATAATAAATCAAACATAGTCATTCAGTCGACTTCTCTCCGTTCTTTAGTTTTATGAGATCATTTTCTTCATTAACACGGATATGCGGCATTCCCTCCTTTTTTCTCAAATATACTTTTCCATAAGAGGTCCAGCAGTAGGTGTATTTATACGTAGTTGCAAAATCGCGCGCAAGGAAGAACAAACGCCTGCCCTTTGGAGTTAGACAGTCTGATATAAAGATCGGCTTCTGTGGGCTATGCAGGCTAAGTATGTCAGTGTTTAACTTTTCCGTCTTTTCCGTCAAAGTTAATTTCTTAATACTGCTTAGTACACTTTCTTTTGTAAGAACTGATGTGAATTCAACGACAATAGGTTTTATTACGTTTGGCTTTGCAAAAGGCCGATAAATGTCTTTGATGTCCGATGTTTTTATTTGTAAGTTGAGGACATTTCCGACTTTCTTTACCACATTGCATAGTTCTTCTTTCGTCTCGTTACTCAATTTTGGAATATTTCTCAATTCAACCTTAGCGGAACACGTCTGTTTTTCCAGGTTTTCTATTTTATTTTCCAGGGTGTTAATGTAATTTAAATGTTCTTTACGCTCAAGTTTGAGGCATTCCAATTCTTTCAGTATACTATCATAATTAGAAGATAAAGCCTGCATGGATTCAGTGATGCTAGTGTTCTGGCTTTTAATTTCGGCTATAGTTGATTCCAGACTTTTCAATTTTAAGTTTTGTTCCTCAGCAAAATTCGCGAAAGAATCCCGCACCTCTTGCATAAAGCTACTAAATTCGTTTTCTTGCTGTTTACGTTTCAAGCGCCTAGTATTTATGTTGCTGTGGTCGTTAATATGAGGATGTTGAATATCCGACACGTTACCCTCAACACTCTCAGTGTCTGTCTCTGAGAAAAATTGCTTTTGCGCTGGAGGGGTACGTTTCAACGGCATCATATTGTCGTCGTTTTTTAGAGAGAGGTACTAGGATCGCAGCAGCGTGTGTGATAGCAGCAGCAGCGTGTTGTGGTAATATCTAGCCGTGCAAGAGTGTAACAGCAAGGTACCAGGAGCACTGATACGTACCTCCCCACAATGGCGGTGCTGCGGTGCAGCGGTCTTGCGCGTAGGCAGCTAATTGGCTGGAGTATATGTCGCCCCAGGAGGCGGGTTGCTGGCAGCAGTGGGCGGGGATGTTGTAGGCGGGGCTGGAGCGGTTGTCACTTCGATGATTGACAGATAACGTTTGAGCGATTTAAAGAGCTCCTCGAAATTATGCACTCCTATTATTCAACTTTATTTAATTTTAGAATTTTGATTTAAATATTTAATTTAATTATCGCAGCAAGTTTCCGTAAAACACGTCTGAGCTCCTCAGAGGTCCAGGGGGGAGAGGAATATTACACGATAGTTTAGAAAATAACAGTGGTAATAATACTCCTTCAGGGCAAAGCAATGAAAATAATAATGGTAATAATACTCCTTCAGAGCAAAGCAGTAAACAACCTATATTACAAGAGTCTTATAATAAAACCACAAGAAGTGGTAGAATTATAAAACCTAGAATGATTTTAGATCTCTGATTATATATCTTAATTAGTATGGTATAACTGTCTAGAGGGGAAGGTGTTCTATGTCAAAGATAATATTATATTGTCTATGGTAGTTTTTGAAATGAAGAAGATTGTCTATGGGGACGCCATTACTTTTTGAATATGTAGAATAAAGTTCTAACGTTATAAATTGGTTTTTATTCATTTATTAAAATATAAAACAGGGGGTGTGTTAGATATTGAGCATTAGACCGAATAATTTTAGACCTTTGCCTAAAATATCAATGTCTTATTATAGTCAGTGCTGGTATTGGCAGCACTGGTGTCTCTGTGGATTTACATTAAAATACATAAAACTAAATAATTTGGTGGTTTCCATCCATAAAAATCTAATCTAATAATTTAATATAAAACACCTTTTTATTACAGAATCATAAGAATCATAAAGAACATACAACATTGATGAAATCTATAAAAACATAAAAAAGAAAATTAAGAGATCTATGCACAAGAATAAAAATAATACTGAAATTGCTCGAAGAAAAGACAGAAACGATTAGTAATTTACTAGAAGAACTTGATAATCTGAAGAAGACTGAAAATACTTTAAGTTGGACTCCTCAGACTAAAACTAATAACTTTATTGAAGACTATTTGCCTAATATAACTAAAGAAGGAAGGGATAAGGTGAAGAAAAAAATATTAGAACACGAAGTGCTTATAGATACACTAAAAGAGTCTTACCAAAGTACAAGAAAGCACAAAAATACAAGCAGAAAACGAAAATGGCTTCATTTTTAGGACTTAAAGGAAATATTTGTCACTGCACAAAGAAAAAAACGGAACAATATTTTAGTGAATCATTTCAAAGAATTTTTTGAAAAAGATGACGTAAGCAGAATGACAGCAGATAAATACGAAATCAAAACTAAGAAAAATGAGAAAAGACAAAAAAGATACTTTATACTTACGAATTTTATACAAAATACAAACATGACGGTGGAAAATTGGCCCTTTCCACTTTTAAGAAATATAGACCATTCTATATAATTCCACCTACAGTGGGAAGCCGGGACACTTGTGCTTGCATAAAACATGATAATTTATTAATGAAGGCATAAGCTCTAAAATCTATTGGAGTCATTGCAACGCAGGATGACGGATGACTTATTGGCCGTGGTAATGTGTGATACAAAAAGAAAAGAATGTGCCTATGGAGAATGTGAGCTTTGCAAAGAAAATTCTATTGATTTTTGGACGAAATAAATGGAGACGACAGTATTTCATGGTATGAATGGATACTCGAGTCCCACGAATACAAGGACAAAAATGTATGTTGTTTAAAATCATGTTTTAAATGACATTAAGTTGACAATGTCACAATACTAAGTCAAACTAACTAATTGTCAAAAATTAAGAGTATCCTTTTGTTATTAGATTTTGGAAGATGACTATGTCTGCGAGGCATGCATGCATGGCAATGGCTGCACTTAATGATACCTTGCAAAGAGAAGTTTCTGGCAGTGAAGAAGCTTGACCAAGTACGAGGAGGCATACAATAAATGTGTGCCTTTTATGTGGCTGTTCAACCCTTCAAAGACAGACTGACTTAATATTAAGACAAAACCCTACTGAGATGCAGCAATAAATAATTAATATTATAGAGAGCAAAGTGGCACCGCGAGAGGTTTGTTTAATTTTGCAATTTAATTTGTAACATATTAATTACATTTCACCCTTTATGAAGGCAGCAATTTTTACCCCAATTAACCTATTATTTTATTTTCAGATATCATCGTGTTTGCCATGAATGCTGGTTACGCACAAAAAGAGAGGTTTTACGTATGAATCGTCAAGGTGAAAGCAGACCTCAACTGGACACAACTGATAATGTGCAAACAGAAAAAAATCTTATCCAGCAATCAGCATCAACCCAACCTGAGCCAACACAAGCAGTGGAATTAGCTAAATATAGAGATAGACGATGGCTGCTCGTCGATTCTACAGACACTGTCTTGTGTCTTTCCAAATTGCAGCAGCATCACATTTCACAATATCTCTGACAAGTTACGAGACACACGAGCTAATTTAGCGGTTCTGCATAATCATAATTATTGCATATACATATATGTAACTTGTGTATGCAGTCAACACTTGACAAATAATTCATGGGATACATAATATGATTCTGAAAACAGTATAATTATCTACATTTAACGTAGATGAAATACAGACTGTATTTTCTTTTGTGAATGCATTTAGTCCCACACTTGACTTAGAGAATATTCAAGATATGGATGAAAGAGTATTTGAATACTAGATAGGGTTCTCAAAAGAAAAAATCAATGTTTTACTTGGAGAAATACCACGTATCTCTGAACTGCATAGAGGTAGTTTGGGTTTGGCAGCACTTCTGCTAAAGATGAGAACAGGGGACTCAGATGAGAGAATTGCCACATTGGTACTAGTACCTCGTCGATCGTTAGAGGATTTAATGGACAAAGTACGTGAGATTTTATGCCATATTTTGTATCAAGATATTCGGCATTAGTCATGTTACTCGTGATACATTGATTGAACATAATTTAACCATTCCCAATGGGTTGTTCGGAAATGATAATAATGCCATAGTCATTTGTGACGGCACATATATTTATATCAACAAAAGTTCGAATTATATGTTTCAAATAATACATATTCTTTGCAGAAATATAGGAATCTCCTCAAACCATTTTTAATGGTTGCCAGTGATACTACTACATCAGACTCAGAAATCATGAATAATTTATTTCGTAATGGAATTCTGCTCTAAGGTTTGTATTTCAGAAATAATGACGCCTTTATTTTAGATAGAGGTTTTAGAGATAGCATTGCTTTGTTGGAAGGATGTGGATACAAACCATTCATGCCTCGGGTTGCCTCGTTTGGCAAAGAGACGCAAAGAAAAAAAAATCATATATGAATATATTCTATTTAAAAAAAGACACTAATTCTACTGTATGGAAGGAGCGCTAGACGTAGCTTGGTCATATTTTGCTAAAGACTTTACTTTTTAAAGTAATTATTTCTGTCCTTTTACATATTTATAAAACTCCGTGCAATGTCATATTGAAGTTAACCTGACACTGTAATATCGACTCCACAGTCTCCGGCAGCAGGCGATTTCTTTCATCGATTCAGCATAAATGGCTCGACATATATGAAAATACTCTTTCTACTGTAGCGTTGTGGCCAGGTATCGCAAACAAATATTGGCATAATTTGAGCATTTGGCATTTTCTTTTAAGGATTTTCTGTTAGATTGAAAAAGTAAATCCACTTCTCTTCTACAGAATTTTTGGCCCTCCACTCTTGCGTGTCAACTGTAGCCTCCAAAAAGTTTTTCAGATTGAAAGCAACTGTCGACTAAAATCTCCACACCATTTTCATTTAGGTATAAAATAGTGTTTTCAACTGTTGTCCATTCTAGGATTTCAGATAGCATCATCCAATCAAACACTTTATATTTTATCAAATGATATGGACCACTTTTGCAGATACTCAAAAGCTGTATTATAAAAAGCCACTGTCTCCTCTTCAAACTTCGTGATCAATGTTATTATTTCAAGTGAAGGATTCTCATTTTTTAATTTGTTTAATTGTATTTTAGTTTGCATGCCTATAAAATTGGCAGACTTCCTCTCTGTCAGTGAATTTTGTGTTTCCTGTAATATCTGCTTTATTTCAAATATTGACACATTTTTTTCTCAACGCTTTTTATATTTTTTTTGAAATAAATTGAGTTTGAACTGTATAAATAGGAAATAAATTTCACTGATCGGACTTTTAAAAAAATCATCTACCTAAATAAGAGCTAAAATAAAGTAGACAATATTATATATATTTAATAATAGAAAATAATGTGCCCGGTCGAGCAGGAATAGTGGAGTACTGTTGTAGTTGTTTAGTAGGAAGATGAACTGTTGGATGTAGCGCTCATATAATGACTGTAGTATGGTATTTAGGATGGGCCAGACTGTCTGGCCCATCCAATGAAGCAATAATATTTTCTATCATTCGGGGACACTCGTTTCCGATTTCCAGAAAATGCGACTTTAGGGCAGGCCATATTTTTAAAATTCTTTCGACAGCTGGTCCAAGAGATAAAAATCTGGTGCAAACGTGTTTAAGAAGTTCTTCCCACTGCATTTCATTGGCTTCAAATTGGTCTTGCAAATTAGCCCTTCGCTTTGCTGATCGACTGAAATGATTACATATTTTTAAAATCAAACTTTCGATATCTATCGCCAATCTATCAGTACTGAATTTGGCAGCATTGTGCAAGATGTGAACGGGGCAACCAGCTTTAAGAATTTTGTCATTTTCCGCACACAAAATTGTGTAAATCGAATGATGTTTTCCGAAGTTCACATTGGTGTTATCAGCGGAGAAAGCTGAAACTTTTTTTAACGAATGACAATATTTTTGCAGACTATCCATCAATAGCTTTGCTACTTGATTAGCAGATTCATCGTTACATTCTACAAAATCAAGAAGACGATTTTCTACCCCAGTATCGTAGTCAAAAAACCGAATGCAAATGGGAAACATTTTCCTATTTTTTTTATTACTTGCATCAGTAGCAATTGAAAAATATAGGTTTTTGTCTTGGATAGTCTGTATCACATTCTTCACTGATTCTTTGGCTAATATTTCGCATACAATACTCTCTGCTTTTGTTCTTCCACAGCTGAACTTTTTGGCTATATTTGAATCATTGCAGATGTAAGGTAGCAACTTGTGCGAGCAGACCATGCTATTGTAACTTAGAGAGTGTTTAACCGTGTGGTAAACAGATGCAATCTCTCCGGCAGCAGTTATATTTTCGGATCCAGATGTCGACGTTCCTGGTTTTGATAAAAAATTCAAAAGCGTACTGGATGCTCTGTTGCTTACAATCGATTTGTGAACCTTTGTTGATGCATGTTGTTTTATGTCAGCAATTCCACCATGCGCACATGAGAATTCTTTTTGGCACAGCTGACAAAATGCTTTGAAAGAATTATCTTTTACTTGGCGTAACCAGGCAAAGTTGCTTTCCCAATTTGAACTGTATTTGGTCAGCCTTTTAGATTTTTTGGCGGGGCTAACACTTTCACTATCACTATTGTTTTCGTCACCCATTTTATGAGATATAATTGCAATTTGTAACTTATTTACGTAAACGCACGCAAGTCACTACACAACACAGTGAACTAACGCACAGAGTACTTTAACTAACGTCCGGAATGAGAGAGTACGCGTCTTCAACAGCGGGGGAAGAGAAAAGGGGAACGAGTGGGAGGCCTCGACACGACACGCGATCTCACTCACTCACGCGCTTCGTTCGTTCGTCTCGACTCATTCTCTCTCAGCCCGCGTCGCGGCTAGCACGCGCGTGTTACGGACGCACCCGATGTACCCCGATGTTACCCGATGTATGCGCGCGGCCGCCCGTGGTCTGCAGAATTGCAGATTTTCATACAATACGGGACATTGGCTGTCCCGGCGGGACATAGAAATTTATGCATGAAATACGGGACGTCCCGTGAAATACGGGACGGTTGGCAACGCTAGCCAGACATCAACCAAATACCCTTATTAATAGACTCTTACCAGGCCTCCGTCACTCCATGTACTTGCGCGCTATAATTACCTACCACCCGGCCGAGCGGTCTCGGGCCGTTTGCGGACCAAACTCAGTGCGGTTTTCGCAAGCGAAGCGCACGCAAGATGCTCAATTTTAATTATGCCATTCGTTTGTACGGGTACCTACGATGCCGTCTGGTGCCTTATGTGCATAGATGGGTGCAAATCAAGTTAAAAGAAGATATAAACACCTAACATTTTTTCATTTACTTGCCAATAAAGACAGGTAAGTGATAAAATATTACTATATTTTTCGTTTCAAAATTATTTTTAATAGGTATACTAAGCATAGGCTTGCCTTTCAGACACAGATTTATAGATTTTTGTTACATAGAAACGTCATACTTACTTTAAACACTATTTTAACAACGTTTGAAAAGCTATTTTTATTAGAATAGGGTAATTTCCCATGATATTGTCAAAGAATTCTTTAGCTTTCCCCATGTTATAGTTAATAATAAATTGATAAATGTTAATAATCATTCAATGTATTTATAAGTAGGTGTTTTTTATTCATAATTATAAATTTTTGAGGACTGTTATAAATTCCTCATATCTGTGTCTGTCCGTCTGTCTTATTTAGGTAGGTACCGATCTCCTTCCTAAGACCTGTCCTATTTTATTATTTTTCAAGCGTAAAACATGGGTTGAATTGATTGACAGGCCCGATTTAGCAAGGCCAGACACCAAGCCAATAAGTCATTATGTGTGTTGTCTTCATTTTTATAAGTCGGTGATTATTCATAACCACAATTACAACCTGACGCTTTGTCTACAAAACGGCTGCCATCTCCACCAACTACTTCAAGTGCCAGTACTGAATCAAAATTTAAGGAAATATCGACACCTCTATAATTATGTTTTAGATGTATTGCACAGTTAGCATCAATTTATACAAAAAATATTTTATAGACGATACAATTTTAAACTACCAGTCAGAACATATTCACAGTTCTCACTTAAATAGACACAAAATAATAGTTATGTTAATTAAATTTTATCGAAGAGGCAGCCCTGCGATTTTTGTGAGATTGCGCGGCGCGAAGCAATCACAACTGTACGCTTGAGTATTTAGGCTCATTTTAGCATGCAGCGGTTGCTGACGCGACGGAGTAGGCTATTATAGCAGTAGGTATTGGAAATTTTCTACTGAGTGAAGTATCTGTTACGTAGTAACTATTTAGTAATCTGTGCTCTTACTGACTAAAACCCACCCGTGATCCTTCTTGTGCCCTTCGCATTCCAAGGCCGCGGTGACTCTTTTGAACAAATTCCGCAACCCTAGCAGGCACTGGCCCTATGGGGCCCCGTCTTCGTTGCTGACGGCTCTTTGAGGCGCGCGTGGAACACGACGCGCCGTCGACTCCGGCCTGGTTGATAAGTTTGAATTTCACAACAGTTTTGTCTTCTATTATACTTTTATACGAAGTCAGGAATTAAAGATATTTCAGTTTGAAGTGTTAGAGGTTATGTCTTGTCAATAACAGACTAATCGAAAAAGAAATACCTACTTATCACTTAGAATATCATTGATAGAAATGCATTTTCAATACAAAATAATCTACGGATATTAAATTAGACTTAATATCCGTACTAAGAATAAAACAAGATGTTATTACAAGATGGAACTCAACATTTGGTATGTTCCAGAGGATTCTAGAAATAAACAAAAAAAGTATAATCGCAACAATCGCCACGGATTATCCCAGCACGCCAATTTGACACCTGACGACACAACGATGACTAGAAGTTGTAAAATTCTACGGCACTTCAAATCCGTCATAGAAATTATGAGTGCTGAAAAGCACGTCACGGTATCCCAAATTATTGTTTTAGCGTTGAAAAATAAATGTGAAGCATTTGTTTTGTAGGAAGACGTTCTACAGGTCGTAAAAGACATGGCGACACGGATATGCTCCGAAATCTACAATCGTTTTAGGAATGTGGAAGACAATAAGCTTTTTGCTGTGAGCACTTTATTAGACCCAAGGTTTAAAACGTATGGTTTCCAGTATGGAGCCAGATGTGAACTTTTTAAAATATGCATGGGTAGTTTCGCCCGGGCCAGTTTAGCAGAACGGGCCTGGGTCCTTAGACAAAGTAACATCGCTTCGTAGCGAAACGATATCTAAATTCGTCATCGTCTCTAAGATAACGACAAATATTTCATAGCTAATATAACACAACAGTCGCGATCGTTGTGTCGAATTGTTTGTTTGCTAAAAAACGAAAATATTGGTTATGGTATCGAAAATTTAGTTGTCAGTGTCAGTCAAGAAGTTCAAATCGGATCAAACCCGCGAGTTATTGTTGTTTTCAAATTTTATTAATAAGAATAAGACAGTGAGTGTTGCGTTTAACTGTTTTTAAGTTATAATAAAAACTATATTTTTGCAGTGGTAAGTGAAGTTTTGGATCTAAAAGTAATAACTTTTAGATCGTCTCCAAAACTTAATTATAATCAAAATAGACTCATTTTTGTATGTGACTGGTGTTCAAACGATGATGGAGTAATCTATTTTAATTTAAAGTGATAAAACATGGAATCAAGAGTGCGAGCAAGTCCCGTACAATTGTCAACGCTGCTTGAGTATATGGAAACTTAAGTAAATCCAAGTTTTGTTCATGAGTATGTAATGTAAACAATGACACGGTCTTAACAATGAAGTACTTATATTGAATCTTTGTTTGTTTATGTTACAGTCATGGTGACCTGGCGAGGCCTCTTGCTGGATCACAAGGTCGGGTACGGTCAGACCGACTGTGGACTGAACTGACCAACATATTGAATGCTGTTGGTGGTGGTGTCGGCAAGACTACAGACAAGAAGAAAAAAGTAAGGATCTAAAGGACATTTTATGCGACTGGTGTGATGGTAGAGTGGCTAGCAAGATATTTTCTGAAGGGTTTTGGATCAGTGGACACAACCTTGCAGTTATGAAATAATACTTTTCAATTTATTTCAAAAGTTTTTACCAAATTGGCTTTTTAATGTCAATTACACTTATAACATAAGTACTTATAACTATGACTGATTTTTATATTTTATCTGGAATGAAACTGTCGGGCAAAGAGGATCCAACGAAATAGCATCTTGCCTCTACAAATTTTTCACAGATAGTGAAATAGGACACACTACAAGTAAACAAAAACTAATCCTATGGTCAGATAATTGTGGTGGGCAAAACAAGAACCAGGCTATACTTGTTATGTTCCTTGTTTTGATTGCGAAAGGGTTATTTAAGAGAGTTACTCATAAATTTCCCGTAAAGGGACATACCTGTCTCGCGTGTGATCGTCATTTTGCTTTTTTAGAAAAATCAAAAAGGCGTGCAAAGCCACAGATTCCTAAAGACCTCATTGAGTTTATTGCGAATGCTGCAAAGAAAAATCCATTCTTAGTAGTGGAAACTAAAACGTTTTTTGATTGGATGAATCTTGCTAGAACGATGATTAACACTAAAAATCTGCAGATATCTTCGGCTACTATGATTCGAGCAACATCTGAAAACTTTGGCGTAATTTATACAAAAAAAAGTTACGGCGAATACGCTCCATGGATCGCAACTTCAGTGCTTAAACCTGGAATCACTAAGGCGAGTTTTGTGGGCTTAGAAATCGAGATGAAGGAAACACACGGTATCTGCCGAGAAAAAGAAGGACATTAATGCCATGTTGCCGTATTTAGCAGGAGAAAACAAAATGTTTTATGAAAACCTTATAAAATAATTAATATAATTTTTTTAAGTTAAATTTTGTAAGTGCAAGTAAAATACGCTTACAACGTTATGACTTGCATAAATAATGGCACTTAGAAAGTTTTGTAGTTTTCAATTTTTCGAAAATAAAAAAAAACTGGGTATCATTACTGGAGGTGCTATATTGTACAGCATGATCTTCACTACCCTCAGCTGGCATATCACTTGGAGGTGGTATTCTAGCATCTAATGCAATATTGTGCAGCACACAACATGCATTAGTGAAGAACTCGAAGCATACACCTCCAACGAGCCTTAAGTAGTCCAAAACAGCGCTCAATGCGAGACCTGGCTTGGACATGACGTCGTGTGTACACCTCAGCCTGGGATCCTGGTTCAGTATTTAATATAGGCGTCATCAACCAGGGCCGCAGCGGATAGCCAGAATCTCCTAAAAATTGCAAGTGCAATTACTGCTTGGCGTATAGGGAGGGCTATTTCAAATGTCTCACTATTTAAAATACCTATACGGAACAACTTACCTAATAACCAAACATGTTCACCACTTTGATGAAGTCTGTAATATTTTTTATGGTTGCTTGTGGTTAAACTGACAAACACAATACATTTAAAAGAAAGTTTGTTCTCCAAATAAAACAAAATAGAAGAAATTGTGTAATAAATTCGGGCGCCATGGAGATTGCACACAGTATAATAAAGATTGCTGGAAAGAATTGATTGGAAGAGTCAGACTTTTAATCTGCCAGTTGGAGGCTAAATAAAGAAATAAAACAAAACAAAATCTTTTGTCCTTTCTCTATTTAATGGCCTAACTGAACACTATATATTTGCCTTACATAGTGCAAATCTGAAATTATTGGTTTTATTAATATTTAAAGAGGCGATAATATTGCATCGTGCACTGTTAATTTATAGTAATGGAAAATTCCAACCAGTTTGCTGGCTTTAAAAATAGTAGAATACAACCAAAGGAAGCGATGACCGATGAAAGATTCCCTCAGCAAAAATAGTCCAAAATGACGTAGGATAAAAATCGAAGTAAAAGAGAAAAAAATAAACTTGAGGTAAAAGAAAAAATACAATTAAGAAAAAACGCCAATGGGCTGTAACAAAAGGTATGAAGTTTAAATATACACGAAAATCATCCCAGTCTGAGCACGTGGACGCGTGTCATCTCGAACAAACAGTTTTCCTTTTCAAATAAATAGTTGTGCTCCACGCAACTCCATTTCTAGTAGGTGAGCGAAAATTATTGAAATCTGAAATGAACAATCCGTCTGATAAAATTCCTATCTAATTTTTAAGCCGAAAGCATCATGTCCAGAAAAATTCGAACTTACGAAAATTAAGGTCAATACTTATCATCTCATCGTCCTTGGTCATTTTAAATACGTTATAGCATAATATAAACCAAAAATATCCGCGATAACTAGTGATTTAAAAATATATTGAAAATAGTTTGAATTTATCGACCACCATCCTCGAACACAGGATCGTAGAGCGGTTGCAAAAATGACAACTGTCAAAACTAGAAATAGTGCCGCGTTCCGAAATCGACTATAAAACCATAAAGCATGTAACGAGATTAAAAACTCGTTACAAGTCCTTCCATGTATGTGCTCACGTGACTCGCAGACCATATGTGCGAGTCATGTGTTGCTCCACCAAATTTTGAGTTTACATTTATAATGCGCAAGTCATAATCACATATCTGTTGGGGAATTTTAGGGATTCAGGCTCGAACACATATCTGAAAAGAAAATAAAATAAAACTATAGGTATTTATCGTTTGGTTTCCACAAAGAACCAAATCGCAATGTGGGGAAGGGATTTAATTTCGAATTAAGGTACCTACTTACAAAACATTCAAAAGATATTTTATACTTTTCACTTTGTATACAATAATGTCCCTTTATTTCGCTGTGCCGCTTGGGACATAGGCTTCTTCTTACATTCTCCATTGAGTTCATATTATAAATTAGTTCATATTATTAGTTTCAGAGAAGTTTGTTAACCACATAGTTTTATATGTATTATGATTAGAGTTTATCCAGCAGCTTACCATTTGAACATTTAAGGAATGATATCCTTTTCTATTAAAAAGTGTGTTCTTCCTCAGCCGGTATGTGTCCTTTGAAATCTGTACCTATAATGTAAATTATTTAATGATTTTACAACAAATATCAAATAGCAATTATTTAGGTATGTAGGAACCTAAGATTTTTTTAAATAACGTATTTAAACTATTTAAAAATGTATTTACATACTTCTCTTTGATTAAGGATCTCTCGTGCGGCGTTTGTGGAAACACTATCCACCTGCTGACCATCCAATTGTGATTAAGGGCGTTCACAACCTCCCTGATGCAGCGACTTGTTGTCCGCTGCGTCAAATGCTGTCCCACACCCACAATTTTTTGGTATAACCCTGTAGCTAAAAAGCTAAGAGCACACAGCACCTGAATAAGTAAATACATAAATAGGTTAACCTATTTACGTTGATGTGGTTTTATTTTTATTTATACAGTAGTTCATAAAGTATTGTGTGGCACCACAATATTTTTGTTGTATAGTACCTATACACTAAGCAGACGAAGATGCTTTAACTCAAGTTATAAGGAACAACATTAAGTACCTGGTTACCTGCAATACCTATAATTATATTGTTTTATTAATCTAAAATTCCTTACCTTTATTTACAGGGGAATTTCAGAGAAACTTTTTAATCGTGCATGAGCTTTTAGGTCCTTGCATAACTTCCTAAATGCTTTTTTCCTAATTACATTTCCAGGAAATTTAAATACCTGCTTAGGCTAAAGTGTCTTGGTAAATGAAAGACATTTGCACTGGATAACGTCTCGATTTAATGTGTCTTCACATAGACTGAGCGTACACGATCTAAGTATATTGCTTACTTGGCTAATTCTAGATAAGGTGTGGTTACACACATAAATAATAATACTAATGATACTTGCTTACACATTACAAGGCATACTAATATCGCGAAAAATTATGTAATTCATCTCTTTGTCTATTAGTGTCTGATTCTGTTTCATCGATATTATTTTGTAATAGGCATACTTTGAGGGTAGCGGGGATCTACAAGTTCTCGAAGAATGCAATCTACATAAAATGATTTTAGCTTTTTTTCTATTTTTACAAACCAGAATTTATCATCTCTTAGTATGATTTCCGTTTTCATTTTATACAAAATGAGATTTCCAAAAGGTTATTTTTTTCATAGCTTCGTCTAAGCCTAATTTGAAAGCTGTTATAGGACATTTTTTTTTGTATCGCAACAGCAAATACCATCCAAAGTAGCACCTAAAAACGGCAATTCAGCATCTAAAAATAAACCATGGGATTCTATTTTAATATTTTCTTGTACCTCTAATTGTTTAGTGGCAACTTTTTTATTTTCCTTTCCATGATTTACAGATGAAACGTGATCTATATTATTTGTATATAACATATCTCTAAGGCGCCCTGACAGATAAGCGACTAGAGCTTGATAGCATGCGCTCTGGCTTGCTAGAAGAGACGGTGGCCGCACAGCAGGTGGTTTTTGACGTGGGTCGCTAAGTGACTTGGTCATTTGCTTGTCGTCACGTTGACGAGATGTCACTTTCAAAAATAGCTCTAAAAGTCTAAAACTGCTACTTAAAGGAAAATTAACTCATTTGGATACTCATCTTAGAAAAAGCAAATCAGCCGAAGAACAACTAGTCGTTACATTAAGGTAAGTGAAACTCTAAATATTTTTTTTATTTATTAAAAAAAAACCTAAAAAAAAACAGTAATTTAAGATCTATTGAAAAAACAATTCTTCATATAATTATTTGTGATTGTTTATGTAACTAGTCAAAGCCGAATTGTTCTCCATTTGCATATTATGAATTAAATTTTGTTCAAATGAATTCTGGACGTGCAATTCATAGATTGATTGTTGACTATTTATTGTTATATGTTGAATATTATTTTCTACGGGTTCCCTCTATCTGGCAGAATCTTGTTGCTCTGAATTTTACTTGGCATAACACACTTGGCATAATCTTTTTTAAACGAATATTTGTAAGGCATAAATAATATTTAGTATAACTATTGTTTGGCCGAATGTTTATATGTCCGAATTTACAATGGCATACTATTAAGATGGCAGAATTTTATTTGGCATAATTACCTTTAGCATAGTTAAAATTTCGCATATTTTTGTTTAGCACAATGTTTACTTGGAACAACGATCATTTTGTATAATTTCACTTGGCATACTATGAAGATGGCAGAATTTCATCTGGGATGAATCTATTTGACCATTTCCATAAAAAAGCATTTATAATCTTAGGTATATTAAAATTTAAACATAGTCTTAACAATAAACGCTTTTTACTACAAATTTACTGACAGAAACGAGTCGCTGCAAAAACGACTTCACGTAGTCTTGTCTGCCCTACCCCTAGAGTGTAATTTAAAACCGCAAGGCGCGGAGGGGCGAGGCGGCCCGCGAGGTGAGGAGCAGGTGGTTGTAACACTCGCCGCCGCGGCTGAGGCTGGCCGGCGAAGCCGGGCAGCAAGCCGAAGCTGCGGTGGTGAGCGTTAAACCCATCTGCGACGAAAAACTCGCGTGGGACCGCCAGAGCCCCGCAGCGCCGTAGCCGTGACAGAAACCATGCATGCTGCATGTTGCTTGCTTGCTTACATGCTGCATGCTTGCTAGCATGCTGCATGCTTGCTTGCATGCCGCATGCTTGCTTGCATGATGCATGCTTGCTTGCTTGCACAAATTTTATTATTCTGGTAAGAAATGCAAAATTATTGTATACTATGAATTTTCTGTAATATAACAGATGTGTCTTTCAATTTATGGATGTCAAATGTATGCCAAAAGATGATTCTAACTGTTAACTTTCTGAAATGTAACAGTTCTGCCTTTTAATGACTACCGATATGAAATGTATGCCAAAAGACGATTCTGACTGTGAACTTTCTGCAATATGATGTTTCTACTTTTTAATTATTATGGATATGAAATTTATGCCTAAAAATGATTCTGACTTACAAAATTATGACTGTTTAATGAATGAGGGTAGACCAAACAATTTTCTGCGAAGTGAAGATTATGCTATCCGTTGTTATGCAAAATAATATTATGACATTAAAAGTTCTGCTATAAAGGGTAGACCCATTTTCTACAGCTAATCAATTTCAATCAAAATTAATTCTTGAATCTATGATCTTAACCTTAGTTTACGCCTATGTGGAATATTTTCCGAATAAGGCAAGACTCTTTTTTCGCTTTTTTCTTTGATACTTTCCCTTTCGAGAATCTCAAGTTTCTTCTCTTCTATTTCTAAAAGTTGATCATTGTTTTCGGCTCTGTTCATACGAATTTTCTTTCTTTGTGGTTTTTGACTATAACTTTTAGATCCTATAGTATGAGTATCACTTGTAATTGTAAAAAATCACATCATAAATAAATAAATAACTTTTTAGTACTTACCATCTTTTTCTACTTCGACTGCTACATCTTCCCATAGTTTTTTTAAGACAACTGCATTTTTATGGAGTTTGTTTACTAGCTAGGTGACAAGCGCACAGTGCGGCCGGTCGCGAATATTCTAGAACTTCGTTTTACTAAGCTTCTTTAGGTGACTCGCTAGGCTCTAGGCGCTAAGCAAGCCGCCTGTCTGTGCGGACGTAGCCTAACAAAATTGTGGCAGCTGGTGTCATTACCGGGTCTACCCTTTATAGCAGAACTTTTAATGTCATAATATTATTTTGCATAACAACGGATAGCATAATCTTCACTTCGCAGAAAATTGTTTGGTATACCCTCATTTATCATACATTAAAAAGTCATAATTTTGTATGTCAGAATCATCTTTACGCATAAATTTCATATCCATAATAATTAAAAAGTAGAACCATCATATCGCAGAAAGTTGACAGTCAGAATCGTCTTTTGGCATACATTTCATATCGGTAGTCATTAAAAGGCAGAACTGTCATATTTCAGAATGTTAACAGTTAGAATCATCTTTTGGCATACATTTGACATCCATAAATTGAAAGACACATCTGTTATATTACAAAAAAATCATAGTTACAATAATTTAGCATTTCTTACCAGAATAATAAAATTTGTGCAAGCAAGCTTGCAGCATGCAAGCAAGCATGCAGCATGCAAGCAAGCATGCAGCATGCAGGCAAGCAAGCATGCAGCATGCAAGCAAGCAAGCATGCAGCATGCAGCATGCAAGCAAGCAAGCAAGCATGCAGCATGCAGCATGCAAGCAAGCAAGCAGCATGTAAGCAAGCAAGCAACATGCAGCATGCATGGTTTCTGTCACGGCTACGGCGCTGCGAGGCTCCGGCGGTCCCACGCGAGTTTATCGTCGCAGATGGGTTTAACGCTCACCACCGCACAGCCGCGGCGGCGAGTGTTACAGCCACCTGCTCCTCAACTCGCGGGCCGCCTCGCCCCTCCGCGCCTTCGCGGTTTTAAATTACACTCTAGGGGTAGGGCAGACAAGACTACGTGGAGTCGGTTTTGCAGCGATTCGTTTCTGTCAGTAAAGTAGTAAAAAGCGTTTACTGTTAAAACAATGTTTAAATTTTAATATACCTACCTAAGATTAGATAAATGCTTTTTTATGGTAATGGTTAAATAGATTCATCCCAGATGAAATTCTGCCATCTTCATAGTATGCCAAGTGAAATTATACAAAATGATTGTTGTTCCAAGTAAACATTGTGCTAAACGAAAATATGCGACATGTTAACTATGCTTATGGTAATTATGCCAAATAAAATTCTGCCATCTTAATAGTATGCCATTGTAAATTCGGGCATATAAACATTCTGCCAAACAATAGTTATACTAAATATTTTTTATGCCTTACAAATATTCGTTTAAAAAAAATTATGCCAAGTGTGTTATGCCAAGTAAAATTCGGAGCAACAAGATTCTGCCAGATAGAGGGAACCCGTCATTACCTCGTGTTATTACTTTACCAAAGTTAGACGCAGTTAATAATGACCTGCAGAAATTTCTCTCAATACTATTCCTTCAGCTTTGTGTTTTTTTCAAATTTATGAGAAACTTGTCTTTTAAAGCATTAAGCGTTTCAAAATCCATATCGGGTTTAAAACAATCTTGACCATAATTTTCATCTTGTTTGGATTATGTGTTCTGAAATAAAATTCGATTATTTGGTTTCTTATTAAATTTCCTTCTTTTTCATTTTTAGAATTCTTCTATTTTCTAACCTTCAGGAGTCACTTCATTAGTTTATTAGTCACTTCATTAGTTTACCTTATATTTATTCCTTTATATAATCGGGTAATCATTTTTATTTTCTTAGAAAAGTTTTCTTTTCTCGCCTAGAAAAGTTTACCAGAAGACACAGGTCTTCTGGTAATAAATAGCTAGTTTTGTTTCTCCGTTATCGAGGGTTACCTCCAAAAGGTAGCAATTCAGTATAGTTGTCATCGAATGCTGGAACATGCTTAAAGGTAGCCTCCGGTCTAACCGAGGGTCTATCCCACGCAATGTCTCATAAGTGCGCTCGACCTGGTCTTACAAAGCCACAATTTTGGGAATACACCTCCTGAACGGGTATTGAGCTTGTGTGAGGCCCAACATCATACAAGGGCTCATCGAATGGGGCTGTTTCTTCCTTAGCCCTGAAGTCAAAAGAAGCTGCGGCGTCTTCCTTCGCTAGTTTTTCCTTCTTGATTTTCTAGGCTTGGCTTCTATTTGTTGGACCACGGGATTGCCGCGGCCGGTCCTCAAATTATCTGACAGTATTCCAGTCAGTATTGAAATTTTGGCGTTGTTGAAATTCGTAAGCTCGTCTCTGGCTACTAGTCCAGGGTCGATAATTTTTAAAACCAAAAAGAATAATAGTAGGATAAAACCCATTAGAAAAGGAGGAGAATATTATAAAAATGAAAGGAAAAATAATTTACGGGCGATCTGAGGTCGGGAAGGGGAGGGGGGTGAGTTTTTAAGGGTAAAAAACGGTTTATCTCGATTTCCGGCAAAACTAAAAGTCCTATGGAAAAAAGTCAAATGGCAAAGTTGTAGGTAATAAAAAGATCTAAAACTTTTGTATTTACACTTTTTTCACATAACCTCAAAATTTATGAGAAAAATTCAAAAAACCAAGTTTTTGGTTTTTTTATTTTTATCTTTTACAAAATTATTTTTTTTTGTCACGAAATTTGGTGAAAACTTACCTTTTTATGTCCCAAATACGCTGTAATTTATTTGATTAGAAATATTTTTTTTTCGCCTTATTTTGAATTAATATCGAAAAAGCACCCTAATTTTCAATCAAAAATTCACCCTTCAAAATATCAGCTTTTTTCAAAAAGTTGGTATGTTTTCTGTTCGTTGAAATCTCTACTTTCCGATGGTGAAAAAAAATATATGTTACTCATAGTAAATCTTCTCAGAAAATGCAAAAAATCGAAAAAACTCGAATCGATTTTTTTTTAAATTATTATATACAATTTTGGTCTATTTATTAAAATTTACACTTTAATTACTCGAAAAACATAAGATTACATGTCACGTTGATAAAAAAAAAACTGCAAATCAAAATATACTACTATAATTAACCAAGAAATAAGTTAATAAAATTAATATTTAATAAGACATCTACAATATTTAGAGAAAGTTGTAGAATATTCTTTAAATTTTATGCGTAGATGCCTATTTATAACTATTTTAAGATAACTTATATACCTGAATGACCTACGAAAAATTTTAGCCCATCAAAAGGTATTTCATAGAAAAGTGGGGAAGGGGCTAGGCGGGTCTGGGTCTTACTACATACATACCTACTATTTCGTAGCAGCTGTAACAACCATTAGCCTAGCCAGTATTCGAAATACAGTACAGTATACAACATCGTTTATAAAAATACACGTGCACGCTGAGTTTTCCCTTCCCCACTTTTCTATGAAATACCTTTTGATGGGCTAAAATTTTTCGTAGGTCACTCAGGTATATAAGTTATCTTAAAATAGTTATAAAAGGCATCTACGCATATAATTTAAAGAAGATTCTACAACTTTCTCTAAACATTGTAGATGTCTTATTCAGTCTTATTAAATACTAGCAGCGCCTCGCGGTTTCACCCGCGTAGGTCCCGTTCCCGTGGGAATATGGGGATAAAATATAGCCTATAGCCTTCCTCGATAAATGGGCTATCTAACACTTAAAGATTTTTTCAAATCGGACCAGTAGTTCCTGAGATTAGCGCGTTCAAACAAACAAACAAACTCTTCAGCTTTATAATATTAGTATAGACTAGCTGCTGCCCGCGACTTCGTCCCCGTGGAATCCCCGATTTTAAAACATTCTTTATCGCTGCTCCGCTCCTATTGGCTTAAGCGTGATGATATATAGCCTAAAGCCTTTCTCGATAAATGGTCTATTCAACCCAAAAAGAATTTTTCAATTCGAACCAGTAGTTCCTGAGATTAGCGTGTTCAAACAAACAAACTCTTCAGTTTTATAATATTAGTATAGATTAATTTTATTAACTTATTTCTTGGTTAATTACAGTAGTATATTTTGATTTGCAGTTTTTTTTTTATCAACGTGACATGTAATCTTATGTTTTTCGAGTAATTAAAGTGTAAATTTTAATAAATAGACCAAAATTGTATATAATAATTTAAAAAAAAATCGATTCGAGTTTTTTCGATTTTTTGCATTTTCTGAGAAGATTTACTATGAGTAACATATATTTTTTTTCACCATCGGAAAGTAGAGATTTCAACGAACAGAAAACATACCAACTTTTTGAAAAAAGCTGATATTTTGAAGGGTGAATTTTTGATTGAAAATTAGGGTGCTTTTTCGATATTAATTCAAAATAAGGCGAAAAAAAAATATTTCTAATCAAATAAATTACAGCGTATTTGGGACATAAAAAGGTAAGTTTTCACCAAATTTCGTAACAAAAAAAATAATTTTGTAAAAGATAAAAATAAAAAAACCAAAAACTTGGTTTTTTGAATTTTTCTCATAAATTTTGAGGTTATGTGAAAAAAGTGTAAATATAAAAGTTTTAGATCTTTTTATTACCTACAACTTTGCCATTTGACTTTTTTCCATAGGACTTTTAGTTTTGCCGGAAATCGAGATAAACCGTTTTTTACCCTTAAAAACTCACCCCCCTCCCCTTCCCGACCTCAGATCGCCCGTAAATTATTTTTTCTTTCATTTTTATAATATTCTCCTCCTTTTCTAATGGGTTTTATCCTACTATTATTTTATTTCACTTTTTATTATTTTTAAAGGCTTCTACCCTGGTCTATACGATTTCCGCCTTCATGAAAATCACTAGCGGGCTGACCACGCTGAAACTGATGTGCACATCCGTTTCCACGGGAATTCTTAGCTTGATTCGACACCCTGTCGTGCAAAAATTGCAATTGAAATGAGTTTAAAACGTCTAAAAACGAAACGTCTAAAAACGATATATGAAATTATCACAGTAATTACATTATGGCACATTGATTTATGCCAGCCTTATGCAGGCCTTAGATTTAGACAAAACAAACCAAAAATAAATAAAAGAAAAGCTAAAGTAAGATAAAATGTTGACTAGTTAAATCAAATAAGAGAAGAAAATCAGTATATGTACATATATATCACAGTCAACAGTGGTCCTTTGATTTGACCAAGTCCTAATTTAGAAAAAAATAACCTTTCAATTCTTATAGTCTCTTTTCCAAACAGTGGCCAAATATAATTTTCCCAGTCAGAAGTAGGTCAATAAAGTGTTGATACCACTTATCAGTTACAATAACTTTCGTGAGCCGTCGATTAGGCATTCCTAAATTTACATTTTTGCGTCCTCTTTCAAGGCGTTTAAAATTTGGTGTAAATTTGGGCTTTTTGGTAGACTACTGTTCAGTTTTTTATGCCAGGATTCGACGGCATTGGTTGTGCGATGGCGTTGATTATAAGCACTAAGTGTCAACGAAACTTTCATCTTCTAACCTTTGTGTTACCATATAATCGTTGAATGCTTGTATTTCTTTAAACTCTGGACTCCATAATGTAACACCAGCCGTCAGATACATATTCTCATGGTAGTAATGGTAATAATGCCGATAAAGCTGTTTTCGAAAACGTTTGTCTTTAGTTAAATTTAGCCTTTTTGCTTTCTCCCAAACATTATGCGTAAAATTAAAGTAGCCTTTTATTTCAATTGAGGGGAAGATGTTATGGCATTCAGCGTTGCTTTCTCGAAGTTTGTGAAATACTACACATTTTGGGATTTGTTCCTTTACTTACCGAAATATTTTTTTGTAGAGTTATTCATTTATTCTGTTAACTAATGCATAATACAAAGGCACTATTCGTGTGTACTATTTCATCACTCCCTATGTCACCGTGGATTGTATAAAGTTGGACAAATGGTTTCGGACAGCAGTCAAAGGTTCCGTCGCTTAAATAAAATTTGATGAGTTTTACATATTTCAAAATATTTTTATTTGCAATAATGATTATTCGGGTATTGGAAGATTTATCATAGTGATCGCACAAAACAAATATTTATATTAACAAGGAATTTTCACTTTTTGGGCAAATTTGCACTGTATTTTTTATACAGAAGCTTGTTTATTTCTAACTTTATATACAGTGCAGTTTTTATTTTTGAAAATTACGAAAGCTTCTTTATCAGGTCTAATCCAGCATTGCTGAAGTCTGCTTTTATTTTATTGTAAATTCTCGGGATTGGAGAAAAAGAAGATGATAACACCTTTTCTCGGCAATCGTGTAACTCCTTTGCTGTTACGTTATCCACAGTGAGGGCTCGCTTCGATGACGTATCTCTTTGGCAATGTTGTTTCCCTTGATTTTAAGAGATCCCAAGCATATTTTTTTTCACCAGTTGATACATTTCCATAGGCTTCATCTGCTTGTATATTATTTCTTCTTAGTGTACTGATAACCAGCTCTTATTGTTAGTAAATCTATGCCAGCGTTACTATTTACGTATCAGCATTTGTTGAGAATATTGACGGCTGGCTGTTGTTTTCAGACATCTAAAACCACAGAAATAAAGAGTCAATATTTATTATATCGTACCATAATAATGTGGGATCGTGTGGTGAAATAAAAGAATCACTTCTTGACTAAACTGTATATTTTTACCGAAATTGAAATATATTTCTTAAATCGTGGCTCAAACAAGTCTGCCTTCCTTCCTACTTTTTACACCGACCCGCCATATTCCTTTTTTCCATCCCTCTCCCTTTCACTCTAATACCCTTTCACTCACACCTATGCATACGCTCTGTTTCACTCATCATTCAATCCACACTCGGTCATCCTACACAATGTCTGCCCTCAGACAATGCTTACACACTATGGATTTCATACAGTCACACACATCCTTATATAAACTTTAATTGATACATAATGCTTAAGTAAGTTTTACATGAGTTACAGATCAAGCATTTTTTTAGTTGAATGCAAACAGTATAGTTTTCTTAACCATTTATAGGGACATTTACTGAATTTGTAGCACTTAATAGATAGTTCACATCTAGTCATTTCTTCTCATAAAAAAGAAAATATAAGTATGGTTACAGTCACTTATTACAGTTCAAGCTTGATCTTAATACATCTTTGCACAACAAAGAAATACAAGAAACCTTAACACAAACTGAGATCAGTCACAATTTACCTGTAATGCTTACCCTCAACAACTCTGTGTGGTTATGAATGTAGAACATGACAAAATATGCAGAGAAAACACACTAACCAAATACTTTTCTTAACACTCATCACTTTCATAATTTAGACACACACATACCTTAAACACCTTACTCACCTATTCTTACTCCTTAGCATCTGGCCATTTTTTCATATGATCAGCAGATGTTGTGGTTTTGACTGGACCTTCTGTCATCATGTCTATTTTTTCCACGTCGTATCTGTCATGTCGTTTGATTTTCGTGACCTGATAAGGTCTCGAAGACTCGAATATTCTGAGTAACTCACCCTGATAATTCCATCATCAAGCCATTCTTGGATTTGGCGATCCACATACTCTTGCTCCGTGAATGAGATTCGTCGTGGCCGCTGAAATACAGGTAAGTCATCTTTGAGAACAATCTTCAACTCTATTGGAGCTTCTTTATTTTTCTGTGGGAAATAACTTGTTATCAACCTGGCTACTTCTTCTTTAACAGCAAGATCACTGACGTGAGCTAAACAATCAACAGAACTAGAAAAACATGCAACATCATTCAACCATTCATAGTTTGGATTCATCCAATCGTCTTTCGGCAGTAACCAAACCATACAATTTTTCATAAACATCGTAACAGTTCGTAGGAAATCATTACCAATTATCATTTGGAATGGCACAGAGTCGTTAGGCATTACATAAAATTTTACGTCACGGTATAAACAATTATCAATCGTTATGTCTAACGTGATCACACCACATGACTTTACTTGTGAGTAACCTAAACCGGTTAACGTAATGTTGTTTTCGTTACACTGTATTTCAGATTTTTTAAGTTCGCTGTAAAAGTCCTTTGACATCAAGTTCACATCACAGCCCGAATCAACTAACGCACTTCCCGTTTTATCGCGCACTAACACCGTTTTTAGTGGTTTTATATGACGTACCAGGTGTGGTAAATTATTATCATTAGGTTCCTTGTTCTGTTTATTTACGTTGTACGAGTATGTGTCAAACTCAACAAAATGGCTTCGGTCCGGTTGTATAGTACCAACATCGTAACACGAATCATTCGCGCTTGCGTTCGCACCGGTCGTCGCCATGTAAACTTCGCCCTGAACATCGTCTTGCACTTCGTTATCTGCGCTGCTAGTGGCGCCCTCTCGCATCAAGTTGAAGAACCATTCTTTTGTCATCTGATTGGATCTGATTGGTCCGAAGGTTGGCACCACTGTACAATAACAGCGACCTGTTATTGTACAGTGGTGCCAACCTTCGGAATTTTTTCGTATTTTCCGATCGTGCCCGAAGTCTGCCGATTGCCCGATGTACTTGCTGTTTGTTTCGAATCAGCCTCCACCATCTTCTTTGTTGGGCAATTTGATGCAATATGACCAAAATCATTGCAATGGAAACACTTTTTTCCTTGTGATCGATGAGGACATTTTTCCGATGCATGACCCTCTTGTCCACAGTTGAAACACCGCATCATTGCAGTTGCATTCCTCTTATTGTTACCGCTGTTCTGTGTGTTATTAAGCGGCTTACTACGTCGACTATCCTTAGCGGAATTTGTCTTAAACATAGCGTACAACTTCAGTTTTTCTCTCAGGTCCGCGTAGGTTGTTACCCCATACAACATAATCTTGTTTATCTCGTCATCTATGATGCCGTCCACTATATATTTGATAGCTACGTAGTCCGGTATTTTCCCGCGTTTTCCCAACTCTTTCATCACTAGCATGTAGTCGATACATGATTCGTCTTTCCTCTTTCGTCTTGTGCTCATCAATTCATGTACCTTCTTCACGTCTATAGTATCCGCGAATTCTTTACCGATAGCCACTTTCAATTCCTCCCATGATTTATACACTTTTTCACTGCGTAGCCATAGTGCTGCTGTGCCGGTCAGCGAACGTCGCGCAACCAGCAACAGTTGAGTCGGCGTCCATTTAAATATTTCGCCATTCACCTCGATGTCTCGTATCCACATGGATGCCGTGTGCGTTTCGTCTTGTGCACTGAATTTTCGTATGAGCTGCTCCGTAAGGTGCAACATGTCACCATGTGCCGTCTGTGCTGGTGCCATCGCTGCTGCATCGTGGAATTCCTGGTCGGATTTCGTCGTCATCGTTCGTCGTATCGTCGTTATAACCAATTTCACTAAACTGTATATTTTTACCGAAATTGAAATATATTTCATAAATCGTGGCTCAAACACGTCTGTCTTCCTTCCTACTTTTTACACCGACCCGCCATATTCCTTTTTTCCATCCCTCTCCCTTTCACTCTAATACCCTTTCACTCACACCTATGCATACGCTCTGTTTCACTCATCATTCAATCCACAATAATTTATGTAAATTTACAGTGCAGAACTAAATATTTTTGTCTGTTTTAAATGACAATTAAATTGCGAAATATCTGTAAAGTTTCATAAAATAAAAAGAAAATGTTGAAAGATTTATCATTTTTAAAACATTAATACCAACTAGAACCTTGATAAGTACCTGGGCGAGCTTTGCTCGGCACGTTTTATACAGAGATGAGACTTATCTAGATTGTTTTTCCTCTCGAACAGAACAGAATATTGCAACTAATCAAAATCGTTAGAAAACGAACGAACGTTTGTGATCTCATATACACATAGATATGCATACACACACATATTGCTCGTTTAATAATATAGGAACTATACTACTAACTTATTTATAAACACTTTATTGAATTAGCAGCGTTCATTTTACCTTATCATGAAATGATTTCCTTATTATGAATAAGGGACGAACACTTCATCTTCACATTACTCGGTCAAGCCAGTGCAGAAATAATACCGCCTCATTGATAACCCATTTGTCATGTAAGAAAACTACGTCACGAGCTCAACTCATCAATGATTGGAGAACAATAACAACAGTTCTATTGTTTAATATATTGCACACCACGCGCCCCATTTTTTCCAGGAAAGAAAGTATATAAAAGGATTCTACTCTTGAGTTTCTAATAAAAAAAAAAACAAACGAATTTACAGTTAATTTATATATTGTCACTATAATCTAATGAACAACTATTTTGTGGCCTACTGTCCTAAAAATGTGTTAGAGTATCCGATCAGAAAAAAATATTAAATTTTTTATTATAATCTTTTACTGGGGATCAGACCGGAATAGAAAATAGCTTATAGTAAAACTGATCCCCTAGTGTATCAGTTTTTGGGGATAAGAACGGAATACATGTTTACGGATTCCTTGAAGCCTTCTACTACACTTTCCATGTATATCATTTTTAAAACATGTATGAACTTTTGATTCCTTATTCGGTTTCGCGTGAGCACAAATACAGAAATATTTATTTAAAAAAAGGAGTATTTCCCATAAGACTCAAAACTGTAGTAGTAAAACCTCTACCCGAACAAATAAATATGTATCTTTTAAAGAAACATTGAATTCATTGATGGATGCGAACAAATGACGTTGACCCTTTAACTTGATGGAAAGTGAACAAAGAAAGATATTGTCTTCTGTTTCCTGTAGTTCGGCATTATTTAGTTACACCACCAACAAGTGTCCCCAGCGAGCGCATGTTTAGTGGCGCTGGACTTATTTACACGCCACATCGAAACAGACTTGAAGGAGACAAGGCATCAAAACTACTATTTTTAAAGTTTAATATTCCCCTACTGAAGTTCAATTATTAACATGAAAAATATATATAATTAACTGTTATTTTTTAAGGGAGAGAAGTATTTTTGTTTGAGAATCTATTTTTTTTTGTTTGTTTTGAGTTAGACTGTTTTATCGTCTACTGTAGAAGAATATAATTTTAGTTCGATTATCTATATATTAAACATATATCTAAATACGAGAAGAAAAAATTTTTATGGAATTAACAATTAATTTAGTAAAAGTAAAAGACTTAATTTTATTTTTGTTTGCTTAAAGTGTTAACTGTTAACTCTTATGTAAAATTGGTATATTTATAGTTTATTTATTGTAGAAGTATTTGTTGATTATTATTTTTAGTTTTGTTCAAGGAGATAAATATAACATTCAAACTTCGGTAAAAAATTATAAAAGATTATTTTTGTTTGTTTACATTGCATTTAGTATATAATTTTGTTGTTTACATTCTTATGAAACTTTGGTTGTTAAGCTTCATTGCTCAAAATTAAATAAATAAATGATACCAGTAACAAATGATAAAGAGATAATGTGATTAAATTGAAATTAATGGATCTAGTTTTATTAACCAACTATTACATCATTTTTTTTCATATTCGCAGCAATTTCGCGAATGCGAATATGCAAAAATATGTGAATATCCGCTAATGCAAATGCGAATATTCGTTACATCACTGTTAATTTTTAATGAGCATATGATATCAGGCAGCGTAGGAAATAACATCAATAGTGAAACACAAAAACAGCAGGGTGCTTACTCTTGATTTGAATTCCGACCGATCGACAATGGAATTGTGACGTTTCGTACTTTTTAGTTCGACGCTAGCGCCACATTGGCACCAAATTGAGTGTCTATTTTGAAGAACTAAGTGGGATCGGGATTGTGCTTGGAGTACGGTAAGCGCTACTCGTGATTATTTTTTTTGACAGCCTTTGTTGTGCTAATATTGAGTTGGGATTGTTTGTTGATTGTAGTTTGGTTAAACTACAATCAACAAACAATCAATAACAAAAAAGGAACTTTTAGAAATTGTTTTGCGTTTAAAGTGAATTTCAAAGAAGAATAATTGTTTAATATTGCACGATTAGCAGTAATACACAGAGTTTCACGCAATTCCCATGAAAAAAATAACAATTGAAACAAAGACGATATGAGCTTCGACTAATGCGTTATACGGAAAAAGCGTTTTCTATGAATGGAGACGAATTTAAAGCAAATTATAGAGTGAGCAAGGATTGTTTTTTGAAATATATGAAAACATTAAGCCCTTTATGCCAACTCCAAAAAGAAGAAGTGGTACATTACCAAAATATAAGGTAAATTTTTAAAGTTTTCATTGATTACATTGGCTTTAATATATGTACCTTTGTTAGGAAGTTCAATATTCCAATACATGTATAATTCTTGCAGGTTTTAGTGACATTGTCCTTTTATGCGACTGGGAGTTATCAAAACTAGTTGGAGGCACATATGGAACCCTAATGTCGCAGCAATCTGGCGTTCTATTAGAATCGTAACGGCAGCTCTTAACCATCCAATAGTGCAATGTAAATGGATAAAGTTTCCTCAAACTCGTCAGGAAAGAGATATTATAAAAAGGAGGTAATGTTAATGACAAATTACCTAATTTTATTTATCAAACTTAGATAATTTATATGAAATTATTTAGGATAGATAAAATGTTAATTTTAAAAAAGTTATAGGATTACTGATGGTACATAATATGTAGCTATAATGAGACCTATAGAAAGATAGTTTTTTTGATCTTAAAAATTTCCATTCAAGAAATGTTCTGATTGAGAGGTGAGGCATAAATATTGGATTAGGTATTTTTTGATACTAGTCCGTACCTAATCCAACGCGTTGAGGATTAGGTATGGCACAAAATATTCGTACACAGTTTAAACAGAAGATACCTCATAAAAATGTGGGGCTAAGTTTCAAGTTAATAAACACTGCCACCAGCGCCATCTATGTAGATTACCATTGGACTATTTAGTGATAAAAACAAAATAAAATACCATAAAAATGAAAAACCTGAAAAATATAAAATTCAATATAGTAGTACCTACCAATCTCAATCATTGTACAAAGTTAATCAAAATGATTACATACGCCTTTTGTGTGAATCTACACAAGATAGTGCTAAGCCTATGAGAATGTCTAATAGACGACATTTCAAGATTCTGCGCTGCACCATCATTAACATATTGGGCAGCCACAATCTTTAAATATGAAGGGTAATAATTTTGATCACTATAATATTATATGTTCACTTTGACTTTAAGTACCGTTTGCCCATAAAAAGCGAAATATAATCCACCGTTCCACAATATATCAAGGCCGGAACGTTCGAACGATCCGAATATTTCTTACCCAATCCAAATACTATACATAATATCGTAACAGGCCAGCGGATAGTAATGAATAAATATTCGGATTAGGTAAATGGATTAGGTATTTTTAAATACTAGGATTAGGTATCGTTTCTACCTAATCCGACCCATGTCTATTCTGATTGTTACATTTGATTATTATTAACTGTACCTAATTCACTTCATAAAAAAATTGTTAACTGTCCTTGTTTTATATACATACTTTCAGATAAGTGATGCAGATTTATGAAAACAAGACGTGGCTGAGTTACATCACAGAATATTGTAAGATCAGAGAAAATTTATGAAAATACTCAGCAAGTCTCTTACCGCACCGTCTGTGCGCACCGTTTATGAGCGAGCGTTTAGAAGCACCTACGTTGAAGAGATATTTACAGACAGCAAATCTAATATGATACCAAAAGTGGACTCCGATTCACTGGAAGATCATCCAGAGGAGCCTGTGGCAAAAAAACGTACTTATTGTACATATTGCCCGTCCAAAAAAAGGTGCAAGGCAAGTGCATAATTTTCCAAATGTAAAAAAGTAAAAATAACTGATTAGAAACATATTTTTTTTCATAACTTTTCATGCCGGTCCTGCTCCACATAGACCAGGGTAGAAGCCTTTAAAAATAATAGAAAGTGAAAAAAAAATAATAATAGTAGGATAAAACCCATTAGAAAAGGAGGGGAATATTATAAAAATGAAAAGAAAAATAATTTACGGGCGATCTGAGGTCGGGGATGGGGGTGAGTTTTTAAGGGTAAAAAACGGTTTATCTCGATTTCCGGCAAAACTAAAAGTCCTATGGAAAAAAGTCAAATAGCAAAGTTGTAGGTAATAAAAAGATCTAAAACTTTTGTATTTACACTTTTTTCACATAACCTCAAAATTTATGTGCAATATTCAAAAAACCAAGTTTTTGGTTTTTTATTTTTATCTTTTACAATTTCTTTTTTTGTCACGAAATTTGGTGAAAATTTACCTTTTTATGTCCCAAATACGCCGTAATTTATCTGATTAGAAATATTTATTTTTTCACCTTATTTTGAATTTATACCGAAAAGGCACCTTCATTTTCATTCGAAAATTCACCCGTTAAAATATCAGCTTTTTTCAAAAAGTTGATATGCTTTCTGTTCGTTGAAATCTCTACTTTCCGACGGTGAAAAAAAATATGTTACTATAGTAAATCTAAAAAAAACTCGATTTTTTAAGTTATTATATACAATTTTGACCTATTTATTAAAATTAACACTTTAATTACTCTAAAATCGTAAGATTACATGTTACGTTGATTTAAAAAAAAATGAAAATCAAAATATACTACTATAATTAACAGTTTAATAAGACATCCACAATATTTAGAGAAAGTTGTAGAATCTTCTTTAAATTATATGCGTAGATACCTATTTATAACTATTTTAAGATAACTTATATACCTGAGTGACCTACGAAAACTTTTAGCCCATCAAAAGGTATTTCATAGAGAAGTGGGGAAGGGGCTAGGCGGGTCTGGGTCTTACTACATACATACCTATATTTCGTAGCAGCTGTAACAACCGTTAGCCTAGCCAGTATTCGAAATACAGTTCAGTATACAACATCGTTTATAAAAATACACGTGCCCGCTGAGTTTCTTTAAGAGAATTGAGACAAGTTTACTTAAAAAAAAGGTCTCTCTGAGGTCGGGAAGTGGCCCGACCTCAGATCGCCCGTAAATTATTTTTCCTTTCATTTTTATAATATTCCCCTCCTTTTCTAATGGGATAAGACCCATTACCCTACTATTATTTTTATGGTTTTAAAAATTATCGACCCTGGTCTAACAGCCTCAACCACTTGGGTAAATAAGTTAGGATTTTATATTAATTTGGAAGACACGCTCGCCTCATTAATTTATTTATTCTTTTTTTATAATTTTATTTTCAGAATAAACAATTTCTCTTTTTTTTACTTGTACTTGCTTGGTTATTGTAAACCATAGTTTTGTATAATGTAGAAGCATTTTATTTTCAAATATTGTAAATGTGAGTACCTTGGAGCCATTTACATGTGAGATAAGTTATAGTTTACTTTGTGACTTGAACTAAAATGGCAGTTGAGAGCGCATGCTCGCTCAAATGTCTCGCTGATAGTGGCGCGTGTTTTGGATCATTTGGTTCCCTTCAAAATGGTTGAGCTAAATGGTGCCGATACACGCGTCATATTCGTGAACGGGCGCTGTCGATTGAGACTGGTCACCTCTTAACAGCCACTGACTTGTTTTAATCTTTATGCTTTGAATTGTTTTAATCTTTATGCTTTGAATTGTTTTATAGCTTTCCTTTTTTTCTTTGGATTGTCCTGACAAATAGAAGCACCAAGAATGTAACCAAGGTTAGGTAATACAGAACATGATTTAAAAGAGTGGCTGTGGAGTTTCTTGCACGTTCTTCTCCATAGAGATCGACGCTTTGGAACGTGCAGATAGCTTCACCTCTTTCAACTTGACAATTCAAAAGTGCCTGTAAAGGGTTTAGTTGAAATAAATGCTTTGAGTTTTAGTTGAGTTTGAGTTTCGAGTTTACCTACGTACATGTTCTTAATGTTGTTGATTTTATGATGAATGTAATTTTTTTCTTAAAATAAATGAATATTTTATATAAAAATTGTATTTTATTTATATTAAATACACTTACTCAAAGTAAATATCCAACTTTTTAATAAATCAGAATGCAATATATAACATAACAACTAGGTTTTTTGATTTGCATCTTTCTAGGGTAAAATTACACTGTACAACGTATTATACTATACGTGTTTTTTATTTGTAATCTTCTAAAATTTACGGATTACAAATAAACATAAACACCCTTTGTAAATAAATTTAACTGACCTAAGATACCGTACCAAAGTCAGTTACATTTATTTACAAAGGGTGTTTGCGTTTTACTCTGATTTGTAAGCTATTTAGTTTGTTTGAAAAAAAAAAAACAACTCATTTTTGGTGCTTATTATTTTTATACCGTATCGAATTTATTTACAAAGCGGCAATGTCGCACGCACGCTGAGCGTGACGTGTTCTCAGCCGGCGGTGGCACGGGGGGCGGCTTACGCGTTGCTCGCGCTGGCTTTTATGTTATTTTTTTAAATTATACGTGTTATTTTGTAAAGTTTTATTACCATCGTTATTTTACTTGGAGTCTTATTGAAAAGGCCCTAATTTAATCAACGAGGTCACTCCTTCGCTGCCAGCATTCAACAAGTTCTACATTTTTAGTCCAAGCGAGTCGAATTACGGGCGACCCGACGACGTCGCGACAAGAACAAACATATTGCACACGAGGCGGCCGTTACGTGGATTACGCAAGCACGACACGTGGACTCATGCGAAATATCAATAATTTGGAAGGAAAATAATTCACGGATGAAATACATGGATCATAGTGCCAACCTTTAGTGCAAAGCCTCCTCATTCCATTATAAATTCCCTATCTAGCGTTGGACTAACCTACGCTACGTCCCTTTGTTACTGAATTATTAGTACGACGAGTGTTCGATTCGTTTCTTATAAATCCCATTGTCAGGCCTAAATAAAATCAGGGGTAAATGTTTAGTATATTGTAACGCCTGTATGCATGGTTATTTATTGTGTTCATAAGCTCATATATATACCTATATTGTGAGAACGTGGTCGCTGTTGCCTTCCGCGGCTAAGCTACTTGGGGCACGTGGCGTGGCACTCGCTTGCTTGGTTTTTGTTTGCCTGTCTTTCATGCGCACCCTCGCTGCTTCCTTGCATATACGATTTAAGTATAAGCTTGCTTTTTTCTTTGAACATTTTTATATCTTGTCTTAAACTTTCATTTCATTAAATGGTCGTTATCATGGATTACAAATCGTTACTTAAAAATTGTGGAATCTATAAAGCTAAATTAAATCATATTTAGAAATAGCAACAAGTTGTGTTACTTTGAGTACCGTACAAAATAGTGAATTAAAAATAAGGTAACAAAAATAGAGGAGTTATATTCTGAATATGATAGTATACAAATTGACATAGAGAATGTATCTGATGTTCCAGAGGACCAGTATAAGGACGCAAAGAAGCCTAAAATAGATCTAAATGCAGAAAGAAAGTTCCACTGTATAGCAAGCATCTACATCTGCAAGAGGAGGAATGGATATTGATTCACATGAGAAATAACTCTACATAGACCAGTATAACTGTTGGTAATCATATAACTGGCATTATATTTACTCTCCAATCTCCATAACGTCCAACGACAGAGTGATAAGGATCAACCAGAAACCAACATGATGAAAAAGACAGCAACTACTTTTTTCAAGATACACTTCCAGGGGAACGATTATCCATTAAGCAATGAAAGATTAAGAGCAAAGTGGCTTGCGATAACAAAAAGCCATGACCTGGAATACAAGCTGTTTGTACAGGGGGATAATGCAAACTAGTATGGCACGATGGGCCCTTATCTGGACATGTTCTCCTCTTACGCTTTAAGAGTGAATGAGTTGAGGCTTGGCCATAATAACATGCCCATCACTAAGGTAAATGGTGTGCACAAAAGCTTTCATGTATCGAAATATGGTTTATCTGGAGCACACCACGTATTGTTGGAGGGGGCTGCCTTCCCGCCAGAAAGAAGATCATCCATAGTACAGAGCATCGGTCCAATGACAGCATGGATATGCATGCTCAGAAGACACTTTACTTGACAATTCAAAAGTGCCTGTAAAGGGTTTAATTGAAATATGTAAATACTTTGAATCTTGAAGTGAAGGCATGTACAGACGTAAGTACGCAGCAGCTGTAAAACGTGCGATGTCTCATATCCCTTGTATCGATGACATCATAGAGCTCATCAAAAACACTAGACAATTAGTATTGGAAATTTCTACATATTTTAACGACACTCATAGCCGAAATATTGTTGATAACTACATCTCGCCAAGCAACTCGAACGTTCTTCCCACTCACCATTTTCTCTGTAGTGTGGGCCAAACATTCAAACAAAAGAACCTTCTGCGACTTCTTTAGCACCACAGGGGCCGGGGGCTGGTATGCTTATAAGCATCCTCAATTACAAACACATTCACTGTTTGTGGGCAAATGGAGGAAGAGCAAGAAGCCCAGTTTGTCTTTCACGAGATCTTCGGAACTTAAAAAGAAGATCTTTCAATTTTAGCCAAGATTACTGATGTATCGAGATGGTTTACACGAGAGAAAATGGGTGGGTGTTAGACAACAAGGAAACAACTCCTGTAGCGTAAAGGGGAATTTGCCTTCTATGAAAATGTATTCTTAAATGTCCTGGGCAAACCAGTCTGGATTGTTATCAGGAGTCATAGACATCAGAGCTTTGATTACTCGTTTTTTGAACACATTGAGAAGAAACGAATCATGTCCAATACAGGCAAGACCCTTCCACAAATTAACATCATAACAAGTGCATTAGAAGATCTCAACGAAATCGTAAGAAAAGCTAATGGGAAAGTTGACATGGGAATCACCGGATGGAGGGATATGGAGACACGCAATTTAGGGAGACCCTGGAGACGAAACCAAGTGAGAATTGAGGGTACAAATAAAATGTTTTTGGAAATAATTAACTGTTGCTTTTCTTAATTATATGTTTATTCTACATGTATAAATTAGGAATATTATATTAGGTTAAAAACTAACACTTATATGGATTCTGTCTGAGACAAATAAATAATAATAAAAACAAAGTCTTCTTTTTTTGTATTCAAGTATTTTTTTTTTTATAAAAAATACAACTTGTAGAATGCTAGCAGCGAAGGAGTGGACTCGTTGATGAAATTAGGGCCTTTTCAATGAGGCTTCAAGTAAATTAAAATATCGACACAACTATAATGACCGGTGTCGTCGACTTCTCGATTGCTCCAACACGTGAGGAAAATTTGCGCATTGTTTAAAATTTTCTGCTATATTTAACCATATTTCAGTCATAAGCTCTGGTAATAATTCTGCTTTCATTATGTCCTAAATGGCAGTGCAAACTTCTCCTACCATTCTTCTGATAGTTGATAAACCGAACCTATGGCTGTAATGAATGTCAGTAAAGGAGCACCCGCTTGCCAGGTACCTGAAATATAAGTATTATATTTATTAGTAAAATTTTATTTCGGGTCAGTTATTGCAAAAAAGGTGGAAAATACTCCGACCCGCTTTTGTTAAAGAAAGACGGGGGCTAGGTTCTTCTAAGAGTGGCTCAATCAGCTGCTTCTAATAAAAAGCAATACAAATACTATAAACAGCTGTTGTTTCTCTTGCCGGTGGTCTTAACTAATACAACTCATAATATTATACCTGCAACCCATAAATATTCGCGGAAATTAAAACTAGATATATTATTTTCATTTTCAAATTCATAATATTACGGTAAATGAAGAAGACAAAGATCCAGTTGACAGGTCATATGAAGACAGTATGAGCACACCTCGACCAAAGAAGACTAAGAAAATGGACCCAACTGATAAGATTGGTGTGGTAGTTTTTAGTAGTTCATAAAATTACCTTAACTACACACCTCCAATGTTATGGACCTATGTATGTGAATATTTTCGTCATAGTAAATCTCTTTTACAGGACATGAACAGCATATTAAGCAGAAAGAACAGAATAAGCACTATAAATATAAATCAACCAAACCAAAAGGTAGATGTTGTTTAAAATCTTATTATTTATCTCAGTTTTAGCGCTAAAATTAGTTTGTTTTGTCATACAATTTTTGGAATTTGTTAGTACTAAGGTTATACCTTTTTTCAGGTCTATATGTGCCTGTTACGATAAATAAAGAGTTTAAAAATCTATTAAAGCAGCTGAAGAAGTCGGAAAGTGCTAAGGTGACTTTTAAGGAAAAATATAATCTTGCAAAGAAAATGACAAGAACCACAGCATTCAGCATTATGACCTCAAAAATGTCAGCTACTGCAAAAATATTTTGCCAAATGCTCAGAGTGACAAGAAGAAATCTGGAAGGCAATTCACACTTGACCAAACCCTCGCCTAAGGCTTATCGCTTGTTAAGTCAAATGTGCATTTTGCATAGTCGAAGAACACTGCACAAATTGGATTTAAAAGTTGGTGTGTTGGTATGAAATAATGTTTGAAAACTTAAAAAGTAGGGTAGTTAAACTGTCAGAAAACCACAGATATTGCTCGATTTTGTTTGATGAGATGGCGATTCAACCATCAGATTTGTTGAAAATTGAGAAAAACTGAAAAAGAACATTTGTGACCATGTCCTAGTTTTTATGATTAGAGGCATTGTCAAAAAATTCAAGCAGCCGATAGCTTATTATTATTACCATGGAAGCACCAAGACACACGAGCTAAAAGCTCAAATTAAAAATATTATTTTAAAAGTACAAGAAACTGGACTAAAATTCATAGCCACCATTTGTGACCAGGCGCCTACAATGTAGCAGCCATAAACTTTTTATTGAAGGAGGCAAGGGATTTTTTATAAGAAAGAGTAAAGCATACCAAGAAGGCTTCTCCAGGATAAGGAAAGAAACATTTTCCCCCTGTATGATCCACCATACTATATTAAAGGGATAAGGAATAATTTGTTAACCAAAAATTTGAGATACACAATAGGGTAGTTGACTAAAAAAATCTAATTAGTCCGTCGGATAGATTTCCAAAATATATTGTACACGTATTTTTCCTTTTTTCACGTAAACAAAAAATGAAGACGATACAGAGCGTTGAAAACTCGTGTGACGTCACTACTCGCTACAATTTTTACCGAGCCGTGACGTCACACGCGCCCACTCCTGATCTTTGATGCTTTGTATCTTCGACAGTTTTTATAGATTTGATAAAGGAAAAAATACGTGTCCAATATTTTTCTATAATCTAACTGATGGACTAAACATAATCATATATTTTTTACTCAGGAAACATCCCTATTAAAGGAAAGGAGTGCACTGCTAAATGGTCCCACATTGTGGCCTTATATAATAGGTACCTATCATATAATGGCGTCAAGCAAGTGCCGAAACTGACTGCTCTCCACTTAGGGCGTGGACCCATGTCTACGGTGCGGCGCCGTTTGCCGTGCAACGGTACGGCACCGCCGCCGGCAGGCGGCGCGGCGCCGTGCCGCACCACGGCGTCGTGTACCGGCGCGTGCTCACTATTGTGTTGTCAGTTGCATAGTTCGCACGTGGTAATTTTTTGCTTAAAATGGCGGATGATTTAGATTTAGACTTTTTGATTTCACTAGTGGAAGCACGTCCCGTTCTCTGGGACAAGTCAAAGGAGGATTATAAGAATAAAAATTTAAAAACAGAAGGGTGGAAAGATGTCTGCCTAAATATTTTTCCATCATTCGACAGCATGGACAATAAAGAAAAAACGAAATTAGGTGGGTATATACCTATTTATTTATCTTTTTAACTTAATAAAGTGAATACAATAAACGTAAAAGTGAAGTAAATGCATTAATGCTTAGTATTATTATCAACTTGTCATTTACACACACTCAATACATTCGGTCGGTTCGATCCGTGACCTAACTTTAGTTATATTTTGCTTAGTTGCCAACTAAGCGCACCGACATCACTATTAAAGTATTTACAAAATTCGTCCCTTATATTGACAGGATTTGTTAAAGAAACGTCGTCTGCTGTTTGTGGAAGGTTCAAAAGACAGTCGTCAATATATAACTCCTCTGATTTTTTAACTCCATCTCGACTTACAACAAAATTGTGTAAAACACAACATGCTTTGATAATGTCGGTCGCAAAATTATATTGAACATTTAAGGGCCGATGAATTACACGCCATTTATTTGCGAAAATACCAAAAGCACACTCGACATATCTTCTTGCTCGACTCAAACGATAGTTGAAAACCCTTTGTTCTTCACTCAGATGCTTCCCTGGGTATGGACGTATTAGATTGTTAAGTAACGGTAGGCCTTCATCAGCGATAAAAACATAGGGAACTGATTTTTGGAGCCCCGGTAAAGGCTTTGGCGCTGGTATGGGAAGTCGATTTTGCAATAATAATTCGTATAGTTTTGTATTGTGGAAAATGGTGGAATCACATTCCTTTCCATACGATCCTATATCAACATATACAAATCTATAGTCAGAATCCACCAGTGCCAGCAAGACTATAGAGTTAAAACTTTTATAGTTAAAAAAAAGGGACCCACTGTGGGCAGGACTACATATTCGGATGTGTTTCCCGTCCAATGCCCCCATGCAATTTGGGAAATTTGTTTTTACGTCAAAATCCTTAGCTATTTTTTCAATTAGCTCTTCGGTTATTTTTGGTATACTTTCACTTAAAAGAATGTCCCATAAAGCACGACAAACATCTCGTACAATTTTTCCAATTGTAGATTTTCCACGATAATCTGTGAATTCCATATCTCTGAATGAATTCCCTGTTGCCAAAAATCTGCAAAAGAAACATTTCATAAAGTTTTACAGGACTATTATAAAAACATTTTTTTTTATCAGTTCTATTTTTATAACGATTGTTACAGGTAATGACGTCATTAAAAAATGGACTAACATTAAGGATAATTTTTTCAAATATACAAAGAAGGTAGAACTTTCAAAGAAATCTGGAGCTGGTGCTAAACGTATAAAAGAATATCATTTGTATAAACAACTCATGTTTTTGCAAAAAAATGCACCAAATTTAACTGAAGATAGTATAGAAGAAGAATCTCAAACTCCGAACACAAGGTCAAGATATCAACCCTACAGAAAAACTACGCTAAAACGAAAACCAAGTTGCGATGAATTTGAGAAGCAAATTGTCGAAACTTTAGGTGCTTCTGAAAATCGACATCTGTCATTTTTTAAAGCCATTTTACCCTTTTGTGTTGATGGCAATAGGCTCGCTCCCTATTACATGGGAGTTAAACGCGAAATGTGGGTGTACTATTAAGTGCACCTCTGCCTTATGCTTCGGGGATCACAGGCGTGATGTTATGTTATGTTTATAAATTATTTTGTACAAAACCGGTGTTTATGCTATTAAGTAGCTCATATGTTTATGTAAGTATTTGTTTTATTGCAGATATGGGAGTTCTGGACAAAGCGAGTCACAAGACGGCGGACCTCCTTATGTTTTTCGACAATCTATTTGACAGTGTTAATGGCAGCTTCAGCGATATTAAACATGGGAAAATGTATCTCGCTCCAGCTACCCCAACTTCACCGCATCAAAATTTGTGGAATTACAGTATCCCTATCATCAAAACTATGAGATTTGTAAATGGGAAAAGTCAAGAGTAGTGCCTTCCTTATCTAGTTGGATAAAAATTATATAAAGGTTTAAAAATGTTGTATTTTTTTACATTCAAAGGGGATCAATTCCTTATTACTGCGTAAATTCAACCAGGATCCATTGGGGAACTTTTTTGGAGCAATTCGAGCTCATGGCCATAGCAATATAATGCCCACGTCGTCTGCATTTGAAGGAGCTTTTAAGACACTCCTAATTAATAAAATAACTTCTTCGTGTTTGTCTCAAGTCGCTAAAATCTTTTTAGTCAATCTAAGAGACAGCAACTGTATGTGAAAATAAAAGAAAGAAAGAAAGAAGGAAAAATATTTATTTAGGACTCGCACATTAAACAAAGAAAAATAAAAATAAATTAAAAGTATTATTAGTATTATGAAATAGACTCCACTCACATGTGTATGGAACTTTTAAATGAAGAAGCGTTATTAAGAAGTAAAACTCCCGTGGATATGAAAAAAAGCGCAGCAATTGGTTATTGCAGTGGTTGGATGGCACAAATTGCAAAAAAAAATGTGTACAAATACAATTAATAATTGAAATAAATGATTTGAATTGAATTGAATTGAACACATTTGCACAGAAATACTCAAAGAAAATTGTAATAAAACTAATTTAAGTAGATAAATTAATTAAATAATTACAATCAATTTAAATTTTATCTCATGTGTTGCACATAAAAATTAACTATCAAATTTTTTATTAAAAAATTAACCTTAATTTTTTTTATTAATCACACTGGTTAACAAATTTTAAGGTTTTGTTTATCCATGAAATGATTTGTGCTAATTGCAAAAGAATACCTCTAAACACACATTTTGATGTAAATTTTAAGTCGAGTTAGCTTGCGTTTTTTGTGGAATCAAATAAAAATCTTTTGACTTAAGATAACATTGTATTCATAAATCACATGTTATAAAATTTAAAAATGAGTTAATATATTATTGCTTTTGGGTGTACTATGCCAAATCGAATAACAAATAATCGAATATTAATTGATCGACAACTATAAATCGAACGTTCATAATATCGAATGGTTATTAAATCGAACATTCAATACATCGCACACTCAATACATCGAGTGTTCAAAATATCGAATGTTTGTTTGATCGAGCGTTCAACGCATCGCATATTCATTCTACCGAAATAACAATATATTAAAAAAAAAAAACAAGTAAAACACAAAATTTACTAATAAATCACATTTTAATCTTTAATTATTATCTTTTATATGTAGGTACATTTTAAAATTTTGTGTGAATAGCAATTGCACGGAGACACTCTAATAAATCCCTGTTTTTTTTTATTATTTAATATTTTTTCAACCGCATTATCCCTTTTGCCTCTTTTTTTGTGGAGTAGCCCTTCCCAATCCCGCGTTTACCTTTTCAATTGTCCTAATTGTAATAGCTTGCTCCTTAACTAAAAAATCTATGGTAGCATAAAGACCCCGTTTGTGCTTATCAAGCAACGTGTTCCATCTTCTGTGCCATCCTTCAATGTTGTTTTGAGTTCTAGGATAACCCAGTGTATTATTTTGAAACACAGACCACAGTGAAGGTGGAAACATAGGTGATGAGCGTGCTATGAGTAATTTATTATTTTCCGTCTCACGAGAATGAATATTTCCCCAAACATAATATTTTCCAAACCAGTAGGTGATATCATTTGCCTCATTGGGTAACACTTCTTCTCTTAATTTATCGAAAGCATCTGGTATCTCTTCTTAATAATGTGTCATAACTTGACGGCAAACTCAGCATCCTGGCCATATTTTACTTTGCAAACCATTTTGTTGAATTTGACGCCATACATTTTGACCTAAGTGGAATAGACATCATTTGTGTTGCGCATCAGGAAATTCTTGTTTTACACCATTAATTACTACCATCTCGAAATCCGTCATTATTAATCGGGGTTCAATTCGATACCATATTCTAGAGCATATGCCTTTAGAGCTTGAAAAAAATACAAGTAACAATTTAGCGTCTTCTTCGTTAGAAACGCATATACTAAAGGTACGAAATAACGATCACTACCCGTGTCCACCAAACCATGTACAGTATATATTTGTCTGAAAAGTTTTGGACATGTTTAGTCTTTGATGGTGACTTTGCCATGTTTTGTTGGAGGTTTGGGCTGCCACAAAATTTCTTATGAATATTTTAATTAAATTGTCGTTGTAAGTACCTGCTTTTATTATAACTAGGTACACCAGATATGAAATACTTACATAGTGCATGTGCATGAAGGTTGCTTAACAAAAGGTACACAGGGTGACGGGTAATTTAAAAATAATGTTTTTGTTTTGCGTCTGTTAGAATTAAATGTGAAGTGATTTCACAGTACTTTCTATTACATTTTTTTAATTTCCTTTTATATCTTAAGTGTTGTTTCGATTGGAAATAATATTTTAGATCGTGGTAATTACTTCGTTTGATTTTCACAAGTCCCATAAATGGTCCAAAATGATTTTACTAGACACTGTTTAACATTGATGGGACGTGTATAATTCGTTAAAAGTTGTAGTTGATGTCCAATTTACCTTTAGGTTAATATCATAAGTACCTTGTGTACGAAATATTGGCGAAATAAACATTTTGTTTTCCTTTTTTAGAATATCGAAAAACGACGCCGCCGAACTTTGTTAGGGAACAGAGCATATAGAGATACTGAGCTTTTTTTTTCTGTGTCATCACTACAGCTAACAGCTGTTTTATAGTACCAAGTCCTTTTTGAAATTTTAATATTAAATATTTAATTCCTTTATTTGTAAGGCCTATTTCCAATTACTTTTCAAGTTAATAGAATATGTATGTGCATTTTGTGTTAGATATGTATATTTTTGTGCAAAAAAGTGTTAAAATAATAGTGTGAATCGGTAACAGGTGAGAGGTTACCGGCTCAAGTGAATTGTTGCATTGTCGTCTTGATATCAGGTATAATACTTTATGTTTTACTTGGTTTTATAAAGTTTACTGTTATTAATATTGTACACTTTTTATACGGCTACTTATTGATTCCATTGACCTGAACTTCTTAACTTTGTATCTTTAAATTTTTCCTCGCCTAATTATTTTTAAAATTTTACTTTTTTAATCATGCCTATGACTCTGACGGCTATGCTCGCCTAGAAGAGTCTAAACTCAATCTGGCTTTGATCGAACTAATGGTGTCCAAAGAGTATTCTGATCAACTAAAGAAGGAAATGGATGACAATGAAAGGGTTCGCCTTGAAGCTCATGAAAAAGAATATCACCATCAAAAATGAAATGGCTCAGTTATACAGTCAATACACTGAGGCCACAGAAGACCGGGAAATGCGAGATCTTAAAGTAGATTAGATTTGACTTGGCCAGTTTTTATCAGAATTAAAATGTCGAATAACTTTATAAAATGACTGATGTAATGAAAACTGGCCAACTCAAATCTAAACTACTTTAAGATCTCACATTTTTAAATAACAGCAATTGTTATAGGTATCCAATAAATCAAAGAAATAGAGTTTAATACTTGCACATAATGTTATTTTGTTCCTATAAATATATATTTCGATTTTGCATAGAACTTGGCACTCATTTAGATCTCCATTCTTTTTGCGGCGAAATCCACAGCTAAGCATAATTTTTGTATAGAACTTGGCTCTCCTTTTTTGCGTTTTATGATTTTGGTGGGATATCAAAAAAGAAAACTAAATAAAATAATAATAGGCAGGTTTTGACATTTAATGTTTTAAATACAAAATAAAAACTGGGCAACATTATTATCAACAACTTTTAATTCAATCTGTCTAGGTGTCTGTAGGGCATTATTTTGAAAGACATACATGAAACAATTAGCCATACTTAATCATTATGACCTGCCTATTATGTTTGAAGCACAGGCTTGAAAGTTATGTAATTTTCTACTTTAAGTTAGTGATAATGACTTTATACTAGCCCTCAATAAGGTGGATGTTGGCTATTCAACGAGGTTAGGCGCACCATTGAGTCAATGAGATGCAAGTATACTAAAAGGGATAAGGCGTACAATGCCACATTCGCAAAATGACAAATTGAAAGCAGACGGAAACGATTACTTACAATCTTGGGCCTAAATGTAAGGAGATGAAAATGTTTGTTGAAATGTTGAATGTTGTGTAAAAAAGTTTGAATTAATAGATTTAGGCTTGTCAGTCCCTCTCTGAAAATTCTGTAAGTTTTGACAATCTGAGAGCCGAGTTAATAGAGGTTTAGTAAAAGTAAGTTTATGTTACAATCTTTATCTAACATATGATTGAAAATTGTTACATCATTTAGGTGGCTAGTTGCTATCCCACAATTCACACAGCAATCCATATTTTTAACAATTTCCAATACACAAGCCGGCAGTAAATCCAAAATAACAATTCCAAGTCAAACGTGTGAGCGATCTTCGGTGTCCACAGTGAAAGCAAGGGTCGTACAAGGTAGGCAGGGTCAGAATCCGTAAAAAACTAAGCAGTGCTCGCTGAAAATGAATAATAATCGGGAATACTCAAAACGCATCGGAAAACACGAGTGTGCAGCCGGCAATTATTGTCTAGTTTCAATGTCAGTCAGCTTTCATGCCAGTGACATAGACTAAAAATGGGGTACTTCCAATAAAAAAAAAATTACTTACGAGGAAAACAAAATCAGTGTAATGACAATTAGACTATTTGTTATCCTATTTGTGTTGACTTATGCTGTTTAATAATTAATTACGATTTAAAATGGATCCAGAGTTTAAGATTGTTCGTAATCAAAAGGGATACAAATCTCTGATTTGAAAAAAGATTACTGTGTGGCGGTGTGTAAATAGAAAATACTGTAGTGCTTTAATACACCTTGACGACACAAATCAAGTTATAACAAACAACATGTGGTTTTAATCGCTACAAAAGTGAAGTGTATCTGTGTATAACTTTATAAGGTCTTTGAAAAAAGCTGTTTGCAAAGATTTTAATTCTGTGAAAGAAAATTTTGAAAAACTTATTTATGACTAGCTGCTGCCAGCGACTTAGTCCCCGTGGAATCCCCGATTTTAAAACATTCTTTATCGCTGCTCCGCTCCTATTGGCTTAAGCGTGATGATATATAGCCTAAAGCCTTCCTCGATAAATGGTCTATTCAACCCAAAAAGAATTTTTCAATTCGAACCAGTAGTTTCTGAGATTAGCGCGTTCAAACAAACAAACAAACTCTTCAGCTTTATAATATTAAGTATAGATTTGAAACGAATATTTCCTGACATTGAAGACGGATTGCCTACATTTGAATCACTGAAAGACACATTGACAGGTCACGCAAATAGTTTTTAAATACAGACAGGTTAAAGCACACAAATACAGCAACAGTTAAAATATCCGAAAGATTAGGGAAACAAATTTTTGTATGTTCTTATAATATTTGCTACAAAATTAGCTAGAAGAGTGATCCAGAACGAACGAGGTGACTACTATGCAGACGGAACGTTCAAATCATGTCCGTAGTCCATGTTCAAGCCACAACTAGCTATGCGCACGCACACACCCGTAAACCCACCGCCGGCTACGTACACACACTACGGTGCGCGCCCGCCATTTTGCAAGCTCGCCATCGCCACTCGGCAGCGCCGCGAAGCCTTGTGTAGACACGCTCCGCACCAAACTAATTGTAATTTTTTATTTCATAATTTTGTAAGAGTAAACCTCTATTTCTAATAAATCGTGGCACTTTAGTAAAAACTATTGTATCATTTAACAGTCCAAGTTTTACAATATTTTGTATATATTAACCAATTGATTATATGTGAGGACGATGCACCCAACTAAAACTAAGTACTATACTACTAACAGGTACAACAAGGTAATGACAGCAGAGCGAAGCAGTAATGCTAGCAAAGGAGGAGGCGGACCGCGTTCGGGAGAGTGTAACCTCACGCTCCAGCTGCCGCAACAGAAGAAGACGCCCCGGGCGTCGGGAAACGCAGGGCGATTCCCGGCCACCGTAGACGCGGGCCTGCGGTGGCGAGCCCTCCGATAGCAACCAGACCCGAGGTCGACGTCGCGTCGTGTTTCACGCGCGCCGCAAAGAAAACGAGGCCCCATAGGGTCAGTGCCTGCTAGGGTTGCGGAATTTGTTCGAAAGATTCACCGCGGCCCTGAAACGCATAGGGCACAAGAAGGACCACAGGTGGGTTTTAGTCAGTAAGAGACTGACACTCCCTTCCGCTCCGCCCAGGGCGGGAGAAGTCATTTGATAATTTCCCATCCAGAAAAAAAATGAGGTAAAATTAATGAGCAGCACACATGTCGGCTGTCACATTGATGGTACATGCGTCAATAACATGAGTTATGCGGACGACATGGTGTTGCTCAGCCCATCGATAGGCGGGCTGAGAGATCTACTATCGATCTGCGAGACGTATGCGGAGGTGCACGGCCTTAAATACAACTCAAAAAAGAGCGAGATCTTAATTTTCGAAGCACATAAACAGCAGCCCCGTCGTGTACCTCCGGTATATCTCAAAGGCGTTGTGCTCAAAGTGGTTGATAGTTTTAAGTACCTGGGACACCAGTGATATGTGTGATGATGGCAACATTGAGCGCGAGCGCAGGGCGTTGGCGGTGAGGAGCAATATGCTAGCCCGAAGGTTTGCTCGCTGTACGGCAGACGTCAAAGTGAGTCCTTCTACTCGGGCGGCCTTTGGGTATCATATACGCGCCGAGCCTACAACATCCTACGCGTGCAATACAACGACGCTTTCAGGATGCTGTTGCGGCTACCGCGGCGTTGTAGTGCATCTGGCATGTTCGCTGAGACTCGCACGGATGGCTTTCAAGCTATCATGCGTAAGAAAGCGGCTTCCCTACTACAACGCTTGCGCAACACTAGTAACAGCATCCTGAAAATGATTGTTGGCAGACCGGACTGTCCCATCCAAAGACACTGGGTGAAGATAGCTATAGGTTATTAAATTAATTAATTAAGAACTAATAATACTAACATAACATTTAAGAAAAATCTGTTACTAACGTACTAACAATATGTGGACTATTCATGGTCTGAAATAAAGATATTTTATTTATTTATTTATTTAATAAATTTGCTAGTCAAGGACATAGAACTCACATTTTTACAATTTTTTTAACGATTTGATTTATGGGTGATTTTCAAAATGTATGTACATTGTGAGACGTGAAAACGTCCTCCGGAATATTGTCCAGGCATAACATATTAAAGTCCAGGCATAACATATTAAACAATCAAATTATTTTTATTATCATTAAATAAAAGTTTATTGAGAAGGATTTCAACATTTCAGTTAAAAAAAAAAAAAACAATTTGTCTGAAATATATGACATTTACGCTCTTAGTGTCATAATATTTCCATACACCTACCTTGTGTCTCTAAGCGAGAGCACGTTACAAAAACTATCATAAGGGTTAAAATACTCACTTTATTATTATAAGTTCTCTTTGCATAATATCTTAATGGCTGATTACTATGTAAATTATCCAAATTAGAAATAAAAAACTTAATGTAATAATTAAAAAAAGCCTTTCAAAATGTGTCCTTTATTTCATTCAATTTTGTTGATCATTATTGTAACGCAAATAATAGTAGATATTTGAGATTCTTTACTGGCAACACAGACCTGTCAAAGACACCCAATCAGATGACAACAAAATACTACTCCGCCATTTTATCTGCAGGTGCCATTGTTGTGAAGAGTGAGTTTTTTGCGGTAAAGTGTTTTTTCAACAATAAAGTTTTCATTTTAGTTGATCAGCTATAGAAACAACGGTAAGTCTCTGTCTTACTATTTTTGCGTAAATTCAAAGTATAATATTTATTAGATTTTATTACTGGAGATAGACAAGTCCAATAACATTATTTTTAACCTTCAAATGTTGAAGGTCGTTCTTAAACAAACCGTTGATTTTCATTTTTGTTTCGTAACGATTTGTTACATATTTTTGTTGCGTAACAAAAAGGATGTAACAAATATGAAGTAAAGCCGATTTCATAATGAAATTAATTTTTCAATTATACAAGTTCCCTATATACAGGGTAATGTTTTAACTAGTGCGCATATTTTTTTTTGTATTTCTGTGTCAGCAATAGAACGTATTTTCATGAATATTTTTTATTTACTTAACATACTAAAATATGCGCACTACGTGTAAAATCTTCCTGTACATAATGGTGCGTCCAGATCTGACGAATGCACTGCTCGCGCGGTTTATGAGCAGCTCGCGCACAGTTCGCGAGATGCTCACGAGCTGCTCGCCAACTGCGCACGAGCGTATTCTTATCAGATTTATTTCTGTAACAACTCACTTTGACTTCTGAGTTTCGATAACTTCTCCGGACTAAATTTTTTTTATCCACTCAAGCATCCTTTTATGAAGTAGATCTGTGAAATAATTTAAAAAATATTTTTCCTGTTTGCTCTTGATAGCTTTATATTATTCAGCTAAAGCTTAATTTAAGCTACATTTACAAAATTATCTACTTTTTTTCGCTCTTTCTCTATGCTAAAACTTAATTATTAAATATCTGAATTAGCTTTTGGTGTTAAAATTGGTTCAAGAATTTCCGATTAATTATAAAGGTACATACGGTGAAGAAATAATAAAACATCATAATTATGTGTTTGTTATTTCTTCACTTATATTGGATATTTAAATTTTAGTGGCGAAGCCACTGTTAGACCCAGTTAAGTTGAAGATATATAAACAGTTTTGTCATAAGTATGTATATAAGACACTTATTAATAATACCATGTTTTTTATTATGCAGGAATGCCGATGACTAACGCAGAAAGACAGCGCAGGTACAGGGAAAGATTAAAGTTAAACAATCCCGAAAAGTATAAAGAAATCGAACAAAAGAACTTGGAAAGAATCAAAAGTTAATATGTCTCAGTTTCCAAATTAACAGAGAGTCAGAAAGCTTTAAGGAGAAGGAATTGGCGAAGGTTGAAGAAAAATCACAAACAAAAATGTCAAGATATCAATAAAGATCTAAAGCAAACAAAATCTCGAAAGTTATATTTACGAAATTACTATAAGTTAAAAAAGAGATTGAAAAAACAAGCCTGCAAAATAGAAAAACAAAAAAGCAAATAGCGGCCCTAAAAAAGAAAGTATACAGACAAAACATTCTTTTACAATGTCAAAAAATTGACAACTATGAGAAATCGGAGTGCGGTGAAAGTCCTGGACCAATTTCACCGAACTCAAAAGCTGATTCTGTTGTCCAAAAACTAAATTTTAGCACAGTAAAAGATACAGTAAAGAGAGTTATTCTAGAAAGTATGGTCTTGAATGAAGCGTTAGCGGAACGATATAAGGCTGTCAAGAATAATGAAGAAAAAACATTTTTAAGAATATTTTTAATTCAGATTTAGTACGAATATATAAATTACGATCTCGATTAGGGTTGTGTATTGGTTTAAAAGGAAGAGTTCGCTTTAACAAAAACACACTAACTGGTAAACGTAGTATACTAGCAAAAAAAATTCGCGAATTTTATTTACAAGATGACGTAAGTCGCTGTTCTTCTAGGAAAAAGGAAACAAAGACGCAAAAAAAAATAAAAATGCAAAAGCGTTATCTTGTTGATACTTTGATTAATTTGCATAAAAAATTCAAAGAAGATACAGGTATCCAAATATCTTACGTCACATTTGTTAGACACAAGCCGTTCCACATTGTTACACCACAACTCAGAGACCGAGATACATGTGTCTGTAAAATTCATGCCAACATGGAATTTAAATATCTCGCTTTAAAAAAAAATAAAAATATTAACATTTCATGACTTAAATGACCTTGAAGAAGCCAAAGTATGTGACAAACGATCAAAGGAGTGCATGTATTCTGAATGTGATGTGTGCAATTAAATATCTTTGAATTATAATAAGTCAGGAAAAAAAGCAAACATTTTGTGGCTTGAGTGGACTTTTAAGAATACTGAATACGAAAAAGATAACGTAATAAAGAAGTCTAAACGAGTAGTTACAGAAACAAAATCGGATAAATTAGCAAACTTTTTATGTCTTTTTGAATCAGAACTGAAAAAGTACATGATACATGTTTTCAACATTGCCCATCAATACAAAACGTATAGATATCTCAAAGATCATCTTGAAGATAATGAAGTAGTTCTTCATTGTGATTTTTCGGAAAACTACACGTGTAAACTCAGCAAAGAAATTCAAGCCGTCCATTTCAGCGCTTCCCAATACCAAATTTCATTACACACTAGTGTTGTATGCAAAAAAGATAAAAGGCCAAAATCATATTGCACTTTCTCGAACTCTACAAATCATACACCTGAAGCCATTTGGGCACATTTGAATCCAGTTTTGATGGATATAAAAAAGAACTATCCAGAAGTGACAATTCTGCATGTATTTTCCGACGGACCCTCAACCCAATACAAACAAAAAAAGAACTTTTTCCTTATTTAAAAAAACATTGAGCGATTTGGAATTTGTTAAAGGAACTTGGAATTTTTCCGAATCTTATCATGGCAAGGAACCTGCTGATGGCGTAGGAGGTGTTATCAAACGACTGTTAGACACAAACGTATCGCATGGAAGAGACGTGACAGATGCTGAAACAGCTTTTGCTCTTCTGAAAGATAAAAGTAGAGTAACGCTTTTTATCGTCAAGGATACTCATATAAATATGATCAAAGAATGCAATGAAACCGCCCTGAATTTTTTAATACCTGTACCTAACTCACAAAAGTTACACCAAATACAGGCTATGAATGACGACACTAATGATATATATTATAGAACTTTAAGTTGTTTCTGTAATAGTTCAGGAGAAAGAGGTTTCTGCGATTGTTTTTTTATTAAAAAGCACTGCTTATTAATGCCACCTAAAAGAAAACGAACTCGACAAATAGCTTATTCTGACGAAGAAAAAACTTTTATTTTGCCATATGTTAAAAAGATCACACCCAGAGCTGCCTTCGAGACACCTAAAGTATTACATAACGAATCGTACTCTGTAACATTAATTGTTACATGTCTTAATTCTTTCTAATAAAATAAAAAATAAAATAGAAATAACCTAAGAATACTATTTACAATTATATTATTTACAAAACCAAAACTATTTACAGTATTAAAATAAAACAAAATGAACTAATAAGAACGCATCAATACAGATTTCTGGCCAGCTACATTTTAACACCAAGCACGTATTTAAGCAAGCGGCATATTAGGCACCCGGAACGAATTCCTTTGTTCTAGCTTCCACGCCATCGCCGTCAGTACGAATTTGGCTGCCAAGGCGAGCGCACGTCTATTTTCTGAATATCCAGTTAACCGGAGTTTAAAGTCGCGAGCGCGATTAAAGTTTTTAAAGGCGTCCCTACCGTTCCCTCGACTTGTTCAACATATTCAGTGTGTGTGAATTAAACCCCAACTGGGGTTTCACGTACCACTTTAATCTCCTGCTTCCCCGCGGTGGACTATAGCGGGTCTGCCCACGAACCCTGCACCAGCACCTGGACCTGTTCTCGACGCGCGGGCACTCTACTCTTGCAGCGGCCAGTGACGTCAGGGGAGTGCTAGACCAGGAGGAGGTTAATCGCTGCATAGGCTCTAACCCATCTACCGAGCTATATTTTCTCGAAAAAATAAACTGTTCCAACTTCGAACTACCTACTTTTATTTAATATCCTCCTAGGAATACCGGTGCCTAGGTTAGGTGGGATAAAGTAGTGTAGCAGTAGCATGGTACCGGGACACTAGCGCCCTTAATCGTGGTAGAAATACAGCTGATTAATTCCTCCTCCTTTGCTTGTGGGTTGTGTATGATAGTGGTTGTCTGTGTTAAACGTCTTTATTTTTTTATTTTTGGTTTTTTCCGTTACTAATGTGTACGTCACAAGCTTTCAATTTTTTTGTGTCAGTTTATGTTGGTCATAATTAATCTACCCTACATTAACAATTATTAATTTAAAGTCGTTTAGTTGCATAGTTTGTTCAAATATTTTTGCTAATGTTTTTGTCTCGGGCACCTAAAACGACGCTTTTATTAAATTGCTTCTTGTATTTTTTTTTACATTGTATTCACATTAAAATGAAAAAGTAATTTAACGATCATATAGTACACATTAGTAGCAACAACAATGCGCAATGCTACAACTCTGCGAATTCCACCCAAACTAAAGGATTATTATTACAAAGTTTTAGCGATACAGACGACGATGTCTCCAGTTTACAAGCACAAAATGACTCCGCTCCATCAACAAGAATAGTTAATCGAGTTCACACTGGCCTCCACACATTGTTAAACCCTTCCAAACTACCGTTGGAATCTACCGCCTTAGTGAAAAAAACCGAAACACAGTCTGTTAATATTGTAAAGAAAACTAAGACACAATCAAGCGCACCAACTATTTTGTCTAATATAAAAGTAAATTATTCTCTTGATGACATAACAAATCTAATAAACCCAAAACGCTACAACGTTTCTTCAAATGACTTGACTAAAACATTTCCAGAATTGTTTGGCTCTACTTCTACGCCAAACACGAAGCTAAAAAAAGACCCATGTTCCTCTACATCACAAGAAATGGATAAAAATAACCGTGGTAGAAATTTTTTTTTTAGTCTTAGTGAAAGTGACGATGATTAAGTAATGTTTAAATGCTTGTAAGTAATAAAAGGACTGGAAAGAATGTCACAATTCGATTAATGACACATGTTGAAATAAAACTTTATTATCTAATATTTCTGCCATCAATGGTTATTTTTGTTATTATTTTGTGAAATTATGAGAGGACTTAAAATCTTATTATGTTACGTGAGATTCCAAAGTTTATATATTATTTTTTTTTTATTGAATCCAAAGTCTTTTTGTGCCTGAGATATTTGTTTAGACTGGTGATCAGTTGCTATGATTCCTTATTTGTTAGTTTACATGATATTTTCTAAAGTTTAAAACTTACTGTAGTTACCCGTATAGATATTACACTTAATAATAATTATAAGTGACGTATAGATACTACGAGTATTTTTTATTTGGTTTATTCTTAATAAAAAAAGAATACTGATAAATAATAACTAAATTTACTATTATTTTTATAATGACGTATTAAATGTAAATTTTACTAATTTGTAACTGTAAGTTCCATCACCAATGGTTTGTTTTATGTAGGCTAAACATTTTAATAAGTATTTTATGACCAAATGGAAAGCACACTTTAGAATAAATTACTAAGACTGATTTTGTAACTCAAAAGACTGCTTGTTATAAATGATTAAGCTCTGATTTCATTGTTTAAATAATGTCGTGAAATAGCACTTATATTTCATTTTTGTTATTTTTTTTGTAACGTTGGTCACTTTTGTAACGATATTCATTTTTGTTTCATTTTTGTAACTGTACAAATATTTTAAAACCACCCTTATATAATTATCAAGAATGGATCAGTGTGTGTTAAATTAACTATAAAAGATCGTAACTACACATGTAGATGTAGATAAATCACATATAGAGACCGACAAGTTTGGCTTTGTCTACTTCACCCAATATTGTCTTATGGAGCAGGACCAGCATGTTTCCAAGCATTCTTATCTTGAATATAATCATCTAGCTTGTAGTATGCTTGTTTACAAAGTGTGCTTTTAACATAGGTTTTAAATTTCCTTTCATTTAATTCTAATATGTCACAAGGTATTTTGTTGTAATATTTAACACAGTGCCCCATGAAAGATGTTCGAACTTTGGATAATCTATATAATGGTTGATCTAATTTATTTCTATTTCTAGTATTAAAATTATGTCTATCACTAGTTTTGCTAAAGAGATGTCGATTTTCCCTCACATACATAATATTATTACTGTCATAATATTAATCTTTTTAAAAAGTTCCCTAAGAGAATGGCGGCGACAACCTTTATAAATGGCTCTGATAGCACGCTTTTGCAGCCCGACCCCACAGCAGAATACCGTAAGACATAATGCTATGAAAATAACTAAAATAGACCAAACGCGCGGTTTCTACTTCTGTTAACTCTCTTATCTTTCTAATAGCACAAGCGGCTGAGCTAAGCCGCCCCGTAAGAGATATTATGTGGGGTCCCCATTGCTATTTCTCGTCTAAAGTGAGTCCTAGGAAAACCGCCTGATCAATAAATTCCCGTTTTTGTCCATTCAATACGATGTTACATTAGTTGCTATTAACTTCTACTATCATATAAAGAATTGGGGGACAGGTATTTTAACCTAACCTTGACGTCAGAAGAATTTTCCCGTGTGGTGGTATACATACAACCACGTGTCACTCGTGAAGCTTATTCCTTGTTAAATGACAAATGCTTGAGAATATTCTCGTACGGTTACACTAAAGTACTACCCATGTGGTTTATTTCAAGCTCGATTAAATAATATGTGAATAAACTCAAGGAGTTTTATTTCATATAATGTATCAAACACACTCAAAACTATTGTTTAGAACTATTCGTACTTACAGAAACATCTGCGGGTTGTCATACACCAGTTGAAACAATTTCTATTGTAGAACCAGACCCGGAACAAACTATTAAACCAAGTCCAAATAAACTGGTAGAACTTGAACCTTACCCAGAAAAAGAACTTGGAACAGATCCAATTCCAGATTCCCAAGCAGAAATTGTACCAGATGAATTGATCGATGAAGTCTTGGAAGAAGACCCCATTAAATTAAAGAAATATGGGGATAATATTCATAATGACATAGCATCCCGCTGGGAAAATATTGCAAAAGAAGGCCTAGCTAAAGAAGCTAAAGCAGAACTTTTAAAATCTTTGCTTATTCCAGAAAACTGTAAGTTCTTAGATGCCCCAGAGCTAAATCCAGAAATAAAAGCGGCCATATCTGAGCCTGTGTACAAGAGGGACAAGATTCTAGTTGGCCAACAAACCCTTCTGGGTCAAGCCACCGCCTGCATAGCAGAAGCTTTCAACGCCATGCTCAACGATAGAAATCGAAACTTGGAAATTACTAAAAACATTAGCCAAGCAAGTTGCATACTATGTGAACGTGTTCACATCAAAGCTACTCTAGACTAAACACAACATTGACAAACAGCTGTTTGGCGATAATTTAGGTGAAGCTTTAAAGGCAGGTAAAGCTATAAAAAACCGGGTCTGAAATCAGATTTTCCAAACTTCCACCGGAGAAACCAAATACAAAACAACCAGCTTTAAACTACCGGGGCCCGCCTCGCAGGCAGCAGCAACGGCCAGCAGTACCGAGTGCGGGCAGAACGACAACCAATAAACCAACAAATATATCTCTCAACGATCTTCGGGCTAAAAGACACGATAATACCCACACCAGAAATAGAGAGAGGTAAAGTGCGCAGGAAGACTCCCTAAATTCTATGATAAGTGGCGTTCTATTACAGACAATAGTACCATTTTAGATTGGATTAAGATACCAATAATTGGTATAAACTAAACATCCACTTAACTCAAATTTTTCAGACATAGAATTAAAAATCTATTGCTCACCTATTGAAAATTGGTGCAATAGAAGAATGTCAACCCGTTGACCATCAGTTTTTATCCTCCATATTTGTAACCCCAAAACCAAACGGAGATTTTAGATTCATCCTTAACCTAAAAACACAACAAATAATTATATTAATACTTCACACTTTAAGTTTGAAAATATTAGAACTGCCATGAAATTAATATCCCCTCATGCTTTATGGTAAAAATTGACTTAAAAGATGCCTATTTTTCCATAAACATACATAAAAACTCACGACACCTGAAATTTATATGGCAGCAAAAGTTTATTCCAAGTACCACCATTTGGCCTTAATACTGCACCATATGTATTTACAAAAATAATTAAACCTATTATAGAATACCTTCGTTCCAAAGGAGTCTTATGTACTATATATTTAGATGATGCACTCCTGATTTCAAAATCATTCACAGACCTGATTAATGTATTACAAACCACAATTAACTTGTTAACGTCATTAGGATTTATTAAATGGATTTCTATGAGAGCATACTTACACCATCCCAAAAATGTCAATTCTTAAGCTTTATTCTTAACTCATCAGAAATGACCATAGAATTGCCACATGAAAAAAGATTGAGGATCAAAAATGGCATTGCTTACTTTCATAATTAGGCCACTGCAAAATCAGAGAATTTACACATTTCTTAGGTATTCCGACATCAGTATATCCAGCTATTAAATATGGGTTATACACAAAAAACTTTGAATTAATAATGATAACTATAAGTAATGACTTTACCCAAAAGCCTTCAATCAGACTTTGATTGGTGGTTAGAATACATAGATAACTCTAATAATTTACTCTAATAAGCAAAGAAATTTTCTCAGATGCCTCTTTGACTGGCTGGGGTGCTACTTGCAACTCACACTCTATGGGTGGACACTGGTCTCAAACATAATGCAAAAATCATATAAACTACATAGAATTGCTTGCAGCATTCTCTGAAAGCATATGCTACAGACTGCAGTAACTGTCAAATTCTTCTTAGAATTGACAACACCACTGCCATTCCATACACCTTTATGAAATAACTCGTAAAATATGCCAGTGGTGTCAACTTTATAGCGCGATCTTATACCGCGAATAGCCAGATGGTGGCTCCTTGTCCAAGATTTCGATTTCACGGTTGAATATAGACCCGGAACTCAACTTCAACACGCGGACGCTTTAAGTCGCAATCCCTTACCATGCATTGAAGATGACAAAATAGAGATAAATGTACTTAACATTCATTCAGATGCTCAAACTTTGCTTTCAGTACAATTGTCTGATCCCAAATTAAAACTTATCAAATGCATCTTGGATAAGAATTGCTTGGAGGCAAAAGATATACTAAATAATTATTCTCTTAGAGATGGCAAAATATACAGAAAGGTGGGGGATGATTTTAAATGGGCAGTACCACATGACGCTCGATGGAAGGTTTGCCTACTTTGCCATGATGAAAGCGGTCACTTTTCTTTCGAAAAGACCTTAGATAAAATGCGGCGAGACTATTGGTTCCCGGGCATGGCACGTTTTGTGAGGAAATATGTTCGGGCATGTATCCAATGTGCCTACGCTAAGGAGCCTTCCGGTAGGAAACAGGGGATGTTACATCCGATACCAAAGCCTACCACACCTTTCAAAAGTATCCATATCGATCATTTAGGTCCATTTGTACGCAGCAAGAGCGGGAATACTTATGTATTAGGCATAATTGATGCTTTCACAAAGTTTATAATACTGAGGGCTGTCAGGAATACTAAAAGCAAAACGTCAATACAGGTTTTGAGAGAATTTATAGGTTTATTTGGTTGTTCAAAAGTCATAGTTTCCGATAGGGGAACTAGTTTTACTTCGGATGAATTTAAGCGTTTTATTGACTCAAATCAAATTAAGCATGTCAAAAATTCGGTTGCCACACCTAGGGCAAATGGACAAATCGAGCGGTATAACCGTTCCATTCTAAGCTCTCTAACCGCTTTAAATTTTGATCAAGACGATCGTAATTGGGATTCGGAACTTAATAAAGTACAATGGAGCTTAAATAACACGCTAAACAAAGGCATTGGTAAAACACCAGCTGAGGTGGTATTTGGTAAGCGTACTGTTAATATTGCTGAGAACCATTTGCATGAAGTTTCAACTAATTTGGATGTAGATAAAGACATAAATGAGACCCGCAATGAAGTAGCTTCCCATATCAGGAAGGAACAGGAGTCGATGAAAGCTCGGTTTGACAAGAAGCGATGCGCTGCACATGTATATAAGGTAGGAGATTTAGTAATGGTGTTGAAAAACGTTCGTAACGTCGGTACTAGTAATAAACTCGTGCCTCCTTATAGCGGCCCCTATAGAGTGTCTGCTGTGTTGGGTAACGACCGTTATGAAGTTTCTAGTGTTGACGGACTTTCATGCAGGAAATATAAAAATGTTTATTCAGCTGATAAAATGAAGCCTTGGATACGATTAGGGCCCATTGATAGTTCCGATGACGAAGGTGAGGATGTTGATGACGAATCAGGTGCTGAATGATGGATGATATTTCTTAATCGTGCTAATTTACTTACCTTTGTTATTTTTCCGTAACTTTACCTTTGATTTAATGTTCTTACACTCACGCATTCGTTATATACTTACGTAATTATATCAAATATCTATATTTATAACAGTACTTGTTAGTAAACGGGAATTTTACTGTAATTAATGATAAGCGGACCGAGATTGGAAACTACAATCACAATCATACAAGCCTGTGGACTGATGAGCGGGGCAATCACTGTTGCTCTACCTTTCTACACGTCAAGATTGTCCAGAAGGCCGATACACCGTGTGTGTACGCGGTAATATACGTCAACTACAAGGCCGATACACCCTGTGTGTGTACGCGGTAATTTCGAAGCTGTGTGTATTCGCTAAAATACTGGAGAAAATTGTGCACACACAGGTTTATTCAGCACTCAAGCATATTTTTAGTGAAAGCCAGCACGGTTTCGTGTGGGGTCGGTCAACTTCATCGAATCTCACTGTCTGTAGCGACTACATCTCCGAGTGTATGTCACAAAGGTCCCAAGTCGATGTTATATATACCGACTACAGCAAGTGTTTCGATCGGATAGATCACGGGATCCTGTTACATAAACTTTTATTGGTGGGCATCAGGGGCGATCTTTACCGCTGGTTCAAGTCTTATGTGGAGAACAGATGCCAAACTGTAGTTCTGAACGGATACCGCTCTAAACCTATAAATGTTACATCCGGGGTTCCCCAAGGATCCTTGCTAGGGCCTCTGTTATTTAATATTTTTATTAATGACATCTCTTCATCTTTCCGCTATTCAAAATTGTTATTATATGCTGATGACATGAAGATTATGAGACAAATAAATACCGTGGCAGATGCTCAATTATTACAGATAGACCTTAACAATCTTCAAAACTATTGTATTACTAATAAGTTGGACCTGAATGTCTCTAAGTGTTATGTCTGCTCTTTTACTCGGAAACCTATCCCAATCATCCATAACTACATGCTTTTGGACACAGCACTAAATAGGGTCAACACTATTAGGGATCTAGGGGTTACCTTTGATGCTAAGCTCCTCTTTGATGCACACATAGACAATATTGTCAAGAAAGCATCAAAAGCACTTGGTTTCATTCTCCGTGTGTCCTCAGAATTTAAAAATATAAAAACTATTAAAATATTATACTGTACTTTTGTTCGCAGTCATCTGGAGTATGCCTCTCAAGTCTGGAACCCCAAGTATAATGTTTATATAAATCGTATTGAGAGCATACAAAAAAGGTTCTTAAGGCACATTCAGTATCGGTCTAAAACATTTTTAACTAATTACACCTATCGTTGCAAAATATTTCATATCCTTCCACTCTACGAAAGGCGAAAGATATCAGATCTTGTGTTCCTCTTCAAAGTAGCCAACGGAACAACTGGTGTTACCGAGCTGTTACACAAAATAGGGCTGCGGGTGCCGTCTGCGTTTTTACGTAGACCTGATCTATTGTATACCCCAGTGGTAACCACTGCATACAGGCGGAACTCGTACATGCTAAGAGCGAGTCGTATGTACAACGCAATCTGCCGGGAAGCTGACATCGACATTTTCAATACTAGTGTTGCTAAGTTGAAGAAAATTTTATCTAACAGCTTCTTCGATCATAAATAATATTTTTTCTGTTTTTCTTTTGTTAAAAGTATAAAGTTAGATAGATTATTTTTATTATTGATTAGAACCTTCTGCTTCATATTACTACATGTGGAAACTTGTAATTGGCCTTATTTTGTCTAAACTTTTTTATTCACTGTATCTGCCTAGCTGTAAGTTTTCCTAAAATAAATAAAATAAAATAAAATAAATAAATAATGTAGACCACCACGAGGCAAGTACACCCTGTGTGTGTACACCATAATATACATCAGCTGCAAGGCCGATACACCCTGTGTGTGTACACGGTAGTGTAGTCCAGTACGAGAAAGGACAAACCGTGACGCGAAAGAATCTGTGCCTGACAAAATGTGAATAGTGTTTGAGTGTGTGTCTGTGTTAGCGTTAAAAGAAAAGTGATTAAAAACATTAAGCAATTGAATGGGGTCTTTCAATATTCAGGATGGCCGAAGGCAGACATACATAATTTTATATCACCAGAAAAATATTGTTTAAGTACATTTTTTTTTCTTTTCTCTTTGTTAATCATTTGTGTCACTTGTTTTTTTACTTTATTTTTTGTTTGTTTGTCAAATGTTATCGTTGTTGGCTAGAAGTTTTCGAAGTGTGTTTTTATGTCATTTTAGAGAATAAGTGTATTTCTTTGTAATAATAATAGTAATATAGTCGCCTGAGGTCAGGCTAATAAAGTTCAGGATGGCCGACTGTTACAAAATACATTATTTAATTAGCCTTATTTCTTTTTATTCGTAAAGTAAATTAATGAAACTTACTTTGAATATTTCTGATATAAATGAATAATATTGCACTAAAAAGTACGTCAATTGTACTGTTCAATATTTTGCATCAAATTACCTATTAAGAAGAAATGTGACTCGTTTAATTGATGTTAATTCATTACATTATTTATTATGTTATAATTTTCTAATTATTTTAGTCAGTTCTATTGTATCGAGTTTCTTTAAGATAAATAAAACGTTGTGTTGACCGTGCGGACGGAATGGCATTCTGGCAATGGCGACAGAATACAATTGTTGTTAGCGAGAGTTTTTAATAAGAATTGTACTCGTTGGTTAAGAATAAATGTTCAGTTGTGTTAGAAGTTGGTTTTAATTATCACATGGAAAGATAACAAAGTTGTAACATTGCTGTCGTCCTATATTGGTGCTTTTGCCCTTGAATAATGTATCTAGATTTGACAAGAAAGATACAGATTCCATGTCCTAAGATCATAAGTGAGTACAATGCGCACATGGGGGGCATGGATTTAATGGATAGTTTTCTGGGACGATACAGAATAAGACTTACGTCGAGAATGGTATATTCGTATTTTTTATCATCTTTTAGACCTGGCAGTCATAAATGCGTGGATTATATATATATAAAAAAACAATGAATTCAAATGTATCTAAGAAAGATATCCTCAATTTAGGCACATTCCGAAATGAACTGGCCTACGTCCTCTGCGACATGGGAGCAGCAAAAGAAAATAAAAGAGGTCGGCCAAGTTCAAGTGTTCTAGAAAATGAAAAACAGTCCAAAAAAAAAAGAAGTACTGTAGCAGTTGCCCCACCAAAGGAAGTTTGGAGAGATGGGCAATCTCATTGGCCTTTGGTAGTGTCACGTTTTATTTTTGTTAATGAGGGTGTATAAAATAAAACGATCTCAATTAAAGTTCAACAGAGGATAACTAATTTATATTTAAAATTTTAGCAATAAAATACGAGAGGGTAGGTGGTAAGGCCAGCTCAAAGGTCGGTCCACGTAACGGGCCGTGAATACCGCACTCTCCTGCTCGGTGGCGGTCAGTGATATCGGTGAGGCTTCGGCGTCTGCTCCCCAGCAAGGTAGCCCGGAAGCAATTCGGCTAGTCCGCTGTGTCGATCTTCAGCCACATAGAATTTCCTGGAACCACCGTTCCAAATCGCATTAACCACTTATATTGCAAAGCCGCAATTGAAAGCCTTCACCTTACAGAACAGCCTGTTGCAGTCCACTGCTGGACATAGGCCTCTCCAATTGCACGCCAGTTAGATCTATTGATGACCTTATCACCTTGGCTGTTGATGACCTTACAGAAAGAGGTTGGCATCTACTAGAAGGCTAGTCTAGGTTAAGTAGGCTTTAAAGAAAATAAAAAAATTGGAAAGTTACTAAAATTATAAAAGGTAGAAGACTAAAAGATTTGGTGTCCGTGATAGTTTACATCATGAACAAATTTACAGATTTAGGTAGGTGAAATGAAATATTCTTTATAACGGTGCAAACAAGCGTACAATGGTAATGGCGACAAGGAATAAGCACATCAACACAGCATTATCTTCAAGCTGCGGAAGGCGGCGGCGACTGACGTACACAAACTTAAAAGATAGTGATTAAAATTGTACAACTCACCCAGTACGGGAAAACACTATGCACTAAGGTTTATTACTTTATTTAGAACATAAAGTAGTTACTTAAAATATAAAAGAGATATAATAAGGAGTACGAGTACGAAGGTGTAGGTACACTTCTATGGTTCGATACAGAACAGTAGTACGTGACGTCTCAACAGTGGTTCGAGAGCGACTGGCGGCTGCCCGGCGAGGAATGAATCGCAAGCGCTTGTCATAAAAAGTGAAAGGGATTTTAAGTAATGTATATAAAACAGTGCGCTTTAAGTAATCGCTTTGTGTGTTTGTTCGTAATTTATTTTTGTTTGTTTTATAGGTTAGTTCATTTTATTTATTTTTGTTGTTAGTTTTAATATATGCAAGATTGTATTATTGATCATTTAAAGATATATCGTGACAGTAGGGGGATCCTTGCAATGCAAGTACCCTTATTGTAAAGGGTATTCAACAATACATTGTTCTAAATGTAAAGTAAACCTTTGCCTCAATCGAAATAATAATTGCTTCAATAAATACCATAATGAGTTTTTATAAGTTACTACACATTTGTTCCGAGCACGTTAGCCCTGAGTGCATAATGATGTAAAATTACATCAACCCATTTTATTCAAAAAATATATACCTAGTGTTTTTATGAATATATTTTTTTAATTATTTTTCCTTTATTTTAGACCTAATCATACACACAAATAAATTTAAATTGCTTAAAAAGCAAAATTCATGCATTTAAGGGACTCCTCCATGCCTCAGAAAGCACAAACTTTCTGAGGCATGGAGGAGTCTCGGTAGGTTAAGATGGTCAGCCATCCACAGACATTTCATGAGGTTCTGTGTATAATTATGTGGTGCCGCGCCGCCGACGACACTCCCCCAGGGCTCAATTTTAGGTCCCTTCTTGTTTCTCATTTATATTAATGACTTGCCATACCTCATAAAAGATAAACATGATATAGTGTTATTTGTAGAAGACACGTCGCTTTTGTTTAAATTAAAACGCCAGCAGATGGTTACTGACAATGTAAATAATGCCCTTGCAACTGTAGATAACTGGTTTAAAGTTAATAATCTTCTACTAAACGAGAAAAAGACAAAATGCATAAAGTTTACTTTACCTCATGTGCGACAAGTGAACACTGTTGAATCGATAAAGGGTGAAGAGTTGAAACCCCAAGATACCACAGTGTTCTTAGATATTACTTTGGATGCGAAGCTTCAGTGGGGCTCCCATATAGACAAACTGTCAAAAAAGCTCAGTTCTGCAGCATAATAGGCATGTTTCCTGAGTAAAAATTATAAGATTATGTTTAGTCCGTCAGTTTGATTATAGAAAAATATTGGACACGTATTTTTTCCTTTATCAAATCTATAAAAACTGACGAAGATAAAAAGCATCAAAGATCAGGAGTGGGATCGTGTGACGTCACGGCTCGCTAAAAATTGTAGCGAGTAGTGACGTCACACGAGTTTTCAACGCACTGTATCGTCTTCATTTTTTGTTTATGTGAAAAAGAAAAAATACGTGTCCAATATTTTTTGGAAATCTATCAGACGGACTAATCAGATTTTTTTAGTCAACTACCCTATTATGCATTTAGGAAAATTCGTAGCTTAACTGATTTAGAGACGACCCGTTTATTATACTCTGCCATTTCTGTTGTGGGGAAATGCCGCCAATATTCAGACAATGTCTGTCTTACAAAAAAGGCTATTCATGCAATTTATAAATGAAGTCCCAGACACTCCCTCAGAAACAAATTTAAAGAGATTAAATATGTGTGTACTGTGCCTCCCCAGTATATTTATGAAAACTTCTTGTATGAACATAAAAATATTAATCTGTTTAAAAAAATACAGTGATATCCATAGTAAATACTAGGAACAAACTCAATTATGTCGTTTCTAAAACCAGGCTTAAAAAAATAGGTATAATAATATATAATAAATAGCCAATGTATACATTTTATAATAAAATTCACGAACAAAGCAGAAATACCTTCAAATTATTTATAAAACTTAAGCTAAAGAAAAATATTGAGGTAACTTCCTGACTAAGAACAAGAAACTAAATATACCGTTGACAACGCGCTTCTAGACTACTTAAGAGAAATCCGGTCAGTAAATCCTATTAGGAAAATAAAAAATAAGAGTCAACATTACACCCGGTGCTTCGGTTTCTTCCAAAGAAATAGAACTGTTTATATCGAATAAAAGAAGTAACGCTAAAAAACTTTCTATAAAAACGGTACTCAAGGAAAATCGTAAGTTTTAAATCATCCTAACGACTGAAACTGAAATACCCATGGTTTTGATGGCTACACCAGAACACGATCGTAGGTGTACACCTGAAAATGAAATTACTACTGCATTGTTACCTTCACCAGGATCTGAAACAGAAACTTATTATCCTTGGTTTGCGTCTGAAAATGAAACTGCCGCTACATCATCTACACCAGGTCCTGAATCTATTGTAAAGTCGGGTGGAAAAAAGTTACAATTTATCTAAAATCAAGTATAGTTCACTGAATCGCGCTTTCTATTTGGATAAAAGTAATCTTAAATTGCACAAAATAGATACAATTCACAATATATTTTCATCACTTTATCTGTGTAAACTGCCTGATAATAAAATTGAAATTGGCCCAGAACCATCAGAATTTATTGATCATGATCATGAGATCATGCAACATGAGGCTGAGCTAGTCACAAACGAAAATAAATACATAAGTCAAGTTTGTCGTGATTACAAAATTAGTAAAACTTCTCTAATAAGATTTATTGCACGCCTTAACCCTTAATAAGGCAAAGGGATCTATATCCCTTTGCCTTATTAAGGGTTAAGGCGTTTCCCACCAAGACTATTTTGAAAAACATGTTTATTTTACATGAAAGATAGCCCATAGAATGAACGCAACCGAAATATACTACTCTTTAGAAGAATTTAAATTTCATAACTTGCAACACTTTTCAAAAAATTACTACCTTATATTGAAATATCAATGTCAAAGTTCAGTGACGTGAAAAAGTGCTAAAATAACGGTCGATTTTTGGTTACTTCCGAGAAAAAATCTTTTATTGTTCAACGAAAAATCTTGTAAGTAGATTATGTTTCCATCTTATATGAAATGACAACTTTAGCTATGTTTTTTTGTTGATTTTATGCGTATAACATTGATAACAGCATTAAAATCTGCGAAATACTAAGTGGGAAAATTATTCCCTTGGCCCGATTGAGTTTATAATTTATTTCTTATTATATATATGAAAGTTTGAACTCACATACAAGTCAATACAAAATACAAATAATGATAGAATGCTGAAATTTGAATGAAAGTAAGCTTCTTAGGGGATGTAGATGTGGTATTTATATGTAATAATTTATTTGTAGGATTCACCATGAATAAGAAAACACGCCCACGCTCCATACAAAATTGCCCATTGTCCTGGGCAATTTTGTATGGAGCGTGGGCGGTCCGCGGCCAAGAATGTTTTTATCATTTATTGGTGTGCTTTAGTCCTACAATTATTGTGGACAAGTCTTATTACTGTGGTGACAGTAAAAGACATTTTTGTGTTTGAACATTTTTATCGTTTTACTTATTATTCTATTATTTCAAAAGGAAAGTGAAACAACAAATCTAGATAGTCTCAAAGATATTTACTATATAATAAATCACATAATGTATTATTAGTAAGCACAATTACCATACTATGTATTGTAATCTACATGAAACCTTTATTTTGATATAAAAAAGTTATGTTTAATAAACTATTATTATATTTAATTATTTATTACATAATAAATAATTAAATATAATAATATTGTAGGACCACATGTGCATTTTTAAAAATAATTAAGACATTTTTTTTAAAAGGAATTGAGTCTATTAGTTAGTTTGTGATTTTAGAGCATGTTTAGCCTAGTTCCTCCTACTCATGCTCTAAAATCGCACTTTTGATTTCTTGCCCAGCCTATATACCATACTACGCACATAACATGTGCGCAGCATCCGACCGTGCGCCTACCACACAGACACGAACAATAGTAAAGGGCGATAGCTTCTCTTCCGTTCCTTTGTCGGTCAATAATAATGTAGGAATAATAGGTCCTAGATCTTACGTGCCTTGACTGTATTCGAACGCGTAACAACCAAACGTCTTGCTCTGCTATATATTCGATAAGACTTATTTGTTGCTCTCGGTACACTTCAATATTATACAAGCCCTGTACTAGGTGCTCAGCATAATAACTGCGGGTTACCTTGATTTGATACGTACCGAGAGCAAACAAAATAAGATCATCCTCTGAAAGAGTTGGAAAATCGTCAAAAATAAGGTGGTCACTAGTAATGCTTTGGAACGTTGCTCTTTGTTTATTCATATTATTACGAACAACGTAGTCCGCCAGGTGATTGGGTCGATTTAAGTGGTCATTTATAATGTCTATAAATGTAGCTGCATGTACGCTATCGTGTATCGGCTCCTGGAAAGCGTTATTTAATGCAGCTGTTATTTTAAAGTCTACGAACATGTGGTTTAAAGCCCGATTAAAATAATCCTGGCGGAACAACTTAAAGTCACGCTCAAATCGGCCGTTTATTACTTCTACCACCCAGCGGCATATGGTGACCAATCTAGACCTATTCGCTTGTTAGTTGATCTACACCGCGTCCTTTACTTTCAGGCATGTAAGCAGAATACTTCAATTGGGACAAATCGGGGAGGGCGTCTCTAAACCCACGATCTAATATAAAAACATCACTTTGACGAAAAAACCAATGAAATGTACCTTCGTCATTATATATCATTCTTTGTAAAATAGTTACATCTGAGTCAGTAGCCGCATATGGTCCACAAACGTCTTAAATATAACCATCGCAGCTTACAATAATAAATGGTTTAACAAGGTTTGAGTATTTATGTAAGCTATACGTTTTGCTCTGAAAAGAATAATTCGAACTCTTCTGTATGTAGATGTATGTGCCATCCATTATTACAATTGCTTTTCTGTCTTCTAATGTTGAGTTTGGTTTTCCAAATAAAGCATTCGGTACGTACAGGTTGCGTTCAATAAGCGTTCTTCTGTCGACGTAATCGAACCCTAGGTGCCTAGGCACAAACTCAGCACATAAACAACCTCTTGCTTTTTTTAAATGCCGTTTTGTTGTGTTGATGGCTTTGTAACCGTGTCATAAAACGTTTAGAAGTTAGGGTATAAAACATTAAATATAATAATAACATAATATATTATTACGTTATATTGACATTCGAATATTTTTTTTCCTAAATGGAATACAAACGCCCATAGTAAAAGATGTTCCTAAATAACAGTACTTTCATTTGACACTAAATTAGTTGATGGCCGCCGACCGCCCAGAACTGCCCATTGTCCTTTAGGGAAAAGGGAGTTAGAAGATATCATGAACAACCTGTCAGATTTATCCGATCTTGGCTCAGATGATGATACCTATTACCAAACAGCCCCTGTAATCAGCCCGGCAGATTACCAGAATGAGTCTCAAGATTTGTTTGTGTTTTTTTTTTTGTTGAAAGGCGTCTTGAAGAGTTGTTTGGTATATCTGATAACTTGGAAGAAACTATTGAAAGCCAAGAAATATATTCAGTAGAAGCACTCACAGATATTTTAGAAATAAATAGTCCTAGACCTATTGGTAGTGTGGGTGAGACAACAGGACAATATGATGTTCTTCCAACAGAGGAAAATATTGCAACTTATGAAGAAAGCTTTGTTATGGATTGCAACCAACGAGAAACTGAAATAGAGCAATGCTTAGATGATATCCGTGAAGAACACTCCCACTATACTCAGTGGCGTGCAGTGGTTCGAGTTAGGGTAGGCCAGAGAAAATGTCAAAAAAAAACACACCACATTATTCAGAGGTCTAAAAAACTGGCGATGTAAAATCAGCGGAATTGAAAAAAAAAAACACAGAAATTTGTTGCTTTTTTGTTGCTAATTAGTTGCAAAAAAATATTTTTTTTGCTCCAACCGATCGCAAAAAAATCGGCAATAGCGCTAACTTTTCATTAAAAGATAGCGTGGAAATCACTGGATGTGGACTGATCGATCAAGCGAATAGGGGTCAATTTGTTGCTAATTTATTGCTGAAAGATGCTAAGAAGAAGAAATTTTAAAAATAAAAATTGTTTTTTTTTAATTATGCCAAAATAAATAATGTCCACGCCAGCTTAACTCTCGAGTTTTCCGTAAAAAGACTATTGTAAAAATTAGTTGCTGCTCATCTAAAGCTAGTTTGAGTACAGGGAGACAGCAACAAAATAAAAACCGAAAGTCAAGACAAGTTGGAGATCGGTTTACAAAAAAACCGGCCACGCTAGCTTAACTAACGATTTTTCGGCGGACAAACTAAAGTGAAAATTTGTTGCTGCTCATGCTACGGCTTGGTTTAGCATAGAGAGTCAGCAAAAAAATAAAAACCGGAAGTCAAGACAAGTTGGAGATCGGTGTACAAAAAAACCGGTCACGCTAGCTTAGCTCTAGACTTTTCCGTGGAAAAACTATAGTAAAAAGTTGTTGCTGCCCATGCTGCGGCTTGTTTTAGCATAGAGAGTCAGCAACAAAATAAAAACCGGAAGTCAAGACAAGTTGGAGATCGGTATACAAAAAAACCGGTCACGCTAGCTTAGCTCTAGACTTTTCCGTGGAAAAACTATAGTAAAAATTTATTGCTGCTCATGCTGCGGCTTGTTTTAGCATAGAGAGTCAGCAACAAAATAAAAACCGGAAGTCAAAAAAAGTTGGAGATCTGTTAACAAAAAAACCGGCCACGCTAGCTTAACTAACGATTTTTCCGAGGAAAAACTATGATAAAAATTTGTTGCTGCTTATACTGCAGCTCGTTTTAGCAGCGATAAACTCGCGTGGGACCGCCGGAGCCCTGCAGTGCCGGAGCCGTGACAGAAACCATGCCTGCCGCATGTTGCATGCTTGCTTGCATGCTGCGTGCTTGCTTGCATGCTGCGTGCTTGTTTGCATGCTGCGTGCTTGCTTGCATGTTGTATGCTTGCTTGCATGCTGTATGCTTGCTTGCATGCTGCATGCTGCATGCTTGCTTGCATGCTGCATGCTTATTGCTTACAAAAACCACATGTGTATTTCGACTAAATCATTATTAGTGTAGTGAAACATTAGTTTAAATAAAATTAGTGCATTTGAAAATTCGGCGAGATGAATTTAGTTCAAATGAAATTAGTTCAAATGAAATTAGTTCAAATGAAATTAGTTCAAATAAATAATTACGCTAAATAAAAATTTACCAATGAATTATTCGGTCAAATGAATAATTCTTCGAAATGACTTTATCGCAACTAAAATTCGATTTAGTTATATTATATCAAACGTTGTTCTATCAAACAAGGGTGAACCGACTAATAAAACACTTACTATTCGTCTTATTACCGTACTAGTTACCAAATAGTAAACATTTAAAAGTCAAATTTGAAAATGAAAATAATATATCTAGTTTTAATTTCCGCGAATATTAGTGGGTTGCAGGTATGCATCATGCAAGATTACAAAGCAACTGCAAGGATTTTAAGCACATGCAGGAAGGCAAAGCAAAACCCAACACCATTACCGAGGATGCCTCGTGGAGAGGCGAAACACGTGTCGGTAATGGTGTTGGGTTTTGCTTTGCCTTCCTGCATGTGCTTAAAATCCTTGCATTTGCTTTGTAATCTTGCATGTGCATAATAAAGCGGGCGGGAGGGAGGTGCATACCTGCAACCCACTAATACCTATTCGCGGAAATTAAAACTAGATATATTATTTTCATTTTCAAATTTAAAATGGATTTCCGCAAAGTAACGCCTGACTCAATCAATTTAAAAGTCATACCTAAGTTACAAAGTAAAACATTGAAGAAATCGCATTCCATGTTGCGTTCAGTAAATGTATTTATCATCAGTCATAAACTTAAGTACATCATGCAGCGGTCAGCGTATAACGTGAAATGATGTAATCCGCTTGTCGCGCCGTACGATGTGTGGAGCGCACTACAGCTTTTAACTTATATTAGCAACCGTACAATTTAATGTCATCGGTGCCTTGGAAACAGCTAGAAGTCGATGCTGATTGGGATTTCCATACATAAAGATATGGTTTCTTTTAGATACAGAAGTTTTGGATTTGTGTACCGATAATATAGCTAAGATAAACTTACACTGATGAACTAATATCACTAGGCGAATAGCAGGTGTAGGTTAATGCAGTGCAGGTGGTGTAGTACCTACCTAAGTACCTACTAGAGGTGCGCGCCGCCGCGGCCCGCCGCCGCCACCTAGCCGTAGCGCGCCGCCGCCGCCGCCGACTGTTCGAAATTTTGCGCCGAGTTCAGTTCCGAGAAGTGGTGGGGGTTTTATCATCTCAAAAAAGATGCACTATTATTAATTAATCTCTGACTTGTTTTCAAAACAGAGTTAAAGGAAGTGCTTCAGATGACAAAACGTTGATCACGTTGGCTTTGAAAAACAATATGTTGGCCAAAATCGACAATAGGTTCCCAAACAGAAACGCTTGTCACTGCATCTTTGCTAGACTGCCGTCTTATGAGGCTTAAAGAAATAGACACATATGTACCTCGAAGCCAAAGAGAAGACACTTGCAAATATCTTAGCAGAGTGCGCATTAGAAATAAAATCCATTGAGACCAAGGTCAAGATCCACAAGAATTAATCCAAAGCCCAAGTACAACAAGTAAGGAATCACTACTAACTCGGCTGTCTCGCAAATATAACAACTCCCAACATCATTCAGAGAGTGTTGAATATATCGACCAAGGAGTCTGGAAATATATCGCAACTGCAGATCCCGCAGAGGTGCGGACGGCGAGCTATGGGTAGCTCGCCGTCCGATAGCAACCAGGCCCGGGTCGACGGCGCGTCGTGTTCCACGCGCACCTCAAAGAGCTGTCAGCAACGAAGACGGGGCCCCATAGCGTCACTGCCTGCTAGGGTGCAGGAATTTGTTCGAAAGAGTCACCGCGGCCCTGGAACGCAAAGGGCACAAGAAGGATCACGGGTGGGTTTTACGAGTAGTCTGACACTCCCTTCCGCTCCACCCAGAGTGGGAGAAGTCATTTGATGATTTCCCACCCGGATTCCACAGAGCTCGAAAACGGCGATGTCCTGGCCTACTGGAAGAAAAGAAGAAATACTTACCCATGTCAGCCTTAGCACAGGCAGTATTATGCATTCTAGCAACAAGCACGCCGGGTGAACGGTTGTTTTGTTGCAGGGCTCGTAATTACTGCAAAAAGATCTTGCCTGAGCCCCCGGAGACTAAATAAAATAATATTTGTCCATGACAATAACTAGGAATGCAAAAAAGATGTCAAAGACGTGATCCTTGCTTGGTTTTAATTTTGTAATAAAGTAACTTTTCAAAAATGGGATTGTTTTTAATATATCACCTAAATTTACAGTTGCTAAACGAAAATAAGCTGAAATTCTCACGCCGCCGGCGTCACGCCGCCGCTGAGGTAGTTTTCAAGGCGCGCCGCCGCTGGTTTTTATAAACTCGGCGCGCACATCTAGTACCTACACCTGCTGTTCGCCTAGTGAGAAAACGATAAAGGTATACATATATTATATACCTACTCAGTTAAATCAATACAGACTAAAAAGTATTATTATTATTTATATCAAATTAAATAATAGCAAAAATAAAACATGAAAATAAAATCCAGACTGGAGCAAATACTTATTTATTCCGTGCGGGAATCGAACCCGCGACACTTGTGGCACTTAGTAGCTGCACGTTTATAAACTAATATTTACATTGTGATGCAACGATACGAGCTCTTAACAATGCGACAAAACCTGCTGTCGAAAATGTAACAAAATACTGGATCGCTTTGAAGATTGGGAGATTTACGATGATTCTTGGTTGCAACATGCCCTAAACTTTCCTAAATGTGTGAAGGGAACAAACTCAAAAGTGTTTGAAATACATACCCTATTAGAATGTATATGTATGTATGTATACGATGTCACATTGCACTTAAAAAGTAAAATTATCGGTATATAGTATAGACGCACCGTGAATCACAGCAATTTAACTCAAACATTAGAGTGCAAAGGTTTTAATTGTATCTCTTAAATAAAAAACTAAATTAATATTAATATTATTATGTTTCACTTAGTGAATTCTGATTCAGATGGCATTCGTAAAATTATTTGCAGGAATGCTAAGGGTGAGATAATATATATTCAAGATATGCACTCTAGAAAAAAAAAATATCGAACACAGGTGAATTAAAACATCAGGATAATTATATAACCCAAAAAGAAGATTTATTTTACCAGAAGTTGGAAGATTTAGTAAAATGTAACTTGCAAAATACTCACTACCTTGTACTCAAAAGCCAAACTGGTGAGGATCTTCGAACATTCGTTAAAGTTAGCAACAAACAGGCTGATCATGAAAAATCGATTGTGAGTTCGTCAAAGACAGCAACACATGAGTTACCTGTATTAGAAGATATTGATTGCTACCAGATACTGCCAGGAAACGAAATTCGTTTCATATAATTTGTATCACAATCACTATATCAGGTCTACTCTATCATTAATTTTCTTTGTTTATTTTTAGCACATTTGTATGTCATTAACATAGTTTTTAAGTAAGATGTAATACTAACACTATATGAGTTTTGATGCCTATAAATAAAATCATTTTATTCCTATATTCTTGTTTAATTACAAATCATAGACCGATATTGAAGAGCCAAGGTACATGCAACTTCCTTTTTAGAATTTCGCGTCAGATTACTGCGACAGAGCGTCGCCACTATCCAAAAATGGAATTGTAGACTGTGTGCTTATTGTATTATAAAGAACGAATGATTATAGACCTTATTTAAGGAGAGCTGAAAATATAATTTACAAGCCAAATATTAGAGAAACATTGAAACAATAGTTGCAAATACTAATATAACCGCTACCTTACATAAAAGTAGTATAAATAAGCCCTTCAATGACTCAGTCATCAATCATAAATCGGTTATTTGCGAACTGCTGCTGTTCTTGCGTTGCTGACAAGTTCTGTCATCGTCAGTGATTAAGTGCGCAGGTCTAATCTTCCACAAGTATGTATGTACCACACTTTTTATATTAATCACCCTTGTAATTTATTTATGAGTAAATATAATAAAATGCAGTAATCGAAAGTTAAGTTCAGGGTTCGATTCCCGATTTTAAGTATATTTACAGGTTTTATTACTTACTAGTAACTCAGTGATCATGTAGACTACAATTGGTTTTCTTTCATACGTTCCCTTTATTTACTCATGGGTTCGATTCCCAGATCTAATTTAAATGTATATATTGAGTTGTTTTACTTGCTTCTCTTCATAAACTGGCTTAATAACTGTTACTTCTATAAATATTGAACATCATGAAGTACTCACGCCGAGTTCTAGAGCCAAATAACATCAGTGTAACTGTCGAAGGAGAAGTTTTGGTTTCGATTCCAAATCTAGTTAAAATGTATTATTTTACTTGCTTGTACCTACTCGTGCAGCAGTTTACCGTTACTTCTGTTGCACAACATAATGTCTTGACGCAGAGTTCTACAACCAAATTACGACTTATTCCATTTTACTAAGGACCGGTTATAATTCAAGGACCGACTTTTAGATTGAGAAAATTGTTAGAGTTTGTTCTATTTCTTTGTCTTTACTTTTAGGAATCTTTTATTTTCATAACTTCTTACCTACTATTTCTTTTCATTTTAGGTCGACATTTGTGAACCCATTCGAGTCTGATGTCGAGTCGCAACCCAACGAGCCCTCTACATCATTTAAACCGAAGAAAAAGATTAATTCAAAGCCGAAAATCAAAGCAGCTAAAGGAAAATCGAAGAAAGTAACTGTTGCCTCAACTCAATCTGCGAAAGAACTATTTGGTAGTGAGTCGGATTCCGAAACAGATACTTCACCAAAGGGGCCTAGAAAATTGAACCGCATTCGCATCGCTGATTCTTCGGTGAGTTTGTCAACGTTAATAAGATATTTCATAAAAACTTTGTGTTCAAGAATTATAATTACCCACAAGATTTGAATTTGTTCCCAATGCTGCGCCAGCCTCAGTTCGAACCGACAACTTGTAAGTGAAGGCTGTTAAACCACTGGGCCACCACTGATCTCCTGGCCTATTTTCATCAATATGTTTATCTAATATTATTTTATAACAATGTTTACAGGAGGAAGAGGGAGATCTTGAACCGGTGAGGGCAACTGTACTGCGATCGTCCCTGTCTAGAAGAACGGCTTCTGGAAACTCCTACCAACAGGATCTAACACGGAGCGGTGATTATTATATCGAGCTCCGTATTTATAACCATAGAGACGCTGAAAAAATACGCGCTTCTCACGTATAGGGGATCTGTAATATATTCCAATTCATCGACTTGGCGTGCTACTAATAATCTTGTATCTGAATTCAGATACAAGATTATTAGTCGAGTAGAGAGATACAGAGAAAATTCAAAATTGAAAATACTCGATACCATTTAATAATGATATTCGATTTGTTTTACATTTAAACTTTCATCAACTTTAAAATACGATTTTAATAATAATTTACAAGAAATTTAGAATTATTAGATACTTTAAAAGGTCGTTTTGCAATTATAAATATCTGAATATGTTTTTCTGTGAAGTCTGTAACATTTCAGTTCCGAAATATTCTGCACACAAAAAAAACTAATGTACACAAATCGAATTGCCTATTACAGACACGTTTTGATAATGTTTATATAATAGCAACAGCTTTTCGAAATCGGATAATCAGTTATAGAGTGAATCCTAGAATGGTTACAATTTCACTTGAATTATTTTTAACGCAAATTTCTGAAACGGCTTGTTATCTTATCAAAGACCAGGTGAAAACACATAAATCGGTAAAAGTTAATCTTGAAATATTTGTGTGGTATATATTGCCAAAAATTTATGAAAAATCATTGAAGTCATTTAACTTAAAGTATAATGTAGTATTGCAAAACACAGATATTTTGTCCTTATATAAATCATTTTGTAAAAAACTTATTTGTAAATGTTCCGAATTTGAACTGTCCGAGTCAGGCTGGACAATGGAGTCTATCAACCATTTAGAAATTAATGTCGTAAAATATAATCCTTTGCGAGGTGGTTCTTATTTACCATTGCCTAAACGTATTCTCAATACTAAATCATGCCTTAACATAAGAAATGAAGACAGGCATTGTTTTCTTTGGAGTATTGTAGCTGATATGTTTCCGGCAAAGACCAATCCAAACAGAACTTCTTCATATCCGCATTATTCCGACTTATTTAATATTTCTGACATGAGCTTTCCTCCCAGTTTCAACGAAATTAAGCGCTTTGAAATAAACAATTCTGAAATCAGTATTAATATATACGGTTTAGATAATAATGGTACAGTTACAGGTCCATTATATGAAACAACATCACGTCGTTTATACCATGTCAATTTGCTTTACATTACCAACAATAGAAAGAGTCATTTTTGTTTAATTAAAAGCTTTGAAAAACTTGTACACAACCAATTGACTCAACATAAAAGTAAAATACATTTATGTGATGAATGTTTTATTTACTTTCGCGCTGAGGACAAATTGTATTGTCATTAATGTGCTGGAATACAAACTATATTACCTGAAAAGGTACTGAAATAAGTTTCATAAATTATGAAAGAACTCAAAGAGCACCAATAGTACCTAATATATGGTGATTTTGAAAGTTTATTACGTGAATATTCTGACAAGCATAAATCAACATACCTATGTAGAAAATGTTCAAGTTCATGAAGCTACGTGTTTTGCTTACTATATTTGCTGTAATTCAAATCCCGAATTAAATGATTTCGTATCTTATCGAGGGCCTGATTGTTCCTAGAAATTTGTCAAATCTTTGACTAAAGATGTAAAACGATTATATGAAGTATTATTAGAGAGTAAAAATATGATCTCACTAACTGAGGATGAACAAATATGTTTTATCAATAGTACTGAGTGCCATATTTGTAAAAATAAGTTTTCGGTGAATGATAATATTGTTAAGGATCATGATCACTTTACTGGAAAGTACAGAGGGCCTGCGCATGCTACTTGCAATTTAAATGCAAAGCAATGCACTTTTATACCGATTGTGTTTCATAACTTGTCCTATTATGACAGCCATTTATTTATAAATGAACTTTCAAAGATAAACGGTCGAATTCATCTCATACCGAGAACTAAAGAAAAATATATTTCATTCACAAAATTCATAACCATCAATGCAACAAATGTTGCACAGTTGAAAGGAGCCGGGCGAAATTGGGCCTAACGTTACACAAATGAAATATTTATCAATAATTTTTTTTTCAGTTTTTTTTGGTTAATCATAAAATATCAAACAGTTTTATCATGGCATAAGGAATTAAATATTTAATCAAAATAATACTGACTTCCCTTATTTTCACTATGAAGTAATGTTGCCAAATAGAATAGGTAAGTTAATCGATATTATTCCAAAAATATAATAATTAAAGAATTATTTAAAATACTATGAAAGTGGTTCAGTTTTATTCTTTACATAAGTTTAAATGAAACACTTTTTTTAATAATGTTTTTCTCGTGACACTTGAACGTTTCCAAAAACGACGTAAAATAAATTGATACGTAAATCGATTTCACAATCGATTGTCAATGGTTTTTTTTTTTTTTTTTTTCCTTTTGGCAACTGAGCCGGTGGCGGCTATTCTGCCAGTGTCATGTGGTGACGGCCGCGCAGCTGGCGCGAAGAAGTCAGCCGTCGAACTTTACACTTTGTGGTAGTTCTATACTGTTAGTAGCTGTAAGGACAATACAATATTTGGTTAGTTAACATATAATACTTTTTTTTTTTTAATATATAAATATATACTAATATAATTACATGCATGCACGGATTAAGAATATTTATTACACACGCTACAATTTGATTCCATTATCGTTTAAAAATTTTGATAGGAGTTGGACAAGTTTAGGGGAGAAGTTAATCAATAGGGAATGGAAGTTAATAGGGAGAGGAACTTTAATTTTGGGAAGCATTTGGTACAAGTTGAAGGAGTGGGAATTCAAAGGACATGAGAAAAAGATATGGTCTAAGGTACCATCATCAAGGCCACATTCACATAGGGAACTATCACGGATACGGAGTTTGTGAAGAAATACTGGACTGCAGCAATGACCGAGCCTCAGTCTACACAAGGACGAAACAGTTTTTTTCGATAGTTTGGGACATTTGAAAAACCAAGGTTTCCGCTGGATGTCAGGCTGAATGCTGGCGTAATAGGCACCTTTTGATTTTATACTTACCTGCCACTCAGCAGACCACGAGATGTGCAACTTAAGTTTGGAGTCAGAGCGTAAGTCGTAACTGTGAACGGTGTAGTGCTTTCGATCCACAGAATTGGAAGTAGCGAACTTAGCTAGTGAATCAGCGCACTCGTTGCCATCTATACCTACATGGCTGGGTACCCAAACTATTTCAATGTTTAAACCGTTGTTGAAGCCAGTGAAAAGCAAATTTTGAATTTCTATTATGATTTTGCTATGAGTTTTCGATTTTAACTGATTTTGAACTATTGCCTGGAGACTACTTCGAGAATCTGAAAAAATTACGGAATTTTGAATATTATGGGATATAATGAAGTTAATGGCTTCAAGAATCCCGATGCATTCGCCTGCAAAAACGGAAGCTTCTGGAGGACATTGGAACAACAATGCTATTTTCGAGTTTTGGAAATAAGTAGAAACTCCTAAGCAACCTGTTGCCGATAATTTAGAGGCATCAGTATAAAAGTAGTTCCAGCCCTTCCAGTATCTCTCAATAGCCCGACCGAAGTCGCCCTTTGCATCATGGGAATTTTTGGAGATACCCAATCCCAAAACGACCTTTGGCTTAAAATGGACCACCTCGTATGCGGAAGAAAATACAGGAAGAGTAGGGAGTTGACAAACAGGTGAAGGGAGCTGTTTCAACTCTCTGTACCTGTTCATCAATGGAATACATTTGTTATTCCAATAGGAAGAGACATTAAGGGAAAGATAGATTTGATCCAAAATGGGGAGTAAAGGATGGGACGCCAGGGAAAAGACTTTGGACAAGAAACGATCTGCTAAGTATTGTCTACGAAGATTAAGGGGAGGCTCTGCACATTCCACCTGTAGCGCATTTATGGGAGAGGATTTCATTGCACCAATCACGATTCTAAGACATTTGGCCTGGATAGCGTCTAGCCTGCGTAGGGCTTCCTTGTTACATGGCTCAATCAAATAGATACAGTAGTCTAACACGCTCCTGACTATCGCGTTGTAAACTAGTTTTAAGGTGTATGGGTGAGCACCCCACCAGACTCCTGCCAACGCCTTTAGAACAGAGACTGAGCGTTCGCATTTGACCACGGTTTTATCAATATGGTCCACTCCCGACAATTTCGAATCGAGGATCACTCCAAGGAATCTGGCCTTCTCCTCAACTGGGATAGCTTGGCCATCAATACTGATGTCAACCTGGGGGACGACACGCCTGCGAGTGAAAACAACTGCTGTACTTTTTGGAGCACTTAAAGATAGCCCGTGTTCTAATAGCCATTGGTTTAAAGAGGACAAAGATGTGTTCATAGATTGCGCGGCGCTCTCAATTGATTTATTACAGACCAATAAAGCAATATCGTCAGCATACTGCAGAATTTTACAATCGAAATTTAAACAAGAAGGAAGATCTGAAACATATATATTATATAAAGGGGGGCTCAGTACAGAACCCTGAGGCAAACCCCTTCAAGCAAACCTTGGTTCAGGGTCCACCCCAGGAATTCTAAGTTTAAGACTGCGTTCAACAAAAATATTACATATGATCTGGCACAACCTGGCCGGGATTCTCAGCTGTTGCATCTTCTGCCTGAGAACTGGGAGGAGGACAGAGTCATAGGCGGCAGAGATGTCTAAGAAGACGCCTACCACTGACTCACTTCTACTAAGGGCCAGCCGGATCTCTGATGTGAGGGTACCCACACTATCAGATGTACCCAAGCCTTTCCTGAAGCCAAATTGAGTCGTTGGCAGAAGTTTCTTGCTCTCCACAAACCATTCTAAACGATTTTTAATTAGGTGTTCCAAAAGTTTAATTAGTATGGACGATAGAGCAATTGGTCTGTAAGAACTATGATCACTAGGATCTTTATCCGGCTTTAACAAAGGAATAATAACTTGAACTTTCCATTCAGGAGGAACATAACCAGACAGGAAACAATAATTGGCCAAGTCCAGGTAGTACTGATGGGTTTTTTCCCCGGCTTTGACTATGAAGGAGTATGGGAATCCATCCACTCCAGGAGCAGAATCTCTTACATGGGCGAGGACAGATTTAAGTTCTGCTAGAGTAAATGGTCTATCCAGAGGATCGTCTGATTCCAGCTGGGGATTGTATGAGACGCATTCATCTATACCGGGAACATAAGTCGGGGCCAGTTTAGAAAAAAACCGGTGACCTAACTCCTCAGACATTATGCTTCCGGTCGGAGGTTTCAAACTATTCCTGTAAGATCTCAGTTTACGCCACACTACTGCAGCTGGTGTGGATGGACCCAGTGAACCACAATAGCTCTGCCAACCTTCCCTTTTCTTACGTTTGAGTAACTTCCTGGACCCAGCCAACACATGCTGATAGTTGGCTATGTTCTCCTCGGTCATATCTAGGTTGAACATCATCTCAGCCTCATTCCTGCTTCTAACCGCAGCAGTGCAATCCCTATCCCACCATGGCGGTGATGGAATTTTGCCCGAAGGCGGTTTTTTGGAAGGGAAGCAATCGTCTGCTGTGGTGGATATGGTGTTGGAGAATGACGAAAAGCACTCACGTGCGTTTTCGTCACCGATGGAAGGGAGGGAGGAGACACGTAAATCTAAAATTTTGGAATAGAGGTCCCAATCAACTGAATTTAACTGATATTTTAACAAGGGCGGAAGGGTTTTATCAGTGATTGTTTTGGAAGGGATTTCAACCATGATGGGATAGTGATCACTCCCATAGGTCATATCCAAGCGGCTCCAATTAAGTAGGCTGGCCATATTGGATGAACAGAATGTCAGGTCCACACAACTGATGTTCTGTCCTGGCGCAGTGCGACGTGTAGCAGAGCCATCATTAATAATACAGAGATTCAGTCCATCCAACATATCCACCATACCTGTACCAAAGTTGTCACAAGTTTCTGAGCCCCACCTATAGTGATGGCCATTAAAATCACCCATGATAAGTAATGGACCCTGTACATTACTTAACAAATTTTTTATTGTATCTAGGTCTTCAATTTGTGGGTGTGCAATATAAAAACTGAAAATATTTATATCCTCAGCCTTCACAGCAACAACATTGATGTTATCGCCTACAAAGGGTAGAGGAATTGGGGAGAATGGTACTTTGTTATTGATGAACAAAGCACATCCTCCATATCCATCGGGTCTATCACAGCGAACATCACTGAAACCTGGGATCCTGAAATTGCTTCCAGGACGAAGCCATGTCTCAGCAATGCTGCAGATCGATGGTTTGTATTTATTTATTATATGGAGTAGGTCAGGTTTCCTCGGAGCAATACTCCTGACGTTCCACTGGAGAAAAGCCAGGGGGCGGAACACTATGAATATAGTTAACGATTGTGGTCAATTTGTTGGCAACGTGGTCGGGTAGTGACTGTGCAGGGTTAGCTAAAACAGTCATAAGCATATTTGCAATGATGTTTAGGATGTTTTCTGAGGGGGAGAGGGGACTGGGGCTAGGACTGTTTGCACTTTCCCGAGGGTAAGCACAACCATTTTGGGATGGGGAAAAAGAGTAGTCCTGAATAAGGGCTTGGTGTGCCTTAATATCATAACTAGGGGAGAGAGGAGCATGGGTCTTTGGTTTGAGGAAAACTGTTTTGCGGTATGATGATTTTTGGGTTTGAGGGGGAGATCTGGGCTGTTGAGATGGGCTGGCTACAGGTTTAGTTCTAGACACTTCATCAGCATATGATCTAGATACTGGAGGGAGTACCTGACTTGCTTCCGCATACGATACGGATTTCTCAGCCATAAGAGCTTTAATGCCCTTTTGTCGTCCTAGCTCAGGACAGGCCTTGTCAGTGGCATAGTGGTTGCCAGAGCATGACACACAATGCGCACATTCACTTGGAATTTGGCATCCATCACCCGGGTGGTCTTCACCGCATTTGTAACAACGGGGTTTGGATCTGCAAACTGTTCGTGTATGGCCATAGCGACAACAGTTATAACATTGAATAGTCGGGTACAGATACTTTTCTACCGGAAGGGCAGAATAAAAACAGTATACGCGTTTCGGAAGCAGTTGACCATCAAAAGTAAGAATGACAGTCTGGGTAGGCTTCCATTCTGTCACGCCAAGAGAAATCACCTTACGGTTCATTCGCCTAGCCTTAATAACGGGGCCACATCCAGTGGGAACATTGATGTTTGCAATTATTTCCTCTTCTGACCATTCAATTGGAACATCTCTCACAAGACCAATGCGAGTAACATTGAATTGTAGGACCGTTGCTATATAGTTATTTTGCATTAAAATTGGACTAATCAAAAAACTGTTTGCGTCCTGGTGAGATTTGAAGTCTACCGATAATTTATTTCTTCCTACACGTTTTAAGCTGCCTAGAACAACATTACTGAAATTATTTTTTTTTAAAAACATTCCAAACTTAATTGGCTGTAGAACAGTGCCAGAGGTCTGACCATCTTTTAAGGACACGTGGACTACATATGGCGGATTATCTCTTAGTGTGTAAGAATGTCTGCCGATTGTTTTCTTAGCATGTTTAGGGGGATTGATCGGGACAACGGGGGAAGAAGCTGCGGGTCTTTTTCTAGGCGTCGATTCTGAGTCTATTATAGATTCTGGCGCATAGTTTTCAGGAAGGGAAACAGTTAAAACCGGGCTAAAAACAAAGGGATCGGGCGGGTCTGGGGTTTTTTTGTTATCCATGACGGATAACAAGTAAAATCTTTAAAATAAACGAAAATGTATGTTAAAACCTACCTTATGATACAACACAAACACAAAGAATATTCTCGATTGAAGATAAAACTGTTAAAATTCACTTAAATCGAAAAAATTCGTAAAACAAACACAAGCACGTGAGTAGCCTGCACCTCTACCAACAAAAGTGTCAATGGTTTATTATACAGGCAACAACGCGGAACTCATGTCAATGTCAAGTCAAAAACTCAAACGTCAATCATATCATTTGCTTCGTTCGTTGTTTTTGATTTTTGAGGTAAGCACGTCAACTGCTGGCATGGCTGCTTGGCTATCTTCAATGTGAGAATTTCCTGCAATAAATTCCGGTTAATTCTAGTTTACAATAAAGTGAAATAATGATGATGAATGATGATGTATGAATACCTTAGAGGTTGTTTTTGTGCAAACCAATACAACATCAACATCCAATATTTTCTTTCTACCATGGAGCAGTCGTAAGTTATTAAGTTTTTTAAAAATGGTATTGGTATATAAATAAAATAATACAGTACTCGTTACTGTAACATCAGGCCCAACATTCTATGAACTTTCGCCCGTCTCCTTTATTGACTCGTATAACTTTTTAAGCTCAAGTATGGATAAATTGGTTAAGACTATGAACCCTGGAGATTTCAAACATTTAAAACCTTTTTAAAAAAAATACTGTTTTATTTGATATTGCTCGAAGGAAAGAAATATATTGTTACGATTACATAGATTCCTGGGAACGATATGATGAGAATAAATTACCAGCACCGTCAAAGTTTTTTAATAAACTTACATCCGAATCTATATCTGATAAAGACTATGAACATGCTTTAAATGTTTGGAAAACTTTTGACATAAAAACTTTGGGTGAATATACCGATTTGTATCTTAAATGTGACGTTTTACTATTGTGCGATGTTTTTGAAAAGTTTAGGATAATGAGTTTAAATAACTATGGTCTGGATTCTTGCTATTACGTTTCATCACCATCCTTAAGTTGGGATGCTATGTTATTGTACTCTAAAATCAAGTTAGATCTAATCTCTGACGAAGAAATATATCAAATGATAGAAAAAAGTATACGAGGAGGACTTGCTCAATGTTCACTGAGATATGCTAAGGCAAATAATGAATATCTTACCGATTATAATAATGAAGAACCTGATAGTTTTCTTATTTATCTTGATTGTGTTAATTTATACGGATATGCTATGATGCAAAAGCTTCCAGTAGGAGGGTTTAGGTTTCTCCATGAGAATGAAATATCAAAATTTGATGTTATGAGCCTATCAGCTGACTCCGATATTGGATTTATATTAGAAGTTGATCTTCATTACCCTGACTACTTGCATGATAACCATTCCGATTTACCATTTGCGCCGGAAAAATTTGTTCCATTCTGTAGTCGAAATGCTAAACTTATTGCTAATCTTTTCGATAAACATAGATAAAAAAGTTAGGTGACACAATAGAGAACCAAAATGTACATTAATGTACTTGCAGGTCTTATCTTATTATATTAATCTTATTGACGAACTGCGCCTAAGAGAAAATGTGAAAAAAGAGACCAGTATAGTAGTTCCACACAATGGAAAAACCATGTCAAATAATAAACCGCAATCTAGAGATGGTGCCAACATCTAGTGAAAAAGTATAAAATAACTTTAATTTCGGAACTCGGTGTTTTTGGTTGCTTTTTTGCCGTTGAACACACCGTCTTCCGAAATTAAAGTTATTTTATACTTTTTGGTTTTTTTGTTTAGAAGTCGGTTTTATTTTTTGTAAATAGTTTTTTTTATTTTTCACTTTTTAGTGGTTCACTCCCAGCTTTACATACCCATCACAGCGTACGTGGTATAAATTGGTGTAAACAATAAACTAACATGCGATTTCAGCTATCCCGACAGATTTGCTATCATTTATTGAAATTAACAAAAAAACCGCTTGTTCGATTTCGATAAAATTTTAATGGGACCATTTGGGAAGTATACCCTTTCCAACAAAAAAAGAACTTTTCAAATCAGTTGGCAAGCGACGGAGTTATGCGCGAACAAACATTAAAAAAAAAACCACAAACATCTTCATTGAGAACCTTTATTAGAAGTCGGTTAAAAAACTAGGTTTATACTCTACTATCAAAGAGCTTAAAAAGGAGAAGCGGTGAATATTCAAATTGAGCAGGCAGAAGCTGGAGCACAAGGTCCTTCCCATAAAAAAAAGTGGAGACAATCAGAATGATATCTCACATTTTATTGAACAAAAAAGCAGCATAGTTGCAAGCATGTTTTTATTTTCAACCATTTAATGCGGGTTCCATCAAAATTAAGCAATTTACAGATTTAACAAATTGTGATTAAAAACTTTTAAAAATGCTGTTTTTTTATTCAAATCTGGCTCGGATCGGGTAGTCGATGCAGCGTACTATCGATGTAGCATACCGTCGCTTTAGTGTACTAACGATGAACTATTTGGGGTACTGTCGATGTAGCGTACCATCGATTCGGGGTACTGTCGATACATTAGCCCGTCGATGGAACGTTTTCGATACAGCGACCATCGATGTAGTGACTGTCGATATTGTGAACTAGACCCCTGTCATGCATGTGACACAACTAAATAATTACAAGTCGACTTCGTTTGCGTTCGTGTTATTTTGTTTGTTTACTTGTGATTTTTTTCTTTAAGCAACGAATAAGCTTTCTAAATGGACTCCGACAATTCTTCTTACCCTACTGACCACGGCCTAAACATGGATCCAGCTCCCGCTACTCTTGATAACCCTTGCACGAACTTGGACTCGATATCCACTGATAATGACGATTAACGACCCCAGCTCTTCTAGTTCTACTTCCCAGCTCTCGATAACTCATTCAAGAGAACATTTACGCTGTGTCAATTGTGGTTTAAATGTCACGAAAATACGAAGACATTTGTTGGAAATTGCAGAAGTGCGAAATCGTATACAACAATGGGTAAATAGTAAATCAGTACCACCATGTGTCATATCTTCCTCTGAGAAATGCTTTTTGACTGAATTGACTTAAAATAATATGAATATCTAATACTAGCTGCTGCCCGCGACTTCGTCCCCGTGGAATCCCCGATTTTAAAACATTATTTATCGCTGCTCCGCTCCTATTGGTCTTAGCGTGATGATATATAGCCTATAGCCTTCCTCGATAAATGGGCTATCTAACACTGAAAGATTTTTTCAAATCGGACCAGTAGTTCCTGAGATTAGCGCGTTCAAACAAACAAACCAACAAACAAACAAACAAACAAACAAACAAACAAACAAACAAACTCTTCAGCTTTATAATATTATATTATATCTAATATTATGGCTTCTTTATTGGGTACAAGTTTCCAGTGACAGTGCAGTGTGCCACTCGTGTTGGACTGCAGCCTGGAATCAAATACGACATCCAACTAGTGAACAGCAAAATGCACCGATTTTTGGTCATGGACATGTGTGCATCAATCTGATAAAGCCTTTCCTTTTTGTGTGTAGTGATACTAATGATGGTTACATTATCGATATTCTGGGCCCTTATCCTGCTACAACCTCAGATGCGGATATCATAAATTATGAATTTGGTGATAAATCCAGTTCATTAAGACAATATTTTCAATCTGGAGATGTATTCATCCTAGATAGAGGCTTTAGAGACTCATTGCCACTTTTAGAACATTGTGGTTATCAGGTTCATGTACCTTTGTCTTTAGAAAATAGTGAATCTCAATTAACAACGAGAGATGCAAATAAGTCCAGAGCCGTGACTATGGGTAGTAGAGGTGGTGAATGGCATTTTTAAAACTGAATTTAAAATATTTCGCCAAAATTATTTTAACAGAGCTTCTACTCATTTGATGATAGATTTTGCTGTGGCTGCTGCTCTAATTAATAAATTCCACAGAAAAATAAGGGACAGGGATGATGCAGCTCAAATTCTAGAAATAGTTCATCAAAATATGGAAATAAATAATGATTTATCCGAGTATGTTAGGGAACGCAATCTAAATAGAGCTAGGGCAGACTTTAGAAATATAAATGTAGATTCTGAAAATGTTAGGGAATTTCCTATTTTAACTTACAATGACTTAATATTTATTGCTTGTGGCACATAAGAATTAAAGCAAGCTCGCTCCTATTATGGCGAGCATATAAGATTTAATGGTTGCTACCGGATAGAAGTATCTAATGACCACAGGAGCAGCATTATAGAAGGAATCAACTTAAGTCCTAACTGCTCCTTACTTAGGGCTAGAATCGCAAGTCGACATATCAGTCGTAAAGTATATTTTGTATATATTTAAGTTACTTAGCAAGCTGATAATTTCTTATTGTGTCCAAGTTTTCGTGGCAAATGATGAGAGACGTTGGAAGGCCATATCTGAGTTGGATATGAAACCGAAGGACTCCGTCCAATCCCGATTAAATTATCGAGAATTTAATCGGGATTGGACGGAGTCGTTCTCTTCTTCAGTTCTTCATTTTTTGTAGATTATGCCAGAAGTATTATGGAACCCCAGACATAAATTCCATAAGGACAAGAAAAAAATTCACGATGCTTGGACGAAAACTGGTAGATTACTAAATGTGTCAATCAAGGATTTGAAAACAAAAAAGGAGACCCTAATGGGAACATTTAGGCGCCATCTGAAGAAAAAACAAGAATCTATGCGATCTGGTGCAGGTAGGTACTTACGTTTACTTTACGTACAGTTGCACCTTTTCAAAAGCTAAAAATAAAAATTAATTAGTTAATTATTTATTTTTATTTTACCTAGGCTTAGGTCAAGATTGGTTTGGTTTCAAATCCGAAGGTCCAGGTTTGATTCCCGTATGTGGTACAACATTTTAGTGATTAATCATATTTTTCAGGGAGTGACGAGATATATGAACCCATTTGGTTTGCATACCAGATAATGGAGTCCTTTCTGCTGCCTGTTTATACCAGTAGGGCTACATTCAACACAGAAGAGGTTAATAAATTAGTTTCGTATGTTTTAATCATTATATTTAAATAAAGGTACTATTAGTATTAGTAACTTAGTAACTACATATTAGATTGATAAAAATAGTTAGTTCTTTTTTCCTGGCGGCACGGTACGCCGGAGGTCATGGGTTCGAGTCCCGCCTGTGTCATTTATTTTTCAGTTTTTTGTATTCTACATGCGTTAAAACAAAAAAGTTATACATTTATATAATTGTAACATAATATGTAGGTAGGTACATTGTTAGTGGATAGCCCTATAAAAATATGAAGAAAATTCGTCCCTGATTTCTCTAGCGTTCAGAGGTGATTTTCGTGCTATCCTTGGCAAATCTCTTATAGCGTTATATCCACCTGCGTTTGTTCGCCACGATCCAGGCCTTGTCAGATTGCCGTTATCATTATATTCATCAAACGTTCCTGGAGGAGTATATCTTGCTGCGGATTTTTTACTGTTTCTGAGAAAGTTGTGTAGCAGTACACATGTCATTGTCAATTGTGATACAATATCTGGATCCAGATCAATTGGTCGTCGAAATATTCTAAATACTGCACTTATGATTCCGAATGTGTTTTCCACCACAACTCGGGATCTGGACAGACATTTATTAATATCCTTTTTTAACCGACTTCTAAAAAAGGAGGAGGTTCTCAATTCGGATGTATGTATGTTTTTTTTTTATTGTTTGTTCGCGCATAACTCCGTCGCTTGCCAACCGATTTGAAAAGTTCAAATCGAACAAGCGGTTTTTGAAAAATCAACAAAAATCTAAAAAAATATCTACATTGTCTACATTGACGACCTTTTAGTTTACTCTGCATTGGAGCAGTGCGTTTTTTTTACACTAATGTAATTGGTTCGTTTAGGTGGGGGGAGGGGAGGGGGTTTAGGTACCACTAAAAAGTGAAAAATAAAAAACTTTTTACAAAAAAATACAACCGACTTTTCCACAAAAAATCAAAAAAGTACAAAATAACTTTAATTTCGGAAGTCGGTGTTCAAAAAACCAAAAAAGGAACCACATACACCGAGTTCCGAAATTAAAGTTATTTTGTACTTTTTTGATTTTTTGTGGAAAA